>VOQZ01000087.1:600000-1004111 GCA_008079305.1 Phytophthora palmivora | reverse complement strand
ATCTCGCCTCCTTATGGCTCCTCATGTGATTGCATGACCTCGAATCGGTTTCGATTCGTTCGATCTCGCAAATAGTCATACAGTAGAGCTCCACAATTAAGATCGGCTTCATCTACCCATGTCGGTTCGTCATATCCTTTCCAGTGCACCAAGAATTCGCGCAACGTACGTCCATATCGCGTGCGCTTCCCCGATCTCATGTCTACGATCTTCTCAACTTCATATTCGCCGGTATCTAGATCTCGTACCCAGCTGTCTTCAGGTAACAAGGCTTCATCAAAATCGAATCGATCTTGATCTTGTATTGTCAACCGCGTCTTGGGACGGTCTGGGAATTGTCGTACAGGCTTGATTTTAGAGACATGTACCACCGGGAAAAGTCGGTATTCGGTACCGGCAATCTCAAGACGTACTGCATGTTCTCCACCCAGTTCCAACACACGAAAGGGACCGTGCCACATGTGTGCCAGCTTACGCGCATATCCTTCCTTGACTCGATCTAGATACAGCCACACTTGAGTTCCAACTTCGATCTCATGTGGTCGGACCGTTCATTGTGTCGATCTGACCTTTCTTGGATCGCAACACGTAATCTCTCATTAACCTGCTCGCGTGCTTGCTGATATTGCTTCTGGATACGATATCGCCACCGGCGAGGTTCACGATCTCGTCTTCTCGTTGATCCTAATGGTATCATTGCTTCCAACGTAGATCGCGGATCCCAGCCATGTAACAGATAAAATGGGGTATCTCCTCGGACGCGATCTTGGGCAGTATTGAGTGCGAAGGTGAGGCGCTCAGCATATTCGTCCCAATCTCGCTGGTCGATATCCTCCACATACATCTTGACTGCACGTGTCAATGTTCCCACCATCCGTTCGGTTGTACCGTTTGCTTGCGGGCGGTATGCCATTGTTGCTCGCTGTCTCTGTCCCACGATCTTGTTGAACGATCTGAAGAAGTCAGACATAAAACCGGGCTCTCGGTCATGTCGGATAGCCTCGCTTGCACCGAATCGACGGAAAACACATTCTTCGTAATTCTCGGCGACGGTCTGAGCTGTTCGCGATGCACTAGCTCTTGCGATCACATATCCAGTGAATAGATCGATCCAGATCAGCAACTCGGTGTTTCCTTTGTACGATCTTGGTAACGACGGTATGTGATCATGCCGATCATCTGGAATGGGTACGTAGCTTGCAAATTACCGGGCGATTCCCCGTGGAATCGTAGGCCGACCTTTTCCCGTCTCGCAGTCTATGCACTGACCCACGTAGCGTTGCCACTCTATGATATAATCCACGCCAATGAAAATGAGCTCTGATCTTTTGTGGTATGTCCGTCCGATACCTTGTTGGCCACCTTCCAGACTCGAATGATAGTGATGCATAAGATCGTGTTGTAATGTTTCAGGCACTACGAGCTTGGCGACAAGATCGCGATCTTCGTCCGACTGCTTGGTCGGTGGAAAATAAACAGTAATCCTGACTCGTCCGTCTCATAGCGATCTGCAATCTTAGAAAGCAGCTTTCGCTTCAGTCGACGTATCTTGTACGTCCCCTCGCAGGTAAGCCTTAAGATCGACGATCCATTTCTCCTCGTCTTGAGCTCGGTTAATACTACTTTCCTCATCTTTGCACGATCTTTCTTGTAACACTTGAGGACGGCATTCCTTACGTGATCTTGTGACTGCAGCGATCTTGACTGGGGTTGCATCGTCCTTAGCTATTAGCAACTCATCCAATCTATTGAGAGTCATCAGATCTTGGCGCTCCTCTTCTTTGACAATACAACTCCACTTTCGCGACGTAATGCGGCACTCGCCAAACTGTCTGCACTTTGATTCCAGTCACGCTTCATATGCAAGAACTCATGGTGGGCAAAGATCGGAGACGTTCAAGTGCTTGCTGTCTTAACAACGTTAACCCCGGGGCCTTGCATTCGATCTCACCCTTCATTTGTCGGATCACAAGATTAGAATCTCCACGATAATCAGGCGTCCCCTGTCCATATCTGACAGGAGATCGAGGCATAGAAGCAGACCGTGATACTCAGCCTCATTTACCGTAAGATCGAGCTTATACTTCGATGCTGCTGAGATCACTGTCCAGTCTGGTAGACTCCACACTATTCCACTGTATGCTCCGCCACTTCGTTTCACACGTGCAGATCCATCGAACTAACGACTAACAACCGTTCACCTGGTTCCACTGTTGGGGGTGGCATCGAGATCACTTGTCGTGGTTGCTTCCTGGGAGCGATCGAAATCAAGATCGAGTCCACTTCTTTACGGGGCGTAATACTTGCCGCGATCACCCCAATCTCATCCTCCCCTTTGGTGCATTTCACGATCTCAAGGGTCCAGTTGATAGAAGTGCAGCCCATCGTCCTAATCGTCCTTGCAGCCCGGTGAGTGAAGAACAGCCACGCCAATGTGGAGTGGCGCGTCAATACTTTAATCGATCTTGTCACGAGTTGAGTATAGCAGATGTCTAGTATCCTGAGCAGCCAACACTTCTTTGTCGACCATACCATAGTTGATCTCGTTCGGCTTGAGCGTGCGACTGGTGAAAGTTACTGGCTTGTACACTCCATCGTGTTCTTGCATCAGGGCCGCTGAGATCGCCCATTTGCTGGCGTATACTACCACCACCGGTTGTCGATCCACATCGAAGTGTTGTAAGATCGGAGCATTCACGATCTTGTTCTTTAAAGTGGCGAACGCTGTCCTAGCCTCAGTCCACTTGTTACCCTCTTCTGTAGCAACATTCTCATCGTCCCCAGTCGATTTTGTCCTTCGAGCGATCTCATAGAAATCCGCTTCGCGTAGTTCGTACAGAACAGATGCGTAGATCGCGAAGTCTTCAATAAATCGACTGTAGTAGTTGAGACTTCCCAAGAATGATTGCATCGATCTTAGGTTGGTGGGAAACGGTAATTCTTGTAAGGCCGACAAATCCTTTGGATGTGTCTCCAAACCTTCAGCTGATACACGATGGCCTAGGTAATCCACCTTTGCCGACCCCAGAAGCTTTTGGCGACACTGATGGACAAATTCCACTCGTCGCAGGCATCTAACAGCCTTTCCACCTTTTCGCATAACGCGTCCCACGATCTTCCGTTACCAGTATGTCGTCGATGTAAGATCGACGTCCCAACACTGACTCATTTCTTCTAAATCAGGTTCTCCTGTCTCGAATATGTCTTTTCGGTCAGATCGATCTTGATCTTGGGTCACTTTCACGAATCCATACAATGCATTGTCTAGGAGTCTCTGGTAGATCTGGGGAGCGTTTTTAAGTCCGAACGGCATTCGATTCCACTTAAACAATCCAAATGGAGTAATAAATGCCGAGATCGATCGGGCTCGGTCCGTCATGGGCACTACCCAGAAACCGCTGGCCATATCCAAAGAGCAATACCAGAGAACTTTATCGAGATCATCCAGCAAATCATTGATCAGAGGCATGGGATATACCATGAGCCTTGTCAGACTATTAACCAGGCGGTAGTCGATACACAACCGGATGTCGATCCCATTCTTCTTGATGATCACAACTATAGGTGACGCCCAAGGGGATGTCGAGTGTCGGATCATCCGAGCCGATAATAGTCCTTTGATCAGTTGGTACAATTTTTCGCGGAATTGTATGGCCACCTTGCGACAACGTTGAGCGACTGGCTTTACATTTCCCACATCTATGTCACATACCACTCCCTTCGCTGCTGGTGGTAAGGCATTGCCCTTTCCGATAAGAAGGTGTTTCCGTTTCCAGATAATCTGCACAAGACGTTCGATCCCCTCCTGGGTGTTGGTATTGGCATCACCTATTTGAAGATCTTCGATCTTGACCTCTTCCGTGGTCGAGGTTACTTCTGGTAGCACAGCCATTTGATCTTCCACATCTTCTGCGAATAAGCTCCCCCCTTCCTTGATACAAACTTCATCATCCATCATAGGATCGCCTATGTCTGCCGCGGCCTTGGTGCGAAGATTATCACTGTTAGTAGGGTCGATCTTGCCTTGGTCAGATGTACATTCGGTTGACGGTGGGCTTGCATCCCCATTCCCTGCGATCTTGACATTGTGGATGGCTTTTACCGGCCGTGGTAAGATCGCCGTTGGTGTTACGTACTCGGGACGCTCCACCATTGGCTCGGTGATCTGTTCGTTGGTACCCGCTTCACTGATTTCATCTGTAGTTGCCTGATATGCGAGATTTTGCCATTCGGCGTACCTCCTCGATCCGACGGATACATATCCCGGAATTCGAGGGATACGATCTCCACTCAACCACATTGCGACTCTCGATCCTTCATGAAGAGTTAGTGCACGATCACTCACATTGGTTACCTGTAGGTAACGTGTCTTTCCTGGTCCGACTGTGATCGTTGGTACCCATCGATCTCCCCTGGTGACCCATAGCTTATACTGGTTAGACGTCTGACCTCGTAGCCTGATCTCGGCCGTCTGTCCGACATCGATCCAGTAGTGATCCTTCCAGCACACATGTTCGACCTTGTCACCGTAGAGAGGACGCCTACCAGCCATCTGAAGGCGGACTTCGTCGGGCAGACATATTGTCCCATCAGCGAGATCGAGGCGGATACCCGCTGGCACCATGAAATCCATTCCTAGTATCAGATCTTGACCTCCAGTGGGCGGACCTACCCATGCATCAAAGAAGTACACTAGCGATCCTGCCAGCGTGATCTTGAGACGGGTACGTCCCTCGATCTTATATGGAGATCGTCCAACACCTTCGCATTCCAACGTTTGATTCTCATCAATGTGGCACCCGACCTTACGAGCAAAGGTGGCATCCAATATGGACACCTCGGCACCACTGTCAAATAGCAAAGTTGCATTTTTGTTGTTGATCTTCCCCATAGCCTTAGATTGCTTGAACTTCTTGTCTGGAACATGATACTTCCAGTAACCCCGCGATTCCCCAGGGGAGATCTCAAGAGCCATCATCACACTCGATCTTGCATATTCATCGATCTGGCGTAGACTTGACACTGTAGCGGTAGATTTCTCCAGAAGATCACATGTATTGTCGATCGGATCGATCAGTTGATTAACTGTTGCCTCCGATTGTTTCTCGACATATGCATAAATGCAGTAGCTAGAACGCTCGTCTCGTACCGGTTTCCAAACCGGCGAGCGTCCTAGTTTAACATCTTCTCCGCAGTCTCTGGCAACATCCCGGCGTGCTTGGTAGGATTGTACCATTGTCGGATCAAATTGTAAAATTCCTCCATGGTACATTTTCCCGCTTCGTGGATGTCACCACATGCCTTGCATGTGAATAGGCAGCGATCTGAGGGATGTCCTTTACGACCACACTTCTCACACGTCAGACGTCCCCAGCACCCAAGATCGCTATGTTTGCGCGACCCACAGTGCGAGCATCGCTTAGGTGGTGAACCTATATCATGTCGATCTTGTTGTGCACGATTGTTTCCGGTCTCCGAGCGACTGCGATCTTGGTTCCTTTGATCTTGATCTTGCTGCCCTTCATTATTTCCAGATGCTGCGAGGTAGACACGACGTAATCCTGCTTCGCCGTCCGATCCACTAGAGTCCTCTTCAGATTCGCTGCTATCCGAGATCGCCTTGACAGCTCTGACGGCCCGAGTTGAAGCAGACGGGGCTACCGCACTGCTGTTCTTCTGACGAGGCTTGATTGATCCATATACAGCCTTACTTTGTCGTGCCTTCGCTCGTTGCCGAGATCGGAGTGCTTCTTCCAAGGTGTCAGCATCTGGGATTCGTAGTAAAGCCAGGTGATCTGCAAGATCGCGGTCATCAAGAGTTTCAATGAAGTGCTCCACGTGTTCACGTCGGGCTTCCGAAGGTCCATCCTTGATCTGGAGGCGGGCCCTGAGTCCTGCCACATTGAGCCGATACAGATACTCCAGCGGGGATTCGTCCGATCTCTTGCGCGCGTGGTAATATTGCCTCGCGACTGACACTCCTCGTCCACAATACTGAACCTGGAAGTTGCGGAGCAAATCCTTCCAGGTACTGCGTGTTGTGCGACTAAGCTGTCGATACCAGTTTCGAGCCGATCCTGTGAGGAGATCGCCGAACACCAGACACTTTTCCTCGTCTGGAGCTTGATCTCGCATAAAGGCAGACTTTACCTTGCTAAGCCAGGCCCTGGCTCGATCTTCGTCCCCTTCTCTCCCCGCGAACTCCTTGAGTTCAGACATGGCAGACACTCGTATACGTGGAACACTTGTCGATCTTCCGGTAGTCGTGGCTGATGCTGATGCTACAGTCGCGCGTCTGGGAGGATCAAGATCGAGATCATCTGGGTCGTATTCATGAGGACTTGGGTGTCGATCTAGCGATCCCACAGACTCCATATCCACATCTCGGTCTTCTGCTGGTGCTAAGATCCCGGGATTGACAGGGCTTTGTTGTTCCTTCAAGAATCGGCTCATTGCCGCTTGGAAGTACGATTCCAACTTCGCATTCGATCCTTGTGTCATGTTTGGTGCGATGACATCCGTTACTCGCTTGGTCTCATGATCTCCACGCTGCCGTAACATGGCAGCTCCTGAAGGGCCTAGCGTCATCCGAGGTGGGTCATCTGCACTGTCAGTGTCTACTTCTTCAGTCGCCGACTCGTAATGTGAGGATGTTCCTGTCTGATCTTCCAATGTGAGTGCTGGCAACGATCTTAGCATGTCGTCGGTTGATCTGGTCGTGACCTTAGAGGTGACATTCTTCTCGCCTACTAAGGGCTTCAGTAGATCAAAGATCGACATTAAAGCCGTGTTGATCGTACTGAGCCTCGTATCGAATAGCTCATTAGCGTCGAACGATCCTGCGATGATCCCACCTTCCTTGATCAGTTGTAATAGCGCCTTCGCAGCTTCTAGCTTGCTCGATCTTGTAGTTGGTTTCTGCACTGGGCCTTTTAGATCACTAATGATCTTCGGCTTGATGATCTGCATAACGGGGTTCTTGATCAAGAAGGTGTGAAGTTCCTTCTTGTGGTATGCGATCTCGAGGGACTCATCAGTCCACACTGTTTTAAGATCGTCTTGGTCATCAGCGTCCGATCCTGGTGCTTTCAACTTCTTCCGTAGGGGCTTCGATCTTGCTGACTTCTTTTTTGTGCTCGACTTGGAGACGAGCGTTTGGATGGCTTTCGCCGGTGGACTTTCGTCCTGCAGATCGCGACGCAAGTCGGAATCTGCTGGGGTCCCCGAAGGGACCTGGGGAGGAGGTAGAGGCTTCTCTTCTAGGTCCGTAGCCGGACCTTCCTCTGTTCCGTCGGTAGAGCTCCTCCCAAAGCTCTGCCGATCCGCGGATCGATCTTGATTCAGCGGTGTCGTTGGTGATCCGATCTCCAACGACGCTGGTTTCCCTGATCTAAGATCAGCATGCGCTTCTTCATGGGACTCACGGTGAAATCCCGAGTCACCCAAAGATCCGGGCACGCGCACCATTGTGGCGAAGTGGTTCTGCGAAATCGCAAGATCGCAGGAGTCCTCTTGCACACTGCGCCCGAACTGCCGACTAACGGAGGGGGTACTCCGATCTTCCGTGAAGTTTCTTGATCTCACCTTGTGTACCCGTCGGTGGGACTAGATCGCTCCTCGGGTGATCTCGATTAGACGCGCTTGTTGTCGATCTTGCTGTCTGACAGGACAGCGGGAAAGGTGGCAGCAGCGGGGATACTTCTACTCGCTGCGCCGCGTAGTTATTGAGCTTCGATCTTGGTTGTACTCGATCGATCTTGCCTCGACCAGTGTCGATCTTAGCTCGGGGGGGTCTTGTGGTCGGTGTGTGACCTTAATCCAATGGTTCCAATACGTGCTTGCCGCTTCCTATAGCGGGGTCTTGAGATTTGAGGGTTGACGAACGTCCAGCCAAGCAATCTGGGCGTAGGGGTTCCACTTAGTGTCGATCTTGATCCTGCGTGACGTCGGGAGGGCCAATCTTGTATATCCCTACCCGGAATAGTGAAGAAGAAGGAAGACTTGTGTAGTAGAAGGTAAAAACAACTCTGAATTAATGGTTAATGTCCTATGCTTCCCATCTGTGGCTATCCATACTGCGCTGGCTTCATAATACCTATAATAGAGTCAAGATCAATATTTACCTGTCAAGATCGATATCGCGTGGGTACAATCGTCTCGGAAGGGGATGATGGCGCACACATTCACTTGGTCATTATAGTGAATGTCACTATATCGAGGATCACCGTAGAGAGGGATTGCTCTTGATCTCGATTGACGGGACGAGATCGAGATCGTAAAACTTCTTATCTGCTTCACCACACCTTCATCCAGGGTCAACGTGGCCCCTTCGGATAGTGACCCTCCGGCTGAGAGCCCTGACGTCGTGGACGTCACAGGCGGGGAAGAGCTCTGGACAGCGACCTCCGCGAGGCGCACGTCTGACCCTCCCCCGCTCCGTGCCAGCAAGCGAACGTCGGGCTAGGCTGTAGCAGGTGCTGCCCCAGCGGATGCGCGCAAGGGGAAGAAGAGGCTGACAAGGCAGCAGACCAGCGCTGGCGGCTCGACTCCGAAGAAGAGCGCACGGGAAGCGTCCAAGGACTCCGAAGCGGACCTGGAGGAGAAGCCCGCTCTTCCTGTTGCCAAGAAGGCAAAGAAGACCACGCCGGAGGCCACGTCAGCCCCGACCACTGACATGCACGGACCAAGCGGATCAAGGGCCGAACGTGGAGCTGGCCAAGGTTTCAACTTGGACTCGTTCATGGCCTCTTTTGCCTCCAGTCGTGCAAGGGCCGAGAGTGCTCCGACTGTCAAAAGGGCGGTAAGTCCAGTCGTTCCGCCTCCTTCCCCCACGCCTGACATCCTGGCGGAACTCCAAGCGCTCCGGGACGAAGTCATGCGCTTACGCGGAGTCGTGGCTGCCTCAAGGACCACTGTTGATGACGGCGCGGCGGCTGTAACTGCGACAGCCACGGGCCCCAATGCAAGAGGTGAACTGCCGCCGCCTGAACTGCGCTACCTGACCAACTCAAGTTTCCCGGACGGGTGGAAGAAGGCGAAGGGGGACTACAATCCCCCACAGACGCATCTGCTGACCGCCAATCGGATGTTCCGGACGTTCGGATCAGGTAAGCACATCTCTGCGATGGCGTTTGTGTTGTCTTTGCGGGAGCTCGAGTGCGTCAGGTTTCAAGCTTCTCCGGCGGTGTTGATGGCCATCTTCAGTGGACGTCTCGGATCGCGTGGCCTGACCCTCATGCACTTCAAGGAGGCTAGCGAGATGGAGTGCCTTGAAGAGGGATCGACGAATGTGAACTTCGCCAGTGACTTCAGTGCTGCAGCGAACCTGCCGGCGGTCAGCATCAAGTGCTCGACGTATGAGGACATACTCGATGCAGTTCACGGGCTCAATGCGTTCGGACAGGACACGATTCGCGCGAGCGAGAAAATTTCCGCTCGGGCAGCTGTTTTAAGGTAGAAACTACCTCAACAGTCGCCGTACCACCGGAATCCCTGGAACGTCAGATTGATACCGCTGGTACCGGTGTCACCTGCGACCGCACAGCGACTATACAGTCCGGGTCGGCCATACAGCCACCCCTAGCTATACAGCTATCGCCGACTATACAGTCAGGGCAGACTATACAGTCGCCCACGGCCATACAGCCAGAGTCGGCTATACGGTCGATACTATCTTCGTGTGCCCTATCAAACACAGACCGTCCGTCGGCATTGCCACTGCGCCACGAATATCGCTCATTACACGAGCCCATTGGAGCCGAAGCGGCTCCAGTGTGCGTCGCGGGCAGCTCGATTAGCGTACCCGAACCAGCTAGTCCTGCGCGCAGGCAACGCAACCCTGACAAGGTTGGATACAGTACTATTCAAACCGATTGTTCAGCTCAACCAAAGCGGTTACGCCCCGTTGTGAGCTCCAACGCTGCGGCACAGATGCATGTAAATGCCCGCGTACGGAGTGAATTAATCCACAGGACGCGAAGGGCAACGCTCTCCAAGACTATGCAGAGGTTGGGGCTGTCGCTACCGTCCGAGTCGTATCCTCTATCCAGACCAGGGGCAGATGGACCGGAATTTCTGCTGAATTCCCCACTGCAACGTGCACTCTCAGAATATGCTCGCCGTTCACGTTTATCGCTGGCGGTATTTGTGGAGTTAATAAGGGGGCAAACATCGAGCGATTATCGCCCAAACAAGAACATGGTGCCAGCCGTAATTGATGAACTGTGCAAGAACTACCGACATTTGGACCAACTCAAGGAAATTGTCTTAAACGGGGTGGAAGTTCGCCTCAGGGCCACACCATCACGGCAAACGTTGCGTCCGCCAAATCACGGTTCTGCACGGGACCGGATCAATGTGCTTCGAAAGAACATACGCAAGGAGCAAGACGCGTGGCGGTGTCTAGTGCTGGACATGGATTTGCTCGAGCAGTGGCCCGAGATAGTGATCAGCCCCTTTGTGGTTGTGGACAAAGGAAACGAGGACGCCACATCATCTGGCCGCACCATCCATGATCTTTCGTTTCCCGAAGGTTCTTCAATCAACGACTGCACGGATCAAGACAGCATCACGAAGCCAGACTACAGACACTGTGACGCTGTGGCTACAGAGATTCTCAGGGCGAAGTACAACCATCCTGGTGCCGAGATCCACGTGATGGCAGGCGATGTCGCATCTGCTTTCCGCAACGTCAGCCTTCATAGCAACAGCGTTTACTTGTTTGCTGGGCTGATCGAGGAAGAGAATGCCCTTGTCATCGAGCTTTCAGCACCTTTTGGCTGGACCGGCTCGCCGGGCTTCTACGAGATTTTCGGTGGGGCCATCTCTCATATCCACGGTTCCCATACGAACACGATCTGTCCGACCGGATTCTTTAACTATCATTGGGTCGACGACCACATCAACGTTACAGCAAATATTGGTTCATCTTGCAAAGAAATGGATCGCTCACTCCGCTTTGCTATGGTCGCCATACTTGGTGCCGATGCCATCAATGACAAGAAGTTCACAGGTTGGAGTACAAGCCAGCGTGTGCTTGGTCTCGAGTTCGACTCTGAAGCAAGACGGGTATCTATGCCAGCCACGAAAGTTATGAAGGCTCGGCGTATTGTTGCAGACGCATATTCCTCCTCCTCACTGTCACGCAAGGTGTACCGGTCTCTGATGGGCAAGCTACGGCACGTTGCTACCTGTATCCGCGCTGCACGCCCCTTTCTCCAGCGTTTACGGCTACGTGAGAATGAGTTGCACAGGTTTCAGCGTGTCCCAATGACGGAAGACATGAAACAAGACTTACTGTGGTGGTGGCACGTGCTACACACACACCATCTAAACGGCGTGTCGCTGGAGTATTTCAACACGCTACCAGTACCGGACGTTGTGATTGAGATGGACGCCTCCGATTTTGGTCTCTGTGCCCTGGAGCTTTCGGCGCACGAAGCACTGACCTACCGGATCACTACGCCAGAGGGCACCTTAATACGCAATTTTAAGAATGGCGAGGCCAACGGCTTCGACATCAATTACCACGAGCTTCTCTCGTGTGCGTTTGCCGTCCAAATGTGGGGCCGGCGCTGGGCTGCCAACGCTCCAGGTAACGGCCGACCGCTCCACGTACACTTCCGCATCGACAACACCTCAGCTATCACTTGGCAAAACAAGCTATCATCGAGCAATCCGCGTGCTCAAGTGATCATTCGACTGCTTAGCTGGTGGGAAACATCGTTTCAACTCCGGTTTTCGGCATCCCACATCGCCGGTGTCGACAATACTCGCGCTGACGCTGGCTCCCGCATTGCTGCTAACCCATCATTTGCAACTCGGTTTGCATCTCTAACACGTGATTGGTTACAGGTTTCGCCGACCGTCGATATCCAAGGCCTGAACCAAATCTGGCAGCGTATCTCCGCGCTCACCCCGTTGCCGACTCCACGTATGACCAATACGGCCGAGCGCTGAGAAAATGGATTACATGGACATCACGGCGCGGTATTCCCGCGTGGCTTACCGGCATACCCCTTGCGACCCAAGTCCAATACATCTCGGATTTTGTTCTCTCCGGCTTCCAGTTTGGCTTTGGGTCCGGGGGACCCATTGGGAGCGACTCTATTCTGGCGTTACTCCACGGTGTTCGCCATTTCTTCGCCGCGTCAGGATATGACTTTCCGATCGCACACCCGCACATCCGCATGCTACTCAAAGGGATCAGCCGTCTTGACACACCACGGCGCCGAAAAGCGCCTGTGTCTCTTGGTCTCCTCGAGCTATGCTTCCATACCATGACTCTAGCCGACCCCTCCGAGCAAGCACTATGGGGGGTATTGTGCTTGGCGTTCTTCTTCCTCCTGCGACGCTCGGAAATCGTGGCAATCAACAGAGGAGGAAATTTTAAGTGGTTCGCCGTGAGGGCCCAGGATATTGCTGTCCTGGACACGATGGGTCATCCTACTCTTTCTCCAGCGAAAGCCCGATCAGTCTGCATGCGCCTGACCGGCTCCAAGACGAACCAAGGCGGAACTCCGACGACAAGGATGCTGTCAAGGTCTGGACACCCGTTCTTGTGCCCTGTGTTTGGCGCCCTCATCCTTCTCCAATCAAGAAAGAATCTCCCAGCTGATATCCCTGCAGCGGTATACATGAGTCGATGTGGAAGACCATCCAGCATATCGACCGCGGACGTATCAGCCGTTATCAAGCGTGCAGCGGCCAAGAGCGGCAAAGACCCCCGAGAATTTAGCTCACACTCACTTCGAGCTGGTGGGGCAACACATATGTATCGAGCGGGCACAGATGCGCTTACGATCCAATTTCACGGTCGCTGGGTGTCTGATGCCTTCAAGACGTACACTAGACTCTGCAAGGTGTCAGTCGCTACACTGTCTGCGGAAATGGTGGGCGGGTCAAGGGGGGATTCGACATTGCATTAGTGCGGCCTATTGCATGACCATTTGGGGGCACCGCTCTCCTCGTCCCTTATCGGATTGAGCAGATGGCCATTGCATAAGCCTCATTAATGCAAGAGTTCGTTTGACCCCCTTAGATTGTGGAAAGTGTAACCAGATTTAGGGGGTCCTAATGATTTGGCGCGCACTGTAGTAGTAAGAGATTTCTATGGATGTTGTGCAATTAGCGACTGGATGACCACAAAGTTGAGTGCATTGCCTTGTGAGCGGGATTACCGTTCTGTACGACGATCACGGAAAGGGACGCGTGGGGATCGAAAGAAGGCATCAGGTTGATTACGACAATTGGAAGATCCTGTTTTTTGGTAAATGAGTTGGATGGATGTGAAGGCCTCACCGGGAATGAGCACAGCAATTCAGGGATGGTGACGCCGTACACGATCCAGCAGACGCTGTTAACGGTGTTTATAATCACATTGTTGAACGGCATCGAAGCTGTTGGTTTGGTCATCATCACCATTCAAATAGTAGTGACAAACGGTGATCTTGGTAGTGTCAATTAAAATGGTACCCCAGGTGGTGCTTACTCCCCATTCTGTTTGTCCTATTGTCGTGTCACGTCCGAAACAGCGTAGATCGTCACGAACAAGACGCCCTTGCAATGTTGGGCACTAAATACCGGTTGTCCGTCCACCGATACAAGATGCTGTAAACAGGTGACGAGTCCAAACGCACAGATATCTGTAGTAGACGAATACGTGGCAGTTCACGAATAGAACAAGCACGGGTACTGGTTTGCTCGATGGAAGTCTGGCTACGGCAACAAACGTACGAGGTCAGACGAGATAATGGTTCAGCCACTAGAGGGTGAGTTTGCAGTGTGTAGTGGAGGCTTAACAGAACAAGCCTAGCCATTGTCAAGCTGATAGTAACAGTAAGAGTAGGGCAAGATCTATAACCACCGCGTGACCAGCAGAGTGGCCGCTGGCGGAGATCACTTTAGTTTTAACCTAGAACCAATAACAGAGCTTTGGTTTGCCAGGAAGCGCGAGCTTCCCTCGTAGTGTTCTACGACCCACTACACAGTGATTTGAATTGTTGGCTGGAAGACTTTTAGCGCGCATTCATTTTCATCTTCACATATATGGCAGTCATTGTTTTATGTTTGGTAGTCGCACAAGTACAGTAATCATTTCTAACAACACACTGCCCACACTGGTGTGCTACAGGAGGGAGTGCCAGAAGACCAAACCAGTTCTTTTACAATATCTTAATGATGTGTTTACTCTTTCAGACGACAAGCTTCATACCACGAAATTCCTCTATGTGTCGCTAGATTCATTTTCCACTGAGTACAGCACAATCCTTCAATTAGTGCTGGCAGACGTAAGTCTGCTCCGGGTGAAATGTTTATCGCCTCGCATATCAAGATGATAAGTTCCGCGAAAGTTCATGCTGGAGGCCCCTGTGTGGTGATGAAGACGGCAATAAGTACATACTACATGTTAGACTTAAAACATCCGTGGTGTCAAACAAACTGTCGGTCAATGTTTCCATGCAGTGCTGAGCTAACACAATAGTTAGGTTTGTGCTAGGGATGCACTGCACGCGCCTGGCCTTTAGTCATACTACCATAGTGGTTGTGGATCGTCTATCAACAAAGACCCCTTCCTCAATTCGAGCAAATGGAAGACCATTCATTCGTTGCCATGTCAGAATTTGCGTTAGAAGAAAAGGTCACGCCAAGACTCTGCGAAAGGAGTACCCACGACACAGTTGTTCTCGTTTTTAAGATCATGATGGTCATCACGACCGTCATGCTGCGAATCTCTCTCCTTCCCGACTTCAATCGATGGCGCAAGAACCGCAGGACGGGGGACATGTCGGTAATGCCCTGCATTCAGCTATTCACTAATTGTTACGCTGTTGAGTTCTACGCCTGCTCTATCGGCGATTACGCTCCGATTTCTTGCATTGTCTTGGAAAACCATCATCTAAGATGGCTGGAAGAATGAACGATCTACTACACTGTAGTAGTATTTCGCAGCAATACATTTTAGGCCTCACGATGGATGTGAAACAATCTAATCCAATTCAAAGAGTTATGGGGACGGATAACACTTCATACCATACGAGAACACTTGCTGACTCCAAGTTGCAATCCCTTTGAAGGACACATCATTAAAAATTGTTTTGGTCTTCTGGCACTCCCTCCTGAAGCTGTTATCCCTTTGAAGGAAAAGTGTTTTACTATTTGCTGGAATACATGACCTGTTACTTTGCTACCCTGCTGCAACCACACGTTCTAAAGTAACCTTCATCTATCTCATTCTTTGGGCAAACGTTCAAAGATGGGTATACCAGTATTCACATCGCAAGAGTTAAAGTTTACGCACAAGCATGTTTACGAAGTTCTAAAATACAAACCGACGAGCCATTAACGAGTGAATTCATTGCCGAGACGGCTTCATTCATCATTCCTCCACGTCTAATCAACAACACGACCGGCTCCTCTCCACCGTTTTTCAAGAATGCGTGCTTCATGCATACTGTTAGCAACTGTGACTATTTTTCTCGCCTGTAGTGATATTGCGTCGTCAGCGAGTGCGAGGAAGTTGGCAACACCTGACGATGTGTACTCCACAAAGACCGACACGACAGCTAGTACCCGCAAACGCGTACTGCGTGGTTTTGAGCGAATCATTCAGCAACCCATAAAGCTGAATACTCCCGGAAAAATCGATAATATTTTGGGAGTGAAGAAGCTCGACGAGCTGCTCGATCCCGCACGAGCAGACGCATTGCTAGCCAAGAACAAGTTGGGGGGTTGGATTGAGAAGGCGACGCTCGATAAAGTTCGGAGCGGCACCTTGGTCGAGAAGAAAGATATCCTCTCCAGCTGGCGGAGGTCAAAACTTACCCCAGAAGAGCTAACCAAGCTCATCAAAGCTGACCCGTCACTTGAGAAGAAGTACAGGTTTGTTTCCGTTTTGTATGAAGGATACATGAAAACTCAACCGAAAACTACATCCGGCCTCAAGCGCAAGAGAGGCGAGATATAAGCATCCGACATTTTACGACAGATTTGTTCAGTCATACAACATACATTTGATTAAGACTAGCGCGGTGTTTGGGAGTTTTATCACGTACACGTATTATTCGAGAATGTATACGTCTGGTCTTTTCCAATATTACTACTAGTAGTAAGAGATTTCTATGGATGTTGTGCAATTAGCGACTGGATGACCACAAAGTTGAGTGCATTGCCTTGTGAGCGGGATTGCCGTTCTGTACGACGATCACGGAAAGGGACGCGTGGGGATCGAAGGAAGGCATCAGGTTGATTACGACAATTGGAAGATCCTGTTTTTTGGTAAATGAGTTGGATGGATGTGAAGGCCTCACCGGGAATGAGCACAGCAATTCAGGGATGGTGACGCCGTACACGATCCAGCAGACGCTGTTAACGGTGTTTATAATCACATTGTTGAACGGCATCGAAGCTGTTGGTTTGGTCATCATCACCATTCAAATAGTAGTGACAAACGGTGATCTTGGTAGTGTCAATTAAAATGGTACCCCAGGTGGTGCTTACTCCCCATTCTGTTTGTCCTATTGTCGTGTCACGTCCGAAACAGCGTAGATCGTCACGAACAAGACGCCCTTGCAATGTTGGGCACTAAATACCGGTTGTCCGTCCACCGATACAAGATGCTGTAAACAGGTGACGAGTCCAAACACCAACGCACAGATATCTGTAGTAGACGAGTGCGTAGCAGCTCACGAATAGAACAAGTACGAGTACTGGTTTGCTCGATGGAAGTCTGGCTACGGCAACAAACGTACGAGGTCAGACGAGATAATGGTTCAGCCACTAGAGGGTGAGTTTGCAGTGATTTGAATTGTTGGCTGGAAGACTTTGAGCGCGCATTCATTTTCATCTTCACATATATGGCAGTCATTGTTTTATGTTTGGTAGTCGCACAAGTATACAGTAATCATTTCTAACAACACCTGCCCACACTGGTGTGCTACAGGAGGGAGTGCCAGAAGACCAAACCAATTCTTTTACAATACCTTAATGATGTGTTTGCTCTTTCAGACGACAAGCTTCATATGACGAAATTCTCCATGTGCCTACTTGTAGCACAGTATAGATTCATGGTGGACATGACGGTTTGGTGCCTTTTCAACTCTACCTGTCTTGCAAATTGCTTTGCTTTGCCTACATCATCGATTGTAGGTACCACAGCTTCTATGACCTTGTTCACAATTTGTTGTTTTTCATCAAAACCACTTCATATGGCGAGGATCCCGAGGTGTAACAAAAGGTGTGGAGCATATCCCTCGCCACGAACCTGTTTGTCAATAGACTCACACTCGTCTTCTAAGTGAGTTGGCTGGAAGAGTGAAGGATCTACTATACTGTAGTAGTATTTCACGGTAAGGCAGTTCAACTCATGACCGTAAAATCTAATCCAATTCAAGGAGTTATGAAGACGGAAAACAATTCACACCATACGAGAAAACACTTGCTGACTCCCCGCCAAGTTATTTAACGTCAAAGTTGCACAATATAATCGTTCAGTTGCATAACTCATCACTGAAAAGTCTTTCGCAATAGCTACAACCACACAGCTTTACAAGTACACTGTCGCTGCAATAACTCGATACTTCTCGTGCATGCTTCGATTAATGCACTCGACGGCAGAGACGACTAGCGTAATGGCGAATTGATACGTCCATCCTCCTGATCTTTTCTAGATCGCGTTCTTATTTTCGTCATTTTAGCTGCTCCTCCATTGCGCGAGAACGCCAGCTCCTACAAGCCATCACAACCACCCAACCAGCTCTTATGGAGCAAACAAATCGGCTGCGATGATGGCAAGCTATCGTGCAGCCAAGCGCAAGAAGTCTGCTCTGCTTGGTCAGCGTCATCAAAATTTCCTTTTCGACCAATAGTAGCGCCTATCTTCATATTTCATCCAATCATCGTTCTCGTTAAACATCCGGTAAGATAGACATGCCTTAGATCCCACTATACTCAGCTCCGCCCATCTACGTCCCCAAAGAATCCAACACCTAACATCATAACCTCTAGTACTAAATATCACCATTCACATTATCAAGTCAAATTTCACCTCCATCATCTATCACCTGCCATTTCCCATATAACAATTCACATTATAATCTCAATCTACAGCTGTACTCACTTGAAGGTAAGTAACCGTCTTCAGTCGACAATCCGCCGTGTATCTGCCAGACATGACAGCGTCATGGGCTTTCGAGACGCGACTCGTCCGTGCTGCTCCATGCAAAGAGGCCAGTCGTCCTGCTCCCCAGCCTCTCACTAGTGTCTTCATGGCCCTCGAAACGTCCTCCATCTCCGCCCTCTCGCACGTTCTACTGAGCATTTCGTCGTATCTCGACTACTCTCCATCCTTTTCCATCCCTCGAGCTTGTTCTCGAGCTGTTAATAGAGCTAAACTCCATCTATTACATCGTATCTGGGCCTCTGAGTCTCTAGATGATGCTCTCTATCATCAATGGGCATTTGCACGAGGAATCGCTAACGCTGCAGCTCGAGGAGACTTACAACTCGTCCAGTGGCTTTGTGAAGCTTATTACCCTCAAGGACACGTGACTGACGCAGTGGAGAAGGCAGCAGGAGCTGGACATGTACAGGTGCTGCAGTGGCTCCATGACCATCATGAAAATGTCTTCTGGGGAGCAAATGAGATGCGTGTGGCGGCGGAATTCGACCATGTGGACGTTGTCAAGTGGCTCTATGCACATACTGCCCCACCTTTTGTAGGGATGAATGCTATTGAATTAGCAGCAAGAAATGGCAATTTACAGCTGGTCAAGTGGCTTCATAAGGAGAGAGGACAATGGTCAGGATATGGAGCGGCTGAAGCAGCAGCTCATGGACATTTGGACGTGTTTAAGTACATGATTAAAGGACATTTTGTACTCCGAGAAGAGGCACTGAATGAAGCAGCAGCACGTGGGTATTTAGATGCAGTGAAAAAGTTGACGAGACGACAAGCGACACTGGTGACGACGAGGACGACGACTGCAGCAGCGGAGAATGGACAGATGCACGTGGTCAAGTGGTTGCATGGTAAAAAATTTGGGGGCAAATTTGCACTCTGGACGACAGCAGCGATGGATAAAGCTGCGTCTAATGGACATTTAGAGATGGTCAAGTGGCTCCATCAGAACAGGTTCTTGGAGTCTTGGAAAGCGTGTACACGCGAAGCTATGGACGGTGCTGCACGGAATGGCCACTTGCAAGTACTTCAGTGGTTGCACAAACATCGTCATGAAGGCTGTACCGTTCGGGCGATGGATGGAGCTGCTGCCAATGGACATTTGAAGATTGTGCAGTGGTTGCATGAAAACAGACCAGAAGGATGTACGCAGGATGCAATGAACGCAGCGGCTGCGAATAATCAATTGCCGACTTTGCGTTGGTTGCATCGATATAGAAGAGAAGGATGCGGTACGACTGCTATGGATGAAGCTGCTGGAGCTGGTCACTTGCAGGTGGTGAGGTGGCTTCACTCGCAAAGGAAGGAGGGATGCACTTCCAACGCAATGGACAATGCAGCCGCTAATGGGCACCTGGAAGTGGTCAAGTGGCTCCAATCACACCGAGAAGAAGGCTGCACAAAACAGGCAATGGATCGTGCCGCGGCTGGAGGACACTTGGAAACAATTAAGTGGCTCCACAAAAACAGATTCGAAGGTTGCACTTCAGCAGCTATGGATAACGCTGCAACTGGAGGGTGGTTGGAAACGGTGCGTTGGTTACACATGCACCGTATTGAAGGATGCACGGCCCGGGCGATGGATGGAGCAGCTGGTGGTGGCCATTTTGAAGTCATGTTATACTTATCCGCTAACTTCAATGAAGGCTGTACGTGGCTCGCTGCTGAGAATGCCACGCGCTCGGGTAACTTGGAGATTCTGCAGTGGCTCTACTCTCATTACCCCGACCAATTTGATGAGAACCGTGTAATCGCAGTAGCTGACCGAGATAATTTCTACGTGATGGAGTGGTTGCACAGTCTCGGGAAATGAAGCATGGCGTAGTTGCAAGCGAACATGAATGTAATACCGTGGTGAGATGCAAGAATTTCTGCGCCACGAGGTAACGTGAGTTGATGTATAAAGAATTTTGATGAATATTATCGACGATAACACGCACATCGTTTGAATTGACAACTTAATACTTCATGGTGCTTCTCATGTCTGGTTGTTGACAGGTAAATTGTCTCCCTCGGCTAAATGGAACACTTCAGTTGACGAAGTGTAAACAGCTTCTGTCATCACTCGAGGCATATTGCACTTACACTATGGTGTTCTGCCACCATCTCTTAAGTCACATACCAAATTTTTCAGGAAAAGTTCGTCGAAGCCACTTTGCGAGATCTAAATGTCCGTTCGCGATTGCATCCGCAATTGCAGTGCGGGAGCAGCCCATCGCGTAGTGCGTATGCAGCCACTGTACAATCTCCAAATGTCCAGCGGCTGCTGCATTGTCCATTGCTCTATAGCTGCAGCCTTCAGGACGATGTGCACGCAACCACTTCAGTATGTAGAGAAATCCCTTCTTCGCTGCTGAGTCCATCGCATATTGCGTGCATCCTTCAGCTCGGTTCTCATCTAGCCATTTCACCATGTCCAAGTGTCCATTGGCCGCTGCCAAATCCATCGCATCTGTTGTGCAGCCTTTAGAGCAATTTTCGTGGAGAAACTTCACTACTTCTAGGTGTCCATTGCATGCTGCACGGTTCATAGCTTGTTTCGTGCACCACGCTTGTTGTCCATGCAGCCACTTGATCATCTCTAAATGCCCATTAGCCGCCGCGTTATCCATGCGGATATCCTTCGTCCGAACGTTATCTGGAAAAGTATTTTTCATCCACTTGACCGTTTCTACAAAACCATGGTCCACAGCACACAGCACACCTTCGTACGTCAACCGGTCACCTCGTTCACTATGCAACCACTGCATCATGTCGAGTTCTCCATGTCTTGCAGCTGCATCAATGAGAAACACATCATCAGCAGGTGGGGTAGTAAATTCATGCAGAAACTTGGCCACTTCTAACTGATTGTTCGCCACAGCTAAATACATCTCGTCACCACCCCAAAACACGTGATCGTGGTAGGTAAACAGCCATTGCAGCACCGATAAATGACCATTTTTCGCTGCTTCAGCGACAGCTTTCGACTGTACTTGACCTTTCGGGAACCGTCGAACCAGCCACTCCACCACTTCCACATATCCCAATGACATTGCCGTAGTCACACTATTGTGGAATTCCTGTTGCAATTGTTCTTCCTTGATTGTATCGTCATTGACATTGGAATCGATTCGAGCTGCGATGCGATCGAGAAGTCGCACGGACCCGAATCTACAGACGTCCGGAATAGTCCAAGAGATCGACGGATCTAGATATGCGTCTAAATTGTATACAACGTGGTGTAGGCCTGCAATTGACGGCTGGGAGCGACAAACGACGGACACACTCGTGAGGATGACACTCGAGTCGTGATACTTCTCCATATTCAGTTTCTGATTATGAAAAGGGGTAGGAAGAGAAGGTTTTCTTGATGGTGATTGGCGGCGTTCGGTCTGCTTCCTACCAATCACAGGCGACTTATAATTAGCCACAATTTTTTACATTTTGCAATCATAAATTAATTAATTAATAAACTAGTACTTGTACGTGCAAAATGACGAAAAAAGGAAATTCTGTCGTATTTGGTGTTTTACCGACCGATACATGGAACGAAGCATATGGACTCCAACACTGCGATCGGAAATTAACTCATTGTTGGAATGTGGAGAACAAAGTTAGTAACTCTAACTTCCTGGGTGTGTACCTCGTTCTTTCGTAGCACAAACAGATAGCACTAGTTTGCTTGTGTAGTGTTGTAGCATCCAGAGTGCCCAATACTATGGTATCAGCCCTACTCTTCATCGGTCTCCACAAAGTTCTCTGAGTTTTCGCTTTCACACCCGCCTTCAAACCCAAATGCATCCAAGATTGAACGTCTGGCGCCAATCCAAAAGGTAGGACAGTCCCACTCATCGGCATCTACCGGCGAGCCAGACGGCGTCTGGTCACGGGACATATGATTCTATAGGAATTTGAACGTAGCCGTGCCAAATACCGTCAGTATTTTCTGTGGGTTCGTCCTGCAATGATAGCCGCCTCTCCAAAAGTAAATCCCCACCTCTCCCATTTCCCGATCGACGCCGGCCATGCGCAAGCCCCAATTTGATGGACGCCCATACACGTGCCGCAGTGATCAACGCCCAAGAAATCACAAGTGTCGTCTCTGACATTGTGCTGGAGCATGCAGCCTCCCGCCCGTCAAACGCCACCAAGCGGTACGCCCCCAAGCAAGCGGAGTTTGAACAATGGTGCGCAACGAAGAACTATGATGATGGTTGTTTAGTGTATGAAGGAAAACTAGTTACTTTTCTGAAACCCATATTATTCCTCGTGGAAATAAGCGGCAAAAGGATCAAAACGGCAAAGGGCGGCCTCTAAGTATCGCAAGTGTGGAAGCGTATGCTAAAGCCGTCATAGACTTGTACAAATTGCAGCAAACGTTGAAGACAAACTCTCACCCACACCCCGAGGAAAAGCGTACCATGATCTCTTTGACACTCTGAAGAGGAAAGAAACCGAGAGAAAGCGAGCTCAGTACGTCGACCGAGGTTTGGGAACTATTTTGGATGGCTACAACGTGGGGGATATGAAGCAATTAAGTGATTTCTGGTTGATAGATAACAATGGGGACGCTCTTCGCGATAGAACAGATTGTTTCTTGGTCACGCATTGCTAGCAAGAGGTGAAACCCGGGGCTTTGTTGAATTTCCTGACATGATAAGCTTGGAGCTTCCGGATGAAGGACCACAGGTGTGTACTCCGCTCGTTATATTAATGAACCGTGGTAAAACTAATCAGCACGGACGGATCGAGTATGGTGCTGCACTGCGCTGCAAAATGGAATTGATGTGTCCGCTTGATGCGGTGGCATGCCATCTTTTCTGGCGGTGGCAGATCGATTTGGAGCCCTTTCCAGATATGTCCTGTCGGAAAAATTGGTACGATATTCATCTCATTAATGGAACGAACAAAACGAATGATATGCCATACAACACCCAATTAAATCGCATCAAACGCGCCTTTGATGCATGCGGAATAGATTCGACTGTTTGGATGCATGCTAACCGTGGTTCGGGTGCGAAACTAGACGAGACCTGTGGAGCTAGTGAAGAGTAAATTCGTCGTCTTGGTCGTTGGAACGCGGCTCGCATGGAGGGTTGCTATCTGACTTCTTTACCCAAAAAGGTCATTCGAGCCTTGGCTAGGTTCCCTACGAAAGGCGGATCGTACGGGTCGCATCGTGCTTGTGTAGTTCCCAGCAAAGAATTACAACGTCTCGTATTTCCCGAAGGAGAAAAAGCAGAGGTGCTGATCGCTGAGAACAAGCAACCCGAGATTGCTGCTGGCGCCTTTCTAAAAATGCTCAAAACATTTGCGGGTTATTTTTCTGCAAGACTCTGTGCTTTTGATTCAAAGGTACCCGAACCATCGCTTGTGGAAACACCCCCTGTTTCGCACCTCAGAGTATGCTGGGTTTCGGAAGGAGCTCACAGCAGTAGTGTCTACGGTAACAAAACCTGTGTTGCACACTCTAGACACTGTATTGCCGCAGCTAGCAGCAATTTTAAAAGAGAACTTCGACACCTTGAACGAAAAAATTGATGCATTGGCTGCTGGAGTTGGACCAATCAAAGATCTTTCAAAACAGTGACTGGTTATTCGATGGGAAGACGTTGATGTTGGTGAGCATTCAGATGTTGGGACTCGGGTTATTCCCGAGACGTTCAATAGCGGCGCTGGTGGAGAGACAAACGTAGCTGTTCTGTGGTGAAATTAAGCAGGGCCGTACGAACTGTGGTGGAATTGTGGAAGGAGTATATTAATGGAGTTGGAGGTCAAATTTCAATAGCAGAAGCCGACAAACTTATGGGAACAGAATGGTGCCAAAGCCCCACTGAAGTTCGATTTTACCTCCGCCGGAAACGATATTATGATGCCGTTGCGACTATCGCTGCGAGGGATAGCATCACACACGAAGCGGCTGCTGAACTGCTTGAAGTGAAGCGTAATAGCTCCGGTTTATCGCTCAATGCATTCACGAAGCAGCTAGATGACTTCACGCGATTACATACGTGAGTAGTTACTTCCCCCCAGTTTGAACCACTATTTATATACGCTTGATTACTTCGTCGGATTATTCAGATTAACTCGAACAAAATCACTATCACTCGAACAAACTCACTATTACTCGAACTGTACAATGGAATTTCGTGATAGTTTTGCGATAATATAAACTTGTTCGAGTTAATGTGAATATGTCTCTCATTGGGCGAAATCGTACCTCCCTGCAAAAATAAGTATATGACCTGCGTCGGGTCGTCTGATTTTCGTAGAATTTCATTATTGGGCGCCGTACGGTCACGCCCTGAGATACCCCTTCGGTATCTTTCAATATTGTAGCTGCTCACATCTTGTAAATTCTTGCGATCAGTCTTGTAGAAAATTTGTCGAACGATAGAAGGACCAGCAAGCGTGAAATCCTTGGTAAGTTGGGCATTTTCGCATAACTTCCAATCTCAAGAAACGCCAGCGTTTCATTCGTCTTTGAAAACAGATAAATCGAAGTGATGGCTACTGCATAGCTGTACCTGACTAACCCCTCTTTAAAGCGTCGCTCAACGCATTCTAGGTAAGCTGTGATTGAGAGGTTGTCTCTCCATTACGAATACGGCTTGGATATGGCTGACAACTCGCTGCCGGGGTTTTAGGGTAATACGATCGATCACGAAAGTAGCTCTCATTGTTACCTGCGTTGTTTCTCGATCTTGAACCATGACATCCGTCAAGTTCATGAATGGCGGAACTTCATTTATAATTGGGATGGTATTTTCAAAGCATTTCCTAACACACTCTAAATCAATCATATACCATGCTGTAATAGTGCGTGTAGCTGAAGTGATGCGTTTTTCACTAACACTTATATTTTCCTTTCTGAAAGTCGGTCAACCAAAGAGGCTACAGAGGTTTCAGCGGCCCATCACATCTGCGTCTACCGGTTGGCATACAGCCGTATTACCGGGTAGCTCGGTTGCCTTTGATTCTTCAATAAACAGTCTCCTGGAATTGTTCAGGTTCATGACAATTGAAATTGTCGGTAAGAAGGTCAGAAAGGGCCTCTGAGCTCGCGTAGATTTTCCATAATCCACTATCCATTCAGCCATTCTCCTACTTCCAGTACACATGCCCTTTGATCTAAGGATAAGTAGGCTGCTCTACTAGCTTTCCGTTGATAGTGAATAGAATTGGCAATTTATTTCCTTAAAATAATAACATACAAAACATAGTATTAGTAAAAACATGTGCTGTAACAATCAACAAGAAGCATACCATTAGGTCGTATAGTGAGAACAGCAGTTAACCTCACTGAACGTTTCTCAGTAAATTCGAGTTTGGCAGGTCCTTTATGACCTTTCTCCGCGAAATCACATTTTGGCTGATTGTTGAAGTAAATTGCGGTAGCGGGGGACGTTGTAGATACTACTATTGTGAAATTGCCTTCGCGTTTTCACCAGAAAATTAGCGCAGACTTCACTCAAGTTTATTCTAGATCATAGGCAGTTTCTGTATGTTGGACAACTTGCATAATAAAACCATAGGTGTGAAATGAAAAAACCAAACATTAGCATTGTCAAAAATTAGAAAAATATTCGCCAGAATTTTTGCCATGTACCGTTTGAAAAAGTACTAGAGAAACGCATGTTTGTATTATCTGCTGAAACTAAACTCTTCTCCCCTGCAAGGTAATTATTGAATCATTTCCTATGTTTTGCTGGATATACTCTAGCATAATGATAATGGATAATGGCTGGAGAAATTGTCAGTATAATTTTAATTATCGCAATAGATATCATTATGTAACTCACATCTTCCTCGCGTTTATGAACGCCAAAAAGACCGTGTGCAAACGGGACAATCTCTTATCAATCCTGACCCTTTAGCGACTTGCTTGTTTTGGCTTCTTAAAAGCTGAAGATGGCGTACTCAGCCTTACACCTCGTGTGGAAGCTAGCGTAACTCAGGACATTGGTGGCTATTTTAGCTTCAATCACGGACGCAATTCGAAGTGCATCGCGTTGTCTTGGATTGTCCATGAGCGTTTCTTGGAATCCTAGTGTGTGTAGTGGAGGGCATGAGGCTTTAGAGAATGCACGTTGCACGCATTTCTCGGTTGGCACTAAAATCTGTTGTTACCCGCCAGCCATATCAATGTAACATGATTGGATAATATTTTTAGATGTCGCCACACAATTGCATATTGAAATAGACTACACCTTTGCCCGGCCAACGTGGTGCTACTCCACTTCAATCCGGTGAAGTAACTACAATATTCAGATTGAATTTTCAACTTTTCCGCTACTGTATTTCCCACTTCAGAAATTGGTTGAGTAAACGCTACCTCCAAAGACCAAAGTGGCTTAATCGTTGTGCAAAATGGGCGAAGAGCATGCATGCGCGCGAACCCAGATCTGATTGCGTAAGTAAGAGCCTTTGCGCGCGCGTGAAAACCTCTTGGTAGCCGTCGGCAGCCCGCCCGCTTCCTCTCACGTCTCAATTGTCTGCCTTTCGAGCACCCGACCACACCATATGACCCCCATCACCTAGAAGCCAAGGACACCGCACCCAGAGACTACCCGAGCTCGTCTCCTCGCCGCCTGCCGAAACGGGGACGACGGGATGTTTGTGGCCGCCCACAACGACATCCCCCGATCACGGGAATCGTTGATACTGGGAGCTTAGAGCTGCGACCCCGCGGTGAAGCTCCTGCGTCAAGTGCACCCCTGAGATCGAGGCTGCTCTCCAGTAGTAACTCGATGCAAACTGTACGTACACGCTCAATACCACGCGAAACATGATGCGGTTCGACTTCGGCGTGGGGTTGAGCACATCTACGATCAGCAACAAGCTGATAGGGAAACTCTACACCATTAAGAAAGTAAGCTAACTTGCTATACTATGTTATCAGTCTTGCAAGCTAACCACTATAATCTGCGAAATAGGCCCGTGTGTAGCCAATGACGTGCAATAGCGACGTCAATAAGACTAAACGCATGCTGTTTGCCAAGGAGTTGCTACAGCACATGCAGGAGGGGAATCTCATCGTGTATTATGATGAGACCAATTTCTACGTGTACTGTAAGCGTAGCCAAGGACGCGCCAATAGAGGTGAGCGATCCACTGTAGTGCAGCCGCCGTCCAAGGGCGCGAATACATGGAATACGGCATTTGAACATGAGCTTCACCAGAGAGGACCACATTGCTATGCGCTTTCGCCACTTTGAACTTTGTTCGTAGTTAGATGGTTTGCTAATCATAATACTCTCTTTCGTTTTTAATGAATCCCTTTTGCTGTGGAGTAGCACCATGTTGGTCGGGCAATGGTGAAGTTTTCCGGATATTGTGTCACTCGACGCGAATTATTAGTTACATTTCTTTTCTGTCGTTGTCTGTAGAGATGGTAAGGTTATGTGGACATTCATGACTACGTGACAACAAAAATAAAGGTTTTTCTCAACATTTTTTTCGTAATCCAAGTCCTAAGAATAATAACAAGTGGTACGGAAACCTTGTACATCGTTAAAACAATGTATAAGGTAAAATGCCAATCGTGGCACGGTGCCAATTCGTGGCTCGACGTACAAATTTTGCCAATGACATTGCTCTATTTCGTCAATCTCGTTTCCTATTGGCTACTCTCTTTTTGGATCAGTTGTTGGTACGTTTTTGAGGACTGTGATAATTTTTAAGGGGTCTAATTAAAACATAGAGGACATTTTGATTCAGAGCCCACACTTCACGAGCGCCAAGATGGGGGAGGAGAACGAGCGCTACAACCAAGAAGACGTGGATCTGGCTGTGGCACGTGTCGCCGGCTTGTCAAGAGGGCTGCTGACGGTGGCAGCACTCTACCATCGCGGCCAGGCCCAAAGCCCGTTATACCGCTGGAGCTGGAGCGCGATTTAGCTGAGTGGATCGCTGCCATGCAGCGGTGCGGCATATCTGTCGGCCGGCAAGACATCATTGCAAAGGCGAGCGATATGCTTGCAGTTGCCACTGGGCCGGCCATGCCCACCCGGGCTACACCTACAAGAATACTGACTGGCGGTTGGTACCACCGTTTTCTCCAGCGCCACCCCTTCCTCAGCAACTGGATTGCGCGATGTATTGCGCACGTGCGCAACGCGGTGGACGAGGACGGCGTGGCTCCGCTGTTCTACACCTTGGCGAAGATGTTCATCGAGCTGAAGATCGACGCCACACGTATCTTTAACATGGACGAAACGTCGTTCATGCCAAAGACCGCGCGGCGGAAAGTCGTAGCTGTGCGTGGCTCAGCCAACGTCTGGCGCAAGGAGACGAAGCCAAGCTTCCACATGACTGTGGTGGGTGCGGTAAGTGCTAATGGCGCTACGGTACCCCCTCTCGTTGTCGTGCCAGGCGTGCAGCATTTCAAGGAAGACATAACAGCACTGCATATACATGGGGCTGCGATTACGGGGGCCCCAAAAGGCTTTAGTAACACGAATATCTTTCTGCAATGGTTAGCCTTCTTCGGGGACAGCATCGCCCACCTTCCGAAGCCAGTGGTGTTGATCGTGGACAACAGTGCGACACATATTACCCCAGATAAGCGGCGATGATGCATACCTAGTAATCACCAGCTTCTATCCATATCGGTTTTAACGGGATATTGTGATACAGAGGCGGCTAAGATCTGTGTCGAGTACGGCATCATGCTCGTTGCCCTGCCAGCAAATGCGACGCACCTCTTCCAACCCCTGGACGTCGCATTGTTCAAGCCCTACAAGGACTGCGTCCATGATCTTATGCTATAGCGGCTTTACGCCATCAGCGATCCTGTGATCAGGAAGACGATAGCAGTTGGAATGATGTGCACTGCTTACCGGCGAGCCCTCATGGACAAGCCTTCAAGAGCCGTTAATGGATTTAGAGAATGCGGCTTATGGCCGCTGTCTATGGTGCAGCTCAAGGCACACTTGGCCTTATATAAGGGCGGCGGGTCAAGGGCAAGATTGGAACCGCGGACTGGTTGAAGCACGAGAGGCTGTCATCGATGAAGTTCGTACAGGGAATCTTTTGCTAGCCCCTGTCCCTGGTACAGGAAAGAAGAGGAAGCGTTCGACTGTGGACGTTGCCGGGCGGCTTGTTACGAAAGAGCGGTTGCTAGCGGGTGCCTACGACTGAGTAATCTAAATCGTGCCACTAATTGGTCTGGCCAAAATTGGTAACAAATAGATGCTTGAGTTGAGTACGGCATAATTTCGTTGTCTGTATTGATAATGAACAGCGAAAATACGCATCATACATCTTTTGCATTATACTTCGCTGTAGTATGAAGCCTGGCGTTATCTTTTGCGGTCTACTGTGCGTTTTCGAGTGATTTCTGTGGTGTATCGTAACTGTGCCACGACTGGCATTTTACCTTATCTCACAATGCATGCGCATTTAGCATCAATAAACTGTTAGAAATAGGCTATGTTTAGGTATGCGCTCATTTTTATTAGTTTTTCAAGTAATAGCTCCAATGCCTATTCCTAACAATTTATTGCGCTTTCTACTCGAAGTTTCCTGGTCCGATTGATTGTAATGACCCAAACAGGAAATCGACCAAGATTACGGATTCACTTAAAACAACTATGACTTCTAAAACGTACCAAATCGCGCTTAGAATAAGCCATTCCAGTCTATAATATCGTACAAACTTCAAATCATTTCGGAAAGTTTGTATTGGATCCTCTATAACCCTAACCAAAGGTAGCTCTTTAAAGTTTAATCACAGTGAATTGCTTGGTGAAACCACTTTTTGGTCTCATCAAACTATTCTAATGCGACTCTCAACTAGCAACGTGATTAAACACTTGACAGAACTCCCCTATACTCGAATGTCCCATTCCAGCAACCATTTTGGTGCGCTTTAAGCGTATCCGAAATTTAAAATAAATTTCCGATTAAACTGAGCAAACTTTTTTATGTGGGTTATGGAGAGCACCCAATGGTATTGGCGGTTTTAACCTTAGTTTAACCGGCCAATTGGATGGAATTTACAATATCCATACTGATCGCGAATGTCTTTCGACTCCCATTCCTCATATTTTTGGTAGATTCTAAAGGGGATCAGATACAGAACGGACCTGGTCTTGGAGCGGACATCCAGATTATGCGAGGAACTAGATTTGCGATCTGAAAATGGTAGGTGCAGTATATGCTAGGTAACGTAGTCTCGTGTCAGTACAGAACTGGCAATGCCAAACTCAGGTGCAGGGCCGCTGGAACCGCTTCTAGAACGAACGACTTGCTTCTACCAAGGGTACAAGTACACACGCTCGTGGGCATCATCTAAGAAGATCTCTTTTAGATGTTCTAAGTACCATACCGGTGTAAAGGAACAATGGAGTTCCGCATACCTTCAATGGGCTACGTGAGTGTTCGGCCGCACACATGCCGAGTTACTACCTTTGCGAGCCGTCTGAAGGATGTCAAGGAGGACATGAAGGCAATGGCTGACAGCCTAGCAATTAGCGACGTTGCACGACCAGCACGTCAAATTTGGCATGAATTTCGCGGTTTATAGTATGGATTTGACAACAACAACGTTGTGATCGGTCTCTCGGAGTCACAAGTCATCTCACGTGTGCACAGGACAAGGGACATTCGCTACAGTGGAGATGTACACGGATCCGTAGAGATTCCTCCACTTTCATTGGCGCTAAATAAAGCTGTATCCTTCTTTCAGTTTCACTTTGTCTCTGCAAACCGTCAAGATGTGAATCGACCCAACCGATTGCTAGGTTGGACTCACCCCGCTCTCCTAAACCTGCTCCGCTACAACAACAACACTCTCTTTATCGATGGCACTTTCGTTGTGTACCGCGCAACTTCCAGCCATGTGTCGTATAGATGGCGCGTGACCGTGCTTCAGGTCTCTTTGTCCCCGTGTTTTATATCCCCAGTACATCGCGTACTGGTGACGCGTACTGGGATATGATGCACTTTGTACTACAAGCAACAGACCAGCAACTAAGCCCAGCCGAAGTTTTTTGCGACTTCGAATCTGCCTTGATAGAAGCAGTGCAAACACAATTCCGCGATGATAGGCTGTCTGTTTCACCTGAAGCAGGCTCTTCGGCGAGCTATGAAGAGGGTGTCCATCCTGAACGCTGAGTGCATTGTGGCGAAGACAAGAGGTATTGTCTACATGTTAACTGTTGTTAATCCTGAGCATGTACGAACGCGTGGCGTCAAATGGGCTAGGCTGGAAATCCAGCAACGATGTGCTGAACAGAGTATTAAGTACTCAAAGCAAAAGTGGCAAGCTTTTTGGGAGTATTTGAACGTACTTCGATTGACGGATATGCTGTAGAGCTATGGAACGTGCATGGAATGACGAATGAGCTAGTAGCCCGTACAAACAACCCTCTGGAACGCTTCAACCGCGAACTCAACACACGCTTCCCTACTCCGCATCTGTCGATGACTACATTTGTGACTACGATCAACAAAGTATCTGCAGAGTATATCCAGCAACTGGCTGACACGCCGTGGTCGTGCACGACGTATTCCTCGTGAGGTGGTCGAGTTACCTGTTCCTGTGGATCTCTCCGAGGAGCTCAGAATAGAAGCCAAGTATCATGTGGAACAGGTAGCTGCGCCTTCAGCTACTGACGCTACTATCGAAAACAGCGTTGTTCAGTTGTAGTCGACCGTATCCGTTTTGCACTAGCATCAACATGTTAATGAAATCACCTGCTCATCTGTATAAACTGCTGCTTGTATACATGTGCTGCATAATAGATCGGTTTAACTTCCAGCACGGTGACGTGCACTTATGGATAAGTGTGAAAGGATAGTAGTCCGTTCCAAGACCAGGTCCGTTCTGTATATGACCACAAATAGAGGTACAGTAACCATATTTTTCCATTAGCCTTGCAGTTGGTTATTAAAGGATGTTGATGTCGCTCGAGTTTTGTCCAAGACACCCGATGTTTCTGCAAAAATGATATGATCAAAATAATGCGAACTTCCGAGAAAAATAATCGATCTATTAAGGAGTAAAGATGAGCTAAGCGAGGAACACCCCGCTGTACTGTTAAGCCTTGACTCCAGTGTTACTGTTTGAAAACATCTTGCACCTCTATCATTTTCACATCGCAAGATTTAATGTTTACGCATAACGGGAATCCAAAAAAAAACTGCACGGTCAAACCAATAAACTATTAACGAGTGAATTATTGCCGAGACGGCTTCATTAATCAATCCTCCACGTCTAATCAACAACACGACCGTCTCCTCTCCACCGTTTTCAAGAATGCGTGCTTCATGCATACTGTTAGCAACTGCGACTATTTTTCTCGCCTGTAGTGATATTGCGTCATCAGCGAGTGCGAGCAAGTTGGCAGCAGTCGACGATGTGTACTCCACGAAGACCGACACGACAGCTAGTACCCGCAAACGCGTACTGCGTGGTTTTGAGCGAATCATTCAGCAACCCATAAAGCTGAATTCGCCCGAAAAGATCGATAAAGTTTTGGGAGTTAAGAAGCTCGACGAGCTGCTCGATCCCGCACGAGCAGACGCATTGCTAGCCAAGAACAAGTTGGGGGGTTGGATTGAGAAGGCGGCGCTCGATAAAGTACGGAGCGGCACCATGGACGAAAAGAAAGAGGTCCTCTCCAGCTGGCGGAGGTCAAAACTTACACCAGAACAGCTAACCAAGCTCATCAAAGCTGATCCGTCGATTGAAAAGAAGTACAGGTTTGTTTCCGTTTTGTACGAAGGGTATCTGAAAAAGCAACCGAACACTGTATCCGGCTTCAAGCGCAAGAGAGGTGAAATATAGATGGTCATGCATTCTACTGGCTCACATAAACTCCAACATGTTTTGGATCAACGCTTTCCCACTCAAGAGTTTTTGTCGGTTATTTTTGTAGTGGTTGTCGTACGTTGTCGTATGTACTTCGTAGTAGTAAGTCACAAATTTTCAACTTGCCGAACGCATCGGTGTCAATAAGCCCATTATTTCTACTGCATTAGTTACTCCTCCAGGTCTTCTTAAAAGACAAGGTTGCTGATATTCGCCATTTCGTTTTGACAGACATGATGAATTTGCGGTCTTAAGTGTGTTGAACGGAGACCTAACTCCAAAGTTTATCATATCTACAGCGAATGGAATTGCACTAAATAGAATGTTTATCTAACCACATCTTTCTAGTAATACGAATACTAACCATTTCCTATAATAGGTGCCCCGAGGCTCGTCTCCGAAACGAACAAGGGCTTCTATTGAATCATGCCTTTCAAAAGAACACACTACGGTCCGAAAAAAAGTAGTTTAGAAACTAATGCCGCGCGAAGCTCTGGGTATCTAGTATAATATTGAAAGTACCTGTACTAACTGTATGTCATGGTTCAACCCATAACCTTGGCTTACAGCGTGAGCAATGTCGATTTCTAGTGGCTAAGCCTAGCCAACACCTCATATGATGGCTGCTAGCGGATAGTTCAGTTCTCTCTAAAGTTAGTCTAGGCTTGCACAAGCCGGGCATCGTGTAGCTCTCGTTCTTTCATCATTATGCAATGACATTCTCAATTTTACCGCTTACAACTCAAGTCAATTTCTACATTGACTATAACTCAAGGTGTCCAAGTGAGTTCCCCACGAATACCACGTGACATTGTACGTATGAAAAAAGATAACCGTAGTTGTAAAACTGTTTCTTACTCAGATAATCCGGTTCTCAATTCGATATATCCTTCACTTATTACGAATAGTTTCAATTTAATATCAAGTTAGAGCACTGTGGAAAGAAATTTTACATAGTAATCTTGCATCACTGACCCAAAAAATTGTTGAATACTTAAGGTTTGATGTAGGATACGAATTCCTTTCATGGATACGACCACAATATCTACTTCTATTTAAAACGGAGCCAATGTGGGACGCGTACAACTGCTTGTTCAATATTTTATTTTGTGAATATCATTTCTCCTGGTCATTCGAGTGTGACCGCGGTCAGTATAGGTAATGTGACCAATCGATCTACTAAGATATATGCGGGTCGTAATTCTTCAAGATGTAGTTATGTTGATGCAGATGCAGTACCATCATCCATTATTTCAGCACTCGATTTTTAAATCAGACATGTTTACAGCTTTCAGAGATGACCTCATACAGAGAGTTTCCACGACACCACAACCGGAGAATGTGCTTCTGCAACAAGCAATTCCAATTGTATCAGAGGATATTCGTGAACTTAGAACTTCAACTGCTCGATTATTTCAGCACATTAACACCTGCTTCGAGCGTCTTACCTCTGATATAAAGGAGAACACCAGATCACAACAGCTAGAACTACAATTGCGTTTTGGCGAGACATTAGTTGAAATGGGTACTAGGCTTCAGTCTGCGCGCGAACAAGAAGTAATCGATTCACCAATCTTTCATGGCTTTGATGGTGAGCCCATCCACACTCATCAGCGTCAAATATTAACAAGAAGTTCTAGCGAGAGTATTCAACAGAACTTTCCATTGCCACGTACTCTTTGTGGAGAATTTCGAATGTCACGACAAATTGACACTGTCACTTCAGCCTGGCAAGAATATAGTGTAGGAATTCCGCCGAACCCGTCTGTGAAAATGATGGAGAAGACATTCGGCACCCTGTGGAGAAAGAATAATACGGATACTCAGTTTTATTATCGTCGCAAACCGATATATGATGTCATAGAACTAGTTAAATCCGAAGAAGCTGGGATTACTGAACACGAGATCGTTGAATATTTTGAGTTTCATCGGCAGCGTATGAAACTGAGGAAATTCTCACGAAAACTCAACGTCGCGCTCACTTCATACAAGATCCAAGACAACCAGATTAGCTTTCGTCAGTACTTCGATAAAATGTAAATTACTCGACACATCTTCAAGTTTATATGATTGGTCACCGTTGAAATGTAGCATACCATTTTGTAGGCGATTCACAAACCCTCTCATAGTACATGTCAATTTGTGCAAACTAATTGCCAATAGCCTGGCCATGCCAGTTTTTTTAAGGCTCCGAGCAAGTACGGGCTTCAGGTACCTTGGTACCTACACCACCAAGACAAAACAATTTTCTATATAGTCATGAAGAGCACTAAATAACAGACGATAGTTAAATGAGTACGAACCTGAATACATGAGCTACAATTTCCCTTGATCATCGCCCTGCTCAACTGCTTTCAAATGCTAATCCGTGCGCTTTTACTTCCTGTTTGATGTCTGTATGAAAGGCGTATAATTTAAATGAATTGCAGATAAAATGTTGTTGACGTACATACCAGATAAATAGTCCTTACTTCTAATGGTTCGTTGCACAGCAATGTTAAACGCCAGGTTTCTACGTACTGGCTCGTACTGACAGTACATACAAAACAAAACAATGGTACAGCACGGCATACGTCAGATTACGAGATGAGGTGAACGGTACTACTTCATTGATGGACTCGCTTAGCTTACCTCAACCATGTCTTCGCTCTTTGCAAAACGTGAATATGGTGACGTTGATTTGCCTAACACACCCGCATTTTGTCCACTGATGTGCGTACTAATTTCATATTTGTTATCTCTCTTTCGAGAGAGTTATTTTAGATAACTTTATGACTACTTTGTGACCAGTCTCGCACCAACTTGCTTTTTGTATGCACCGGTCATGACCGAAAAAATGATATTTAATCATCCCTTATTAGGTTAGGGCTGAGGAGTTCCAGGATAAGTCGGGAATAGTTGTGCCCAATCGATAAGTATGTATACAAACATCAAGAAAAACATCAACGTGATTAGATAAAATAACAAGTTATCGGATGATATAATTCATATCTAAATTGAGACCTGCAACGCAGTACAGCTTTGAGGGCTTTCGCTACAGCCACAATACATAGGCCTCGCAGGGGTTTGATACACCAGTGGGCATTTGACCAAGCCGTAGCCGCTGAGAAGGTGTTCGATAAATTTCTTTCGTCCATGGGTTTGTCAAAAGTAGATCTTGATCGTATTCACCATACTTATAGCACTGATGCAAGCATACCAACTCAAAGTCTATATTCTTTGCTAACAACGTCCTCAATATTCATCCTGACTCAGAAAATACAACAAACGGATCGGGGTACTGATAGATTACTAATACCGTGCTATACACGGGGAAGCTCTGGATTGAATACAACTAGGCGTTATGAAATAGATGAAATGCTTGTGACAATTCGAGGTACATCAATATCATCGAGAGTAAGTGACACCTACATCTTAAAATTCTCAGCAACAAGATACTAAACATGTTTTCGCTGCAAATGCGATTGAAAAAGATTAGCGGGTTGAGAACACATTAGTAATCGCTGCCGGATTCTAAAGCTTCTAGGCGCGAATTCTCCTGCATTGCATCTTGCCGCGGCGTGAAATACTTCAGAAAACTTAGCGATAACGGCTCCATAAGATACAGCTGACACAGTGTTTTCACTGGAGTGATAGCGACGTAAATGACGAACGCTGAAGAATGCCGTGTTGAATGCCGCAATGGACCAAGAATAATCTTTATCACTGTTAGGCCCTGGCATTTTTCACTGGTGAGAGCGAAAGCAGGAACTAAGGGGACTTGTTTCACAACCACAGTGAACGAACGCTGAGGCATGATGATCTTTACATTTCTTTAAAATTGAGTTACCAAATAGCTATACATTGTGCTGCCCAGTTCATTGCCTGTGTCGTGCATCCTTTCTTTCCGTGGCGTGTGTCTGTGCGAGTGCAACCACTGCATAGCATGCAGCCTATAATGTGTGCTGCACATTTGAATCATGCAACCACTTAATCACGAACGGGTCTATAAGCTGTACTTTTTTCGCGGGATTGTCACAATATCTGTTTAAACCCGTGCAGTTCAGACAACATTCCTGGGTGATTTGGGTTTGATGTTGCAGGTAGCCGCCACAAGTAACATTCACTGGGACCTTTTAAATATCCAGCGGCTATCTAAAACTGCAGGTTCGATGGTATCAATGATGTATTAAACCTATCACTTAGAATATTTTGATATATTGCATATATAAGAAAACAGAAGAATAACCCCCACTTGTCAAGAAATTTCAAAAATCATATTAAATGTATCAGTCTTTGTTTTTTGACAAGTTCTATACATAGCAACTGTATTGAGATTTTATTTTGGGTATCCGGTATATAATATTCCAAAGTTATTTTGGGTAGAATGACCTCTGTAGAAACTCTGGATTAAAATCCAGAGAACTACTCAACCTTTTTTTTTCGACTTAGATGGTTTACAGCAGATTGACTAGATCACGTGTAGTTCCAGTTGAGCGATGAGTATTGCGTTCACAACTCTTGGCCAAGCGACTCAAGAAACTTCCAAGCTGCAGCAACCGGTATTCTTTTTTTTACTTGGTTTCACTAAGTACCGGTGCACAATACAGTGGTGAGCGATCGCACAAAAAACCGGGTTTTTACCGGTAAAAAGGTTTGTCTAATTACAAACCGGTATCAAAAATTGGTCCAAAACTGCTCAAAGAACCCAAAACGTGGGTGCCTTTGACCGCGCAGTTACCCCAAACAGCAAAATTGGGTGTTTTTGACCCATTTCTGAGCGCGCAGCTGTACTAGTACACTTTCTTCCAGTACCGGTAATTCCGAGCCATTTTCTGTTTGAAAACGCAGTACAGTGGTGCGCGATAAACCGGTAGATCGGTAAGAAACCGGTGATTTTGCGCGATTGCTCGGTAGCCGACAAAGGAACCGGTAAGTCTGCGCGATCGCGGAGCACTGTACTGCGATTTCAAACAGTCAGATGACTCGGCGTCATCTAAACCGGCAAAAAGGGTACAGTACCGTGGCGCGGTCACAAAAAAGGGTCGCATATGTTTTGATAGGCGAGTCAGACTAATTATTGTAGTGACTTTAGTTGCGAAAATAGCCTAGAGCTGTAGATTTCGCCAATTCTCTGGATTTTAATCCAGAGTTTCTACAGAGAGGTCATTCTACCCAAAATAACTCTGGAGTATTATACTGGATACCCAAAATAAAAACTCAATACAGTTTCTATGTATAGAACCTGTCAAAAAACAAAGACTGATACATTTAACATGTTTTTTGAAATTTCTTGACAAGTGGGGGTTATTCTTTTGTTTTCTTATATATGTAATATATCAAAATATTCTAAGTAATTGGATTAATACATCATTTTTTTGTATATTTCTGGTTTTGGCAATGCATGATTTTTTTTTTACCGACAATCCCGCTACGAAGAGGGCGAAAAATCTCCAAAAGGGGAAAGCTAGAAAAATAGCTAATTGCGGTAGTCACCTTTGTCGCAAGAAAATTGAATCACAGATAGCCCCGCGTCCGAGATCTACCATTTGAACTTTCAAATGTGTTGGTCCCGTAGTTTCCCGTGGAATGGGCGTCGGATGTGGACGGCCCGCTGGAAATTTGTAGAAATTTGATTTTAGTGATGCGTACCCCTAAATATCAAATTTCTAAAATTCAATTTCTCTACGAATGAGTTAAACAGCAAAACTATCAGAGCCTCTGCCAATGGACAGTGCAGTCCTTCATGCACCAACGTCTACTGCAATTTAATAAGGAATTCTTTTAGATGTCAAACGATGTCGTTACCCTGCGAAATTTTTAAAATGTGGTTTTGCTGGGGTTCCCGCGATTGCTCCCTCCTCTTAGCGGGAATTAACAGCACACACAAAACTCCTTTTTTCGGCATTAGCAAAAACTACTTTCCGGCATACTAATTTATGTTAGCACATTTTTATCGAGTCAACACAAATTAGTCTGAGTCATGGATTTTTGCCTAAAATGATAATGTTACAGGAGTTAGTATATCGTCGACTGACAAAATACGAGCATATACACCTTTGCATGGCGTTATTCACAAATTCGACTCTCAAAATCAAATAGTACACAATGAAAATCACCTGTTGCAATTGATAACTTCATAAAGTCGAGTGACTATGACAACTGACAGTAAAAATCTATGTGCCTTTTGTGGCAGCAAGTGGCAAAAAATACCCTGTTACAGAGCTCTGGTGTCACAGTTTAGTAAAGGGAGGGTCAGATACTTAGCTCGGTGCTCTGTAATCGTTCTTCCATCTGGTGCACGTAGGTTTGCATGGCGTTGGCGCGCAAGAAATCGTTCGACGGCACTTTATAAACAGAACACGTTCTCAATAGGATTCAGCATGAGGGAGTACGGCCCCAATTTCAGTACCTCAGTATAATATTGGCATAATCGCTTCATTCAAGTTCTACTAATGTAGCCTGACTTGACTCTCCGAAAAGGTAGATCTCACGTTGGAATTTATTCTCTGAATATTTACCGGACAATTAAATATAAAAGAATACTTTTGTAATTTTCAATATCAGCGGTACTTACAAACGTCAAGATAAGATGGATTCAATACTTATACTTGCTCAAATCATGCGAAATTGGTACATGCTGACCAAACGGGTCAGGAACAATATTCGCGTCAATTCACGTGGATGTTGACCCAACATCATTAGAGTGGCATTGGTAAGGGAAATTAATCGATCTATAATGACGATACTTGAATCGTTCCGACGAACTGCGTAAAGAACACCCCAGAGTCTGTAGGAAAGGTTAGGACTGCAATCCTGTTTTGTGCTTGAACACATCTCACACCTCTTCCTTTTTCCCTTTTTCGCATCGCAAGATTTAAAGTTTACGAACCTGCACGGTATATCGTAAACTTTACGTTCAAAAACACAAACCGACGAGTTATGAATGAGTGCTTCATTGCCTATACGGCTTCATTAATCAATCCTCCACGTCTAATCAACAACACGACCGTCTCCTCTCCACCGTTTTCAAGAATGCGTGCTTCATGCATACTGTTAGCAACTGCGACTATTTTTCTCGCCTGTAGTGATATTGCGTCATCAGCGAGTGCGAGCAAGTTGGCAGCAGTCGACGATGTGTACTCCACGAAGACCGACACGACAGCTAGTACCCGCAAACGCGTACTGCGTGGTTTTGAGCGAATCATTCAGCAACCCATAAAGCTGAATTCGCCCGAAAAGATCGATAAAGTTTTGGGAGTTAAGAAGCTCGACGAGCTGCTCGATCCCACACGAGCAGACGCATTGCTAGCCAAGAACAAGTTGGGGGGTTGGATTGAGAAGGCGGCGCTCGATAAAGTACGGAGCGGCACCATGGACGAAAAGAAAGAGGTCCTCTCCAGCTGGCGGAGGTCAAAACTTACACCAGAACAGCTAACCAAGCTCATCAAAGCTGATCCGTCGATTGAAAAGAAGTACAGGTTTGTTTCCGTTTTGTACGAAGGGTATCTGAAAAAGCAACCGAACACTGTATCCGGCTTCAAGCGCAAGAGAGGTGAAATATAGATGGTCATGCATTCTACTAGCCCACATAAACTCCAACATGTTTTGGATCAATGCTTTCCCACTCAAGATTTTTGTCGGTTAATTTTGTAGCGGTTGTCGTATTATGCGTACATACTTCGTAGCAATACACCGCAACTATCGGTTTGCTACTTCTATCCATAAACCATTTTATCGCCCAAACTAACAATGGATCAATGGACATATAGTTCTAAGAAATACAAGATGGGAATGCCCTAACTGCGCCGATTATTGCAGCGCGACTTGCCAACTAACTGGCTACGATATTGATGGCTAGATGAATCAACGTTCTCGACTGTCCAAACCAAACTGATTGCTCGAGATTCACAATCAACGATTGCATCACTACGGCATTTAGAAGTGTAAACCAAGTTTGGCCGAACGACGACAGTGTTCAGATAGACAATACCGATGATTTAAATTGAACGAAAACGCTGTTCCTGAAAACCTTGTCATCAACTAAAAAACTAAATTGAAAAAAAATACGATACCAAACTAATCTCGGTCACAGATCCCCTGCCGCACTCTCCACCACTCCATCAATCAGTGCTCTGATAGATGCGATACTCTCCGCACTGCCATCCACACGTGACAGAATTTCGATCGCAGACGCCCATTCCTTGACCACCTTGGCCTTTTCGAGAGATCCCGCCATGACTCCACCTTTTTCATCATCAACGTCTCCGCTGCGTTCTAGACTCTTAGTTTTCTTCTTCTTAGGAGCCTTCAACTTCACCTCCTCTCTCACTCTCTTTTTTAATGCAACCACCTCCTCTCTAGGGGTCACGAATGATTCCAACATCGGAGCACCATTAGGCGTCACTATTGGCACATTGCCGGTGGCTGCAGCTACACTGTCCTTCCAGTAATTAACCAAAAGTGTGACAAAGTTCGGTTTGGCAAAATTTTTCCGGTTCGGACGGAGTTCTAGCAGCACACAAGCTGAGCGGAGGATTAGGGCTTTGCAACCATTGAGTTGGTCCTGGAGCTCGTCGATATCACCATTGGAAGGGAATTCCTGTACATATTGAGTCACGTCCCTGGCCTCATGCATGGGCATGGGGTGATGTGGCAAATTAGCTTTAGGTTGCGACATTTTAGTCTGGGGTAGGGGTGTTTTAGCCGGTGTTTTAGGGTTTTCGGTGCTCGACACGTCCCCCTTCCAGTATCGAACCAACGTGGCGATGTGGCTGCTTTTCTTGTTGTTTTTCTTGGGCAATGCCAAATCCAAGTGACTGCAAACTGCACGGAGATCCTTGTGTTGATAGCCACTCAGCTGTGCCTTGAACTCGTCTGCAGATGTGGTGGCTGGGACGCTCGCGATGTAATTGAGCAAGCGATGCTCCGAGTCCATCGCTTTCTTTCTTTTGACGATTCTAAGATTTTGGAAACTGACTTTTACGATATCACAATAAACAGGTATGTCTGATATATGATGAAGAGTCAGAACAGTATTTAACATAACCAGGTTCAAACAGTTGCATTTTACCTCTGTTATCAGATACCTGATAGTTTATGATGGTCGTTTCTGTTATTATGTACTACAGGTCATTTCACTAGTGATGAATGTGGCATTTGATATCAGCAATGGTCGAAGTGCAGCTGGTGTGCTTGGCAACCACGCTAGTGATCACTAGTGCAGAAAAGACCTTCACTCTTGATACGACTGCAACTTCAACTTGTTATGACCCACACTCTTGCTTCGAGTTGGTGCCTGCTTTACTCGAGTTGTTGTTCTACACGCCATCAGACCTCAATCTGTCGTCAGATATGGACAATGTGCGCTTCCTGAGCTACGTAGAGACGCAACATGAGGTGTCGTTGGTGTTTGAGGAGCAATTATTGGGTAAATTCCCAGAGGGGGCGTTAGAGTTCGAGGCACAGCGCTGGAAAGCTCTTCAAGTGGCATCGGCCGGTCCTGGAGCCTTTTTAAGTCAATTGACAGTGCTCACACAGCTCACAACGGAGCTGGCGAAGCACGACATCAGTGTCTATCAGATCTCGACGTACCAGTCGGACTATGGTGAGATGGAGGGTCTGTGATCTGTGATAATTGATATGCTAAGGATTAACTTGTACTGTAGTGTTGGTAAAGGTGGAAGACCTGAACGCAGCTATTGCGTGTCTACAGAGCTTTTGCTCTATTGAAATGGAAAATGGAGAAGAGTTGACGGTGATGAAGGATGTGGATGCAGGAAAAAAATCAAAAGATGAAGGGGATGGAATGGTGACGCATCATCATCCACTTAGTGTTCCTGATGTGAAGCTGCATCTGGTACAACTGAACAAGAGGTTCGTCCGAAGACATATGTACGCACTGGTGGAGTTGCTGTTTAAATCGAGGAGTTTGGGGCATGATACTTCGACACCGAGATTTTTAAGCTACTCGGAGACGGGGGATGATATTTCAGTCGTTACCAGTGATGAATGTTTTCTTGATAAAGCTAGAACACTGATGGAACAAGAAGATGAGGTAAGTGTCACCGGATTTTTGGAGGCCTGTTCAGATTGGCAACACGAAATTGGGTTTTGCAGAAACAGGTATTGTTGCTGGTCAAACGAGTGTACTTGTAGACGCCGGAACTACGGTGTTTTACCTCAGTACTTACGCTACGGTAAGTTTCTGTGCTTCATTCACGTGCTTATGTTTCTCTCTCATGTATAAGTACTTGTTGTTCCCATTCAGGACTTCATGTTGATCAAAGAAGACGAATGGGAGGAAGCACTACCAATCCTTCGCAGTCACTTCGAACTCATTGAAGGTGGATTCGCACCGTTGACAGCCTGAGTTAGGGGCATCGTATTTATGACAGACGGTAACGAGTGAATAAGATGGCTTTGACTTCGGGTGTACTCGGTATATATTGAGAAGATTATTCAGGTTAAGCTTGTAATGCTTCGTATGTGTTGGCAGAGCTGAGTAGCTGCATTTCAAAGGGCACCTTTCCATGCTCTGCAGTAGTATGCGCGTGCGAAAGCGCCACATTACCGTTGTTTGCAAGCTGCAATGACGCCAAGAAGAGACGGCACACCTCGAATTGGCTCTTGTGACCCACCAGTGTCTCGAATGACACTGTTTCACGTCCCTCATCGCCTTCCGAAACTGGATCCACTCTAGCGCGCTTGTTCTTGTCTCGCTTTGTGGTTTTGCTGTGCTTGTCCAGACTAGCACTCTCTTGTTCCTCCTCGAGACGTTTAATAATTTCACGACCATACTGATGGATGTCGAAAGGCGGATGTGTATCCTGCTGCTTTAACAACGGTGTCAACTTCTCTTGCCAGTCGCTCACCTTTTTGCTCAGATCCGTTTCACGAACGTACTTCTCGGTGCCAGACATGAAGGATGCCAAGTGCTGCCTGCAGATCTCCTCATACGAAAGCGGTCCGCCAGAATTTCCAGCTGCTGCTGCTGCCTCGTATGAGCCCATCGGATCAACCATATCGTTTCCTTGATCCCAGTCACCACCATCAAATCCATCGTCATAGTCGTTGTCGTCTCCATTGCTGTCGTCTTCATCGTTGTTGTGATTTGCATCATTTCGGAAAGCCATGTCTAGCCGTGCCGTTGCTGTTGAAAGTGTCAGAGCCTGCATCTGGTCGTTCCCATCCCCTTCTTCCTCTTCCATGGCCTGTTCCCGGAGCAACATAGCCTGAGCGCTCTGCTTCTCACGAGCTTCGCATCGGCGCATAATACTACGCCACTTTGCCTCACGCTGCCAAAGTGCATCGCAACTCTTTACAAGAAGTGGTGCCCGACAGAATGTACGCTTGCAAGTTTTCTCAAGTGGGTTCTCGCTTGATGTCTCCTTCCAGACCCACGAAGCCCATTGCGGTCCATTCGATCCAACAAAGAAGCGGTCCTGGAATGCAGGGTCTGATAAGCCATCCTGCTCTCCATCATCATCCAGGCCTACAGCGCCTTCCTTGTTGCTGAGAGCTGCCGGGCCTGCCTTCTTTTTCTTGTAGGCTGGGACTCGCGGATACGATCGTCCCTTCTTGAACGGCCGGGCCACCGACGTGCTAGCATCATATGCGTCCAGTGGCGCCCATGGATCCTTTTCACCTGCAGGCAATGTTGTCATTGAGCGCGTAGCAGGACGAGACTGTTCGTCTGTAGGTACTTCCTCCTGCGGCGCCCAATCACCACCATCATCCATCGGACCGTCGGGCATCGGTTCACCTGCATCATACTCATAGTTTGGTTGATCGTCAAATCCATTCTCATTCCCATCATCATCGTCGTTTGCATCCATATCGTCAAAGTTCAACATCGTCGCTGGGTTCTCTCCGTCCGCAGCAACCCACATGCCTCCATGTCTTCCTGGGGTCTCTCCAAACGCAAGAGATTCACCTGTTTGCTGTGCTGGGTGAAGATATTTCTTACTCGCTTCATCCAGCAGTAACACACCACTGGCATGCAAATTGCACGACATCAACTTGAACGTTTCTCCATGATCTCGATCATCCGGTACGAGTGAGCCCATCAAAGCAATCGACGCTTGAATATTATTCTTGCTCCTGTGCAGCGCTTTGGCTTCTTTTCTTTTCCTGCGTTTCTCACTTTCATTCTCTTCATCTTGGTTTACTTTTTTCAGTGTGATATGTGTCGTCTTGGCTTCCTCCAGCTCGTCATAGAGCGGTAGTGGGTTATTAAAGACACTTGCATCTGCATCTCCATCTTCTTCCTCCTGGATCTCCCCCGTCTCACTCTGTTGAGTCTGTTGGCTGTCGTCCTGCTGCTTGGACAAATGTGCCAATGTCTGATACACGAGCGCATGGAGGTACTCGACCTTGCGGCTGTAGATGACACTCGTGCCTTGGATCAGCAGAGCTGCCTCTGCAAAGTTCATGACATTGTCTCCTTCCCCTGCGATGCGAGCGCCGTCTTCCGGGTCGAATGCGATGTTGAGATTCTCGAGCTTGTCCATGTATTCCTCGAGTTCCGAGGCCAAGTCAATGTTCCAGTTCTTGCTCAAGTCCCTATAGAAGAATATTAGAAAAGAAAGGAGAAGAAACAAGCATAGGACGGACCGAATGGGCTGCAGCAAATGCTGGAGACGACTCTCGCTCATGATGGTCGATGGTCTTTTGAACTTTTGAGCGGTAAAACTAAAGTTGCAACGTGAGGTTGCGGGAAGGTGATTTTACCGGTATATATACTGGTAGAGGGGTAATTTATTTTAAATTACAGGAGACGTTGTATTTTATGCTTAGAGGCTGACAAATAGTGGCTGAAAAACCCTTCTCGTTTTAACTATACTTTGACTTGAAAACCGAGAAGGGTTATTCAGCCACCATATGATGGATGATTTCAGCCACTATATGATGGATGATTTTGTTTTATTCTCCTCCGCATCACCCACTATGAAAGGTGGCGAATCTGCATCATAGGTAGGACTGCCAAGCGGAGGCTCAATGGTGGTGCAATTACAGTGGAATCCAGTATATTCTGCTCTTGAATCAGTCCTACAGGTATTGCGATACGCGCTTTATGATATCGCTACAACTGGGATCTTATCAGCTCCATTACAAGTGGAGCGTTTTGAGGACGCAACACAGCTCAGCCTGCTTGTTGTCAATATCTCCTTCGACATGCACCGAATTTTGTCGATCTCCCGGAATCAAGCTCTTCCACCTGGTGTGAACCCAACGGCTCTTGTCATCGATAGTCTTAAATAGAAGCTGCATCGGTGATATCGCAGATTTGCCCGATTCATGATTGAATCAATGGACGATTTCTATTAGCTAGACTATGTGGATTTCTCTTTTCATTTCTTTTTAAATAATTGAAACTTAAAATATAGAATTGGATATCGACGGCAATAATTGGTCAATAATTTCTATTGGGAATAAATGTCCCGCGAGGCCTGTGTGACCGTGTTGCTGTCCCTTTCAGGTTATTGATATCTAGAAGGTCCCTAACAATATAAATGTTGAGAGAGTTGGGATATCCCTGTCCCGTATACGAGTCTTTTTTTCTATCACGTACGTATACTTATGAATCACTATGTATCATACTTATCAATGGCTAGTGGTACTACTGGGTATAATATATATACTTACATAAAGAATAACGGGACATACGTGACACTAATGAAAGAAAACATTTTGTAAGCAGAGAAGAAGCATAAGTGCGCTTATATATGAGAGGAATTTTATCAAAAGTATTACTAACCCGTTTTTGAGCTTTTTGTAAGTAGCCTTGGGCGTTGGTGAGCAGTCCAGTTTCGCCCGAGCCGAGAAACCCGACAAAAACGAGCTCGAACGAAAGCATGTTTGACAGCAGCAAAGGAGGATGGGTTAGTGGTTATTGAGGCGACAGCAGCTCGAGCGAGGAAGAAACTGCGCTTCCTGTGGATGCAGTGGACGGCCCTCTGCTCTTCAACGGCAGGCCACTTCTTGAGGAGCTGGAAGACGTCGTCGCTCAAGTTGAGAAGCTCGAAAATGTTAAGTGCTGAGGAAAGCATTGCTTTGGGGGTAGACGAGATGCAGCTATAAGTTTTTCTGTCATTGTCGATGATGACAAAAAGTGAGCATCAGGTGTCACTACTGACGGTCCTAGGGTTGTCAGCAGTCTTTGTCAACAAGAGCTACACCGATCGTGAGCGCTTTCCATACTATATACCGTTCGTCGGCATGGTGGGCAAAGTTGCTATTAAGAATGGATACGGTGTCAACGATAGGACGCTGTATATCTATCGGAAGCATGGATGAATTTCAGCGAAATAGCATGGGATCACCGAGAACAAGTATGGGGCGGCTGTGGCGAAGTGATTGTGCGAAATCGCAAAATCGCAGGGGCCTCTTGCACACGGCACCCGAACTACCGACTAACGGAGGGGGTATTCCGAACTTCCTTGAAGTTACTTGATCTCGCCTTGTGTACCCGTCGGTGGTACTAGATCGCTCCTCGAATGATCTCGGAAGACGCGCTTGTTGTTGATCTTGGGCTGTCTGGCAGGACATCAGGAGAGGTGGCAGCAGCGGGGATAGTTCTACTCGCTGCGCCGTGTAGTTATCGAGTCTTCGATTGGGTGTTCTTGATCTAGGCTCGACGTGGCCAATGTTTATCTTGGCCGAGGGGTGTCTTGTGATCGGTGTGTGACCTGTATCCAATGGAACCAATACGTACTTGCCGCTTCTTATAGCGGGGGTCTTGATGTGAGGGTTGACGAGCGTCCAGCCAAGCAATTTGGACGCAGGAACTCTACTTGGTATCGATCTTGATCTTGCGTAGCATCGGGAGAACCAATACTGCGTATCCCAGTCCGGAATGGCAAAGAGGAAGAAGATTTGTGTAGTAGAAGGTAAAAACAACTCTGAATTAAATGTTAATGTCCTATGCTTCCCATCTGTGGCTATCCATACTGCACTGGCTTCATAATACCTACAATCAAGATCATTATTACCTGTCAAGATCGATAACGCGTGGGTACAATCGGTTTTGACGGGGGTGACGTCACGCACTCACCGGCCACTGTAGCGGGTGTCACTGTAGAGTGCCCTTGATCCTGGTTGACAGCCTTGGACTGAGTGAGGTGTGGGAATTTCTTCATCCGCTTCACCACACGGCAATAAAAGAAATTGTTCCTGTCCACGTACAGAGAAACCAAAGGGTGTAAGTAAACAACGCCGTTACTTCTCCTACAAGATACATACGTTGCTACCACCGGTGTTCACCTGGGAAATGCTATGTGAAGAGTACAACAAGCAACTTGATGATAATTATGAACACCCCTAAGTCCCTCGCAAAGTGCATTCGTGTGAATCCTGCACAAGGGATGCCCGACAATAAAGATCCACTCCGGTGCGCTAATGTCTGCGATGTGTGTACACTATATCGCAACAGGATGGACATCGACACATATGCCAGAGAAACAGAGGCGTTCGGAGACTGCAAAAGCCATGAAGTTGAAAGTGATACTTTTGAATAGTTGTTGAAATCTCATGCACTAACTCAATATAATATGTTGAACAGGGCTGCGTATCAACTGACATTTGCAAAAGCGACAATATAAATTATGGCCTACGCTCAGAATTAAACACTTCCTCATGTGCCTGATGTCCCTCAAGCTGGTACATGTCGCTCATTTTGGTCTCACGGTTTGGTTTATTTTACGCCAACAGCTTCAGTTACAACCACTTCACGCGTTCAAAAAAGGTGACAAACCAGCAAACGAGGTAATGAACATGTTGCATCACACGTTTGATCTTTTCGGGGTTCTCAACGCTACCAACAATGCTCATGCGGAGCCAACTGAATCACGAATTTGTGCCACGGAATGGGCTGGCAATTGTGGTGGGCAGAATAAATATTCTCAAGTGGTCTGGTATCTTTTGGTTTTTATATGGAGTGCTAAGCGAAGCATATCTTAAGTTCTTTACGAAGGGCCATACGAAAAATGCTTGAGATCGCGTGTTTGGCAAAATTAATCGTCACATGCGGCGCGATCCTTGCAGGACAGTAACCACGCTCGAGGAAGCTGTGAATCGGGCCACACAAAGCGTTAGTGTCGTCAACTAGGAGGGAGAATGGATCCGTTTTGGTCTCCTAAGGGTTTCTTTGCATCGAGATACAAAAACAGCTCATATTTCGTGTCACTAAGACCAGACCAGTGCTAACAATCTCCTACTTCATCTGATGACTGAATAAAACTTCACAAAGATCCGAAGTCTAAACCAATAGCTGGATTCTCGCGTGCTGGGAACACAGTACCGAAAGCTGAGGACAAGCTGCTCAACGCAGCAAAAGTTTCTAACATCTACATGAAAGTGCTGCCTTTCGTTCCCGCTAGTGTCGCGACGACCCAATCTATTAGAAACCATCTCAAAAGATGGCAGAAACCGCGCAGGAGATTAAGTGTTCCAGGCAAAAAAGACAAACCCGAAATTGTTGTTCACTGCTTTCACTTTGAGTTTTGAGCTGCCAAGTAGCTCTAGAGGAATCCAAGACACTGCGCTTTCGCCCCATGTTCGTTGTTGAATAACCTCAAAACACGTTAAAGATACTTTTGATAAAATTCCCCTCATATAAAAGAAAGTGCCCCGTGTCAGTGATGAGACTGAGAAGTTTGACACGAGGCACTCGAGGGACACACACATATTTCACAAACGAGAAGTGCCGTAGAAGTTGAAACAGGGGCGGGACAGTAGCGCGGGATGGACCCTCACTCATGACACTCTGCGAGATCACCACTACTAGGTGCGGTAATATAATTAGATAAATTATTCTCAATAGCCTCACGAGAGATGATCCGCGGACGACAATTTTATTTTAGAGAGTTTAAGATATAATTCTTCCGTTTGGAAATAAACGCAACAAAATGTTCCGGGTTGGATAAATTATCTATTTTATATCAATCAGGCTGTCAATTGACGCAAATGAACCGCCTGTGTCTCCTCTTACCGCTGATACCATGAGGGTGGTCTAGATCGCTCTACAGCCGCCAGTTGAGGCCTGACAATACAGCCACTTTGGGAATTACATATTGCAAACACCGCCAGAGCAACGCATAGTATACAACACTCCCACTGGCGCTGCACTGGGAAACGTTACTGATGCCGAACGTGGATGCATCATAGACGAGCTGTTCCATCACAGGGTGAACGGAGTTCTGGCTCGAGGATTGTTGCTACACTTGCGGAGGTAAAAAGGTCATCGTTCAGCAATTTGGTCAATATGGGACAGCTACAACGCTTCAATGACAGAAGGGTCTGATGAAAACGCTTGGGGAAGAAAGAAGGAAAAGAAATGTGGTAGGAGGCCGCTAAACCAATGTGAAGTTAAGGCTAAAATTGCCACTCTGCTTATCGAAGATCGTCTCGTCCTTCGCAAGACAGCGGCAGGGATATGCTATTGTAGATTTTAGTTCCAAACAGAGGACGTAGATAATAACACCGGTAGATATATCCATGGCGGGATGTTACACAGGCGGGCAATCATCGAAATTACACATGACGAATATGAAAGGAATTACATAGCTTCTACATTATATCCAACATATCTCAGATATATTTGATAATAATTCGAAAACTTTAACGGTGTATTATACCAGCGATGGACATCGAGTATGTTGACACTGAATCTATTACTCGCCTGTTCATATCGATGAAGATCACTATAACCCGACGGCCATTGATCAATTAGATAAACCGCAACAAGAAAACGGTCGTGCAAACCTCGAGGCCTTTGCAACAAGGCCTTCCCAACATGAAGCAAAAAATAAAACTTTAAAGCTGATTAACCCTTGAACCACCAGACTTTTTTTACTTATTGAATTTATGTCAATCATAGGATTCTTTTCAGTTTCATTCTCGCCCCTGTTTGTTGTCAACGGTACTTTTTCCCATTCCCCTTTTCCGCTCATCCAGAAGAGAAAAAAACGAAAAATATGACTGGCTATCGCTCTTGGGGTCGCTCTGATCCATGCGACCGAGAGCGCTTTGACGAACGGTTGGTGATCGACTGGACTGAACTACAGAAGCAGAAGCTGAGCGTCAAAGTTGTTGATGATACAAGGCTTTGTCACATTTGCTTAACCAAAAGCATGGGTAATTCGAAATAATTCTTCGCATACATTCCCCTAGGGTATTCGGGTCTTTATGGACGCTACAACTAGATACAGGAGCGATCGCGTTCTGAACCACGACATTTCAAGCCCTTCAAGACCTGCATATATGGAGCAAAATCATTTTCAGGGTCATAATGCTCCGAAACGTCATAGACAGGATGGTACAAACCCACAGTCTCCGAACACAACAAGAGGGACCAAAACCCTCGATTTAAAACAAAATCTACCACTCCGTCAAGCCTAGAAGACTAGATGCGCACCCAGCAATGCTAAGTGGCGACGAACCCTATTCAACTGATTATTAAACGTCAATGCCAGTGGAGTCTCAAGAGCATTTCCGATCTAGATCTCGACCCTTTCGACTCCAACAGCGACGATGTAGTCCACGGTCGCTTGCACTTGGTCTTGACGCAGAACACACTGCCCTACTCAATTCAAGCAAAACCCACCCAACGTAGCGATACCCAACTGCGAGCCCCTGTTCAGTGTTCAACACAAAGTACACAAACCGCGGCGATATCCGTTGCGAAGTAACTAAGCAGCATCGGAATCGCTGACAGAGGCACTATCAATGTGAGATAAGTGATTTACAGCAATGATTTATATGTGTATGATATAGGCGTTTGGATTGGTGTCTTCATCACAACTACCTACGATCTGTTTTGCAACCATGCCATCCTTCCAAAACGTCCTGGGCAGTTATAGACGTGGTATACGACCTATGATAAATTCAACATCAATCATACTCTAATCAGAATTTTCAGAGATTAATGAAGGTTCCCATTTGCTGTGGTGACTGGGGCGTGCAAGTTTAGTTTCGTGGTAGACGCTGTCAGTGATGACTTAGTGTAGTGCACTGACGACAGCAGGTAGGTCGGAGCTACCTTTATTCACTTCGCTGGTATTATGGTGTGCAGTACTATGAGTCATGTTGCCGTCGACAGCAGCCACCTTCGAGATTGGCCACCATTTACATGCCGACGAACGGTGGTGACCTGGCGTTTGCAGCGAACGTTGGTTACCCGAGGTTATCAGCGAAGTGTAGGTTGGTTGGGATCGCAGCAAAGCCACGCTGAGTTTGATGCTGTTTGCGAGGTATTTGGCCATGTTTCATGCAGCCATACACTATACACATTGGTTATGGATATGTGTGTAGCTGTTCCATGGTGGAACAACTAGGGTGGTTTGGGTTTGGTGTTGAACATATACGCATGATGATGTGTAGCTAAACCGAGGTCTGCAGGATGAATTCGAATCTAGAGCTGCCCATTAAGTAAAATTTTGATGGACAGGGCAACGACATAGAATAGCGCCAGAACGCGCATAATGAGACAGAGTCCGTCACCGACAGCATTTGTTCCTTGGTATCAACGATAGTGAGATGAAAGTGGTAGTAGTGATTCTCGCGGTCTTTGCGATTCGCGAAGACTGCAGGAAACAATGAGTGACAATAAATAAGAGCCCGAAGGTGCTTCCGACGCAAAGAGAACGCAATTCGCCTATAGCAATATTTGTTATTTCTTCACAAACCCTTAAGAAGACTAGATATTTTGGTCGATACAGCTCGACGTCATGATTGAAGATGACAGAGAGTAGTGCTTACCAAGTGATGGCACATCTCAAGTGCCATACCCGGAAGTAGATCAAGATGATGAATCCTGGGGTTCCGCGGGATCGGCGCGATGGAGATCAATTGGCTGACAAGGTGTATATGGTAGTATCCCTGATTAAAAATCATCATCCTCGCATGTTCCAAGTACGCGCAACTATGTTAAATGGATGATGGCCGAGAGCCGACTTCACATTCCCAAACAGAGGCTGTGGAAAAGGCATACAGTGACCACGGTGACTACGGATTGTTCATACGTTTCTTCACAAAAGTCTACAAGACTTTATTGATCTACTGACGGAACTTCTACTTTACTGAGGAAGGATACGCTAGCTTGAAAGTCACCGAATTTGAGCAAAGAAACGATAGTGCTGACTATTGGACTATTGGAGCGAGGTCTCATTTCTAGGCCAACGTGAATTTCCTGAAAGAATGGCACGAAATCGATTCCAAGCTATTCGTAGTCGTTTGCGGATATATTCGCCACTGGGATCCACTCCTCAGCAAAACAATAATGATCCGCTCTGGCACAGTAGAGATCTATTGAATCACGTGCAAAACGTTTCAAGGGTTAGCAGTGGCAACAGAAGTATCATCGTTAGATGAAAGTTCGGTGAGAACGCGTGCCGACACCAAGGCAAATCTTATATGCCATTAAAACCCGATAAATATGCCATCCGCTTTTACGCTATTGTGGGGTGGGACTCACTATACATCCATTCGCTGTGGGACAACGGTTTCGGATTAATTTCGGAGATTTCTCCTGGAGAAAGATACGTACAGACATTCCCAATATTACGAGAATTGTTTTGCGATTACGATCCGTTCGAGGCTGGGGTTCGCCATGGACTCAGCACATTCGCTTTGGGTCACCATGGTAGGACAGCAAACAAAGATATTGCGGTCACAGGTTGGCGGAAAACGACTTATTGTGACTGACAACATTTATACCCGAGATGTATTTGCTAAAGCATTATTCGCTTTTACCGATGGTGATATTGGTCTACTAGGTACACTATGGTCAAGCGCTCTCGATATATGGAATCGAGTACAGATATCCAAATCCAAAAAACATGTAGGCTAGATGGAGCGCGATGGGTGGGAGCTAATCACTGCTGGTGACTCGGTTCCTGGTTGGGAGAAGTTTGAGGAGAGACACAAGCGGCCCCCAGAGCAAAGTGGCAAACGATAAATACATTCCATTGCCAGAGGTCGACGCCTGTCACAATTTCACCTCATTCAGGGTACATTGTGTTCAAAGATTTCAAAACAGTTGTGTTTTACACAAATAATTTAGCTTCGACGATGACACCGCGAACCCTCCTTTCAAACTCAGAAGAAGCTATAAATTGTGTCCATGAACTTCTCCCTATCGCGAGGCAGATTGGCGGTGAGATGATTCACAGGACCATAAACAAGCACCTGCGTTCATTAGCGATGAAAACAAATTTATGAATAAAGTCAACCGTGAGGAACAGTTGCTAAGCAAAAACCCGATGCAGCGCAACGAAATACGCCTGACAATGAAATTATTTACGTGGACACTAGGGGCATTTGTATAATCAATGCATTTGAATTGAATAACCGTTTGGGTGTTGGATCGGAAAATCAGACATTGTCAGATTTCACGTCGAATATCGTACAAGCGTTGACGGAGCTGACAAGACTAATACGGGTTGAATTTCGCCAAAACGTCCTTCTAGCAGCCCACAAGCCACAATTGGACTTAATATCGATTCTCACGTATTCACATAGAACCTGAAAAAGCAAGGTTGTCCTGTCAGCCGTGTTCAATGAGCGGCATGGATCTCAAAGCTGGAACGGGTTGCACAGTTTGCAAAATATAAAATTCTTTGCCGTGTTTTACAACCGCTACGGCCTACACCCTCAGCAAGCTACTCTCAAACATTCACAACGCGCAATTGCAATCAATCTTGCTGATACACCACTACACAAAACCCGTCAGCGTCAAACGGAATCAATCGCAACGCTTGATCTCATTACATTGTCGAATGTAACAGCTCACACGAAGGATTAAACTTGTCGAAATCCAAAAATTCTTCCATTCAAATACTCAGCCTGCTCAACCCAACCACCATACCGTAAAATGTCCGACCTCTCCGACCCCTCCGACCGGTGCGTAAACACTGCGAAACGAAGGGGTGTCACCTTTATCTATCACCTGCCCCTAAACCAAAAACCCTTAGCGGCTCGCTGCGCTCACTGACGACAGAACCCTAAGCCCGCTGCGGCTCGCAAGACGAGCCTCCGCTTGTCTTAAAGGCAATGATTGGTCCTGGGGTTTGCAGACCGTGCGCTTCGCGCACGGTCTGCAAACCCCAGGCATACTCACTGCGTTCGATTGGGATGACATCCATCCTCGGACCTCCGACCAATAGGCAAACGAGGCGACTAATATATATAGGGGATAGTATGCATATCACATTGTCGGAGGGCTAGGGTAACGAGATATGTGAGGTCGGAGGAAGACTAGAAATCTGTATGTGTCGCCCTTAAGTACGGTCGGAGATTTGATGATATTCATCCATAACAAATGTTAACCTTGCTACAACAAAAACGAACGTGAACCTTGCTGTGATCACAACCAACGTACACTTAGCGGGAAATCTCGAGTAACCAGCGTTCGCTGCAAACACCACGTCGCCACAGTTCGTCGGCATGTTCATGGTGACTGACATCCAATTTGCCGTCCGATTGTACACAACCACGGTGATGTGCATCTAGGTTAGCTTATTGATGGAACTGTTGTTTTGCTTTTTCCGATTATAATCACTCAGATCAATGACGCTATTGTGCAAGTAGTTCAATACCAAAATGAATCGCGACACCTATCCAGTTGGGATATGATATGTTAGTATCTATAAGTTGGGTATCACTCGGTTGTGATTCGGGTGTACCTAGGGGTTGAGATCAGGCGCATACTGCAACATTCATCAAAGAGCACTGGTACTTTCGATACTTAGTTGTATAACTAGCATTCGTAGCACTTGGTAACGTTTAGAAGGGAAGTATCAAACGTGGGACTGCATGGATATTTTGAACTAGCCCTTGTACCAGATGATCTAGTTTTAAAAAACGGGAAATTGGCGTAGGCGTATCAGATCCTGATCTTCTTCTAGTGAAGCGCATCGGCCGCATGGAATTCCAGCGCTATTTTGAAACGCTGATACTACAGGATTGATTGGTACCTACCGAATAAAGAGGCACATGACGATAGCACGAAGATAGTCGGCATTTCAGTTAATCTAACTTCTCTATTTAGCATGGACAGTACATACGAGGCAATCGCAGCCAAGATAATGATTAGGAACTCGCCATAAACGGAGTGACAGTACGTCAAGTGCAACGAAAATCATAATGTACTTGTATTGCGCTAGTACAACCCGCATCGAAGAATTCTGAGTTCGTACCACTACCACTCATATACACATCAAATTAATAAACGAAATTAAGAATGTCAATTGCCAAAATGAAGACGAAGCAGTTGAATTCTTCGGTCAAACTGCTTCGTATATTTTTCCGCTATTCAAACCCCACAACCAGATATTTAAAATCCTCAAATAATAATATCAACGCGTGGTAGAATCCGAATGAAAACTGACGCTTCTTTAGAATTATTGCTTGTATTGTAGTCTGCATATTCAGACTGAAGTAGGTGATACCCTCGCCAGATACTCCTAAAGCAATGCCTAGTCATATACCTCGAGTTTCCCCGTCCCTGTGTCATACCCTACGCCAGCTATAGCTGGGACTGTCCTCAGCCACTAACCCAGTGTGTGGACAGATCTTGAAGACCGTTGCCCTGCCCTGCTGAGACATGACCACTCGTTTAAAGTCGACTTGTTTTGAATTTGTTATCAATATTGTACCGTTGTATCCATATATCCAAGTGTGTACGATACATAACTAAGTGACATTAGCACTACAAATTGAAGTGCCAAAGTTGTTCCAACGTTACATGTAGTTGCACACCACTTGGTGGAGCTATGTAATGCTTTATCATCATCGGGATATCCTGATAAAGTGATCTGAGAGACTCCAAGGAGCCTTCAGGCCCTTCCACCTTAACCGTGTCTCGTAACACGTTTTCCCTGAGTTCAACCGGTGCGGGTTTAGCTCAGTAACCCTGAGGACGATTTCTTGAGCAGCCATGTGCTCGCGAATATCCTCTGCCACCACAAAAGAGGCATCCGCGTAGTACTTGAGGGTGTAAAGCGTATACGTCGGATTCCCCTCTTGTCACTAGGTGCTGGACGCGAGAAGAATGTTCGTCTGAACCAGTTACCTGGTATGGCCCAATCCAGATAATCAGCAACTTGTCGTTGTGCTTTAGGTCCACCCTGGACCGCTACACATAGTCACCGACGTCAGAGTTGGCCACCTTAGCCCCTTCTGTACTTTTTAATTCCGTTGCTTTCTGCACTTTTGTGTATCGTTTGCACCCTTGTGCGTAGTTGATCTAATTTGACTCGATCTGGCTCGTGGAGATGCCAAGCTCTACGAATATGTTATCCGTACTATTAAATCAGACATTTAGTGGTGGTGAAGCAGGTAGAACACAGATTAGTTTCACCGGTGCCTTATTAGCAAGTGCCGGGACCGGTGTATCGTGAGGTTTGACTGTAGTACAGGGAAGCAATGCACTTAAGCACGGATATCCACCCTGGCTTCAAGCACATAGCTCATAGGACTGCACTATACCTTTAGTTCATCCTTTGAATAGACCCGCTAATCCAGGGACTGTAGGCTACAGTAAATCTCTGTCCACTCTTGGGTCGTCTTCAACTACCGCCATCACAATGTTCTTAAAATGACTTCCTTGGTCATTTATCCACACATAGTGAACCATTCCTGTTCTGCCAGTCCAAGATGGCTTCAGCTGCGACCGCTGCTGTTGGTACCGCACAGAAATGAGTAGCTTAAGCCTTTAGTGCTTGTATATACTTATAGGCACGAACAAATTCCAAGTTGTACGTAGTCCCCATGTAGTGCTCTATTCCGTTCGTTGCATCTAAATGTCCCTGCCCACAGTCTTATTACAACCTCCCCCCTTTTACATGCTGGTACATGAAGCAGTTGGCGAGGAAAGATTTTACTATGGCTGAGATATTTGTGAGGAATCTCCTATTCACGATATTCACCAATGCATATTGCCCTCGGTACCCCTGCACTCCACAGTGGCCAATCATGAGGGGTCGCTGAACGAGGCTCTCCTCGTTACTAGTTATCCAGATTCGACCATCAACGCCGCGCTTGGCGTTGGACGAGTACCTGTCCACCGAGCCACCATATTGGCCCAAACGTTATGTATTCCTTATGTTCGATTGCACAGCGGTATTCCATCAATTTCATAGACCTCCTCAGTAGAACATGTTTTTTTTCTCATGGCCCGGTGCTAAGACAGGTATGAGGTTGCGGTGGTCGCAGTACACGTGGAAGCCACCTCGGCGCAACAAGAGGTAACTGAGCTTATCATATGTCATAACTATTGGGTATGCTTCTTTTTTATAATACTTCAATTCTTCTGTGCACCTCTAAAAGAACCACCAAGACAGATAAGCAGCTCATGCTGCTGGCCCTGGATGTCTGCATCACTTTCCCAACTGGCTACCTGCGTCAAAATAACAGACCAACCACGTCGGAAGCATTCTCAAGTAAAATCATCTCAGCTTCAGACTTCGGGAACGCAAGAGTGGCTGAACTAGCCAGAGCTTGCTTTACCGCGTCGTACGCCGCGCATTCCTGCACAGTAAGTGCGACTGGTAGTCCTGATGCCACACGCTTTATTCTCCGAGACATTTGTGCCATGGTTCTATCTTTTGTATCTTGCAGCGAACGAGCTAATCGAGCATAGTAAACTACTGTCTCGCATCCAGTTCTTCGAGCATAGAAACTGCTACGATTCTTCGGAATTATCCGGATACGGCATATTTCGCAGGGAATCTATACGTCCTGAGTTGTGCGTTACTCCTTCTCCATTAATCACTTTATTACACCATTTCACATTTTAATGCGCATGACTTTGCCACACTTAACTTGAAACCGAACTTCGATGTTATTTTAAGCAGTTCCTGTAGTGTGTCAAGATATGTGTCGATTTCAACCGCATTTAGCAGCAAATCGCCAATCCATACTAATAAGGGCTTGTACAGCAATGCTTGGTAACACAACCCAATCGCTGACTGGGAGTATAGGGCTGCATCAGCACTGGCTTGAGGTACACACATCGGAGTATACATTTTCCGGTGGGTCAAGTAAGACAAGCGCCCCTGGCACCTTCCCAAGTGGGAGCTGTCAGTATCCCTTAATGGGGTTAAAACGTCCGAAGTGACGACTCCCTCTCCCCTTTTCCAACTGGACCTGAAGGTTAGGAATTATCCCAGCCATCGGCTCGGTCTGACGGCTAAAAGACTTATTGTCCACAGTCTGGCGGAAGTCACCTTCACTACTTTTGCGCCTTGGTAAGGCGGAACATGACCAGCAAATTGATGGGTTCTCGTAAACCCATTCCAGACTAATCAACTATTGATTAAAAGATTCCAAGAAGGCTTAATATTCTGGAGCATACTTGCGAGGTTTTGCTCGGAATGCTTTACAACCTGCTTTCATCCTAATTCGCATGGGCTCGACCTTTGCAAGAGGTCCACTACTGTGAACCAATCTTCAAACACCCTAGCATAGCCAATTGTGCGTAGCCGCTCTATTTTTCCAACAGGGATCATCGCCTCTACTTAAAGTATGGCTTCTTCATTGCTGTCTGCCGTCACATCAGGTTATCGTCATTATCATCTCCACCCTTATTGTTTTGCACTGCTAACAGTTCCAATTGTCTGTCTACATCGATACCTACAACTTGAGAACATCATCCCAAAGTAAAAACGCATTTTCTTCACATTCGGCATTAAACAAGACACAGACTTGGTAATGTTGACAGGACCTGCCGCTGTCATTAATGACAACAACTTTGTTACTGCCTGAGCCTACGTTTTCTTACCACATGGTAGTTTGCACTCGATCGGAGGTATCAACTCCACTATCTCACTTATTACACCTTGCTCACTGATCTTGCTTAGAGTCGTTGAGCTTAAGCACAAGGTATCAGCTCCAGAATCCGCACAAAAATTCCACCTCCACTACACCACCTACGCGTAACATTCGGGGTTGGCCTGGTCATTAGCGCATACATGCGCTAATTTGTTTTAATATTGCGGTGCCCCCCCCTTGTTTAGCTTTTGTGTTGTCATATAGTCGGTGTCATCAAATTTTTCAGGATAATCCGCTTGCCGGAGTCGACCATCACAGGTCCCGCACCCACCTTTCGGTCCTGGACGAGTTTCGTCGCCGGGGCTAGCCCGAAATATAGTACGCTATGTAGTCCGCGATTGAGGTTGACGAGGTTTTCTTTTCCTTTCGCGATCCTTGCTCGCTTCAGAGCCCGTACAGGCATTTCCTGCTTTGCTACTAATGTGCGAGGACACCTATTGATCCTGGATAGGGCTACATCCACTAGGTCGATTTCCAGAGCCTTCTCACTTACAATATTGAAAAGCACCGATACATTAGACTTAGTAGTTGGTAAGCGGAAATCAATCTCGTTTTTCACTCGTGCCTTCCTCTTAGTACCATCCTCTTCAGAGAACAGAGCTGCCAAACCGTGGTTCTTCACGATCATGTTACACAGATGAAAATAGTCCAGTACTCGAATGTTGATATCAGACTTAGTCATTGACATCACAAACTGATCTTGAAACAGCTCATCAAAATTGGGCAATGCGTTGTTTTAAGTTCCGCACCGTTTCATGAACCGGCCTGAGACAAACTCATCAGTGCGTTCATCCTTACTCTTCTCGATTTAGTTTCGCACAGTGTCTCGAGAAAGCTGTTATCAAAGGAGTTCCTCACGGAACGCATGACCGACAACAAATCTTCTCTAGACGACTCACAGCCCTCATGATTTCTTCGTATTCCAGACGAAGATCGACCCACTGGGTGAGCGCTTCATGCGAGATGTTCGACATAAGGTGCCACGGTGCGGTGAAAAGATGGAGTGCCACCGTACGGTAATCAGTTTCCTGGCTGACAGACCTTGGCATAGGACCACTTTTCGACCCACTTGAAGCGGATAGGTTTCCTGGCTGCCAGGTCACGGTCACCCCTGTATTGCGTGCAAGTTTCCTTCTTTTATTCCGTCCTGGTTTGGCGTGGCCCGCTTGAGTTGATCGCACTACAGTCATTGAGGCTGACCATAGCATTTGATTCGTGCTGAGTTGCCGTAGCCTCAAACGTCTCGTTCGTCGACGAAGTAGTTGCGTTGTCTATGTCGTTTATGGGACATTAAGGTAATTTTGTTGTAGAGTCCAAATAAACACTTTGCGAGGGAAGCTGATGCTTCCTTGGAACTATTGCTTGTATTGTAGTATGCAATATTCAGAGTGCAGTAGATGAGACCCTCGTCAGATACTCCTACAGCAATGCCTAGTCATCTACCTCGAGTCTCCCCGCCTCTGAGTCTTACCCTACGCCAGCTATAGCTGGGACCGTCCTCGGTCACAAACACAGTGTCTATCGCCTTCCAACGGCGAATTGTTGTGATTGTGCTATTTGCCTTGTGCTTCGCCTTGTTTCCAGTACGCTTGTAAAACAATTCAGGATAATGATTCAACTTTATAGGTAAAAGATAGATATAGGTTAGATTTAGCCTATTGAACTGTCGTATGTCAGATTTTCTACTAATCACGCGGGGATTTAAATTACAGTTATAAAAATAATTCATCTATACCAAAATCGAGACTTCAAGGGTTAAACCTCTAAATTTTTGTGTGTCGTCCGCGGGTCATCTCTCGTGAGATTCTTGAGAATATTTTATCAGATTATATTATCGCACCTAGTAGAGCTGACCTGGCAGGGTGTCATGAATGAGGGTCTATCCCGCGCTACGGTCCGTCCTCTGCTTCAACTTCTACGGTACTTCTCATTTGTGAAATATGTGTCGCTTGGCAGGTGTCCCTCGGTGTTTCGTGTCAATTTACTCTGTTCCATTACTCACACGGGACACTTTCTTTTATATATAAGCGCATGTATGCTTCTTCTCTGTTTACAATATGTTTTCCTATTTCAGTGTCCTGTAAGTCCCGTTATTCTTATGTTAGTATATATATTATGTCCAGTAGTAGCATTTGCCATTGATAAGTATGAATCATAATTTTTCATAAGTATACGTACGGGGTACAGAAAAACAACTCGTATACGGAACATAACCCCATTCAATTACTTTCGTAAGATGCAGCGGCTTTTGACAATTCGTAGCCGTTTGGACTTGCGTTTTCATATATCGGTGATTGCTTTGCTCCCTGTCTCGGTCACATTGACTTTTCTTTACTCTGCGCGGCGAAGGACGTAAATAGGCTGAGAAATCATAAGGCTTGTCATCGGCAATAAGGGTGCTCTCTAATTGGTTAAAACCTATCTATGTTTGTTTAGTACCCACAGAAAACGGAGCAACAGATGAACACAATGTTAGCTAATGTTGAGTCGATTCGCAGCGTCTGTATATCACCAAGAACAAAAAAGATACACAATCAACATAAACGGAATCAAGACATGAATATGGAAGAACTTACTCTACAAAATTCGAGTATAGCCATATTTGATGATAAAGGTGTACTAAACCGTGCCGAGTTTATGCTGGAACATTTTTTAACATTTTTGGTGTACACGAGGAGAATAGCGTAATCATGGTCTCTGAGTGGATATCACAGCACTATAAAAAATCTCTACAGATTGAAGCGCATTGCATTACATGTGGAAGCAGCTTTTCTCCGGTATGAAGAGGCTTGAGGCGGAAATGAATCAGTGCAGCACTCCTCAAAACCTCGGGAAAGCAGTCTCTGCCTAATTCGCTATACCAGGAACTCTGTGAATCTACCCTTACACGTACGACAGCGGGTTTTATTTTGAACTACCAAATGGATTTTAATGTGCCAATCAGCTTCTGTTCAGACCCTCCAGATCCAGCACTTGCTATCCATAGATACAGCGTATGCGCAATTATTTCAAGTCGATAAAAAGAAGAAGGAACTGGACCACGTGATCGACATCATCTCTATGCAAATTCGTTTAGTATAATCACGCGTTGGGTGACTGCTTTTAAAGTTATTTAGCGCGTCACCCGCGAATGCAACCAGGACATTATTTCCAGGTTCTGAACCCGAACCTCGCGTTAGTAAATCTCTAGGTGTTTTTTTTAAAGGACACAGTATCTAAAAATTATGGAACACACTCAGTGCGGAAGGGGGTTGCAACATTTGCTTGTGGAAAGTATCGGCGGCCCGTCATTGCCACTGTTTGCCTCCTGTCTCCGTCGACGCCGCTGTTGGAGGTCCTCAATCATTTGGAAGAACTCGCGCCTACTTGAACCCGCAGCTCCGCTGCCAGGACTTCCCAAGCTTCCGTTGATATTGAAGCTCTTCTTGGACGGCGGATTTGAGCTGTGCTGAGCTATTGTAATCGAGTCCTGGATTTAATTAAGCGGGAGGGGTATCTGCGTTCTTGTTTCTATCCGAGAGGAAGATCACTTCGCGTGGGGTACGTAACGTGCTCAAGTACCTTCGCATTCTCCACCGCTCAGGTATTCTCAACGCTAAGATTGAGCGTTATCTTATCAGCGTCTTAACCAGACCACTGCCATCAAGGATTTCGCTCCTTTATACACGCAGGACATGCTGGGAGTCATTAGCGAATAAGTTGATAGAACTGCATACAACCAGCAAATACATCACTCTTCTAGAGGAAGTTCCCTTCCTAACCTAGGGGATCGAGGAGCCAGTGGCAGAAGCCACAACCCAAGAGCCAGGGGAACTGGGGTCACCAGTAGAGGCAGGGAGCCCTACTGGAGTAGATCTAAATCCCTACGGTAGGAATGCTGACGGCGCACACTCTGACAGCCTGAGTGATCTCGAGACTAGAAAGAACAGCGGCGGACTGCTCGTGGTACACGCGAGTGTACGGAGATACGGAGATTCCTTCAGAATCCTGATTGAATCTGGGGCGTCGACAAAGTTTGTTCGACGCCAGAATTGTGGTACTCCTGAAACCTGAGGCCTCTCCTGAAGATTTGAACTCTTCCTCCGTGGTGGATGAGGACATCCTGGAAGGGTTCGCGAAGCAGCATACAACGCGCTTGGGTTCTGAGATACTCAAGAACCCGGAGGACCCACAGTATCCTCTAGTTAACTAGTTCTAGGATGTGGTGTCGAAGCACCCACCATCCCAACTCCCACCGGGTCGGGGAGTACAGCACGCGATTGACCTTGTGCCTGGCACAAAATATTGTGTCACGAGGCAGTGGCCTCTAACTTGCGAGCAGTGCGAGGTTATAGATGCCTTCTTCGCCGAGAAGGCGAAGTCGGGAATGGTGCGGGAATCGAAGTCCCAGCACTCGACGCCAACCTTCTGCGTTCGTAAACCGAACGGGAAGTGGCGTTTCGTTCATGCTTATAACAAGCTGAACAATGCGACGGTACCGGCGCAGATGCCGATCCCTCGCAAGGATGTGTTGCTGAACAACATGTCGGCTGTACGCTGTACAGTGCCCTGGATCTGGTAGACGGATACTACCAGATCCTGATGCGGGAGAGTGACATCCCTCTCACCGCAGTGAGCACCCCGAGCTGGATGCTTTGAGAGTGACTAGTGATGCCACAAGGGCTTTCGAATGTCTTAGCGACGTTCAATCGCTTGGTTACCTAATTGTTCAGACCATTGCGTACGTTCGCACAGACGTACGTCGACGTTATATTCGTCCATAGCCGTGCCGAAGGTGGCCAGACGGCTATGGAGGTGCATCTGAAGCACCTCCGACGAGTTTTGGAAGTCATGAGAGCCAACAAGCTCTATGCCAACATCGACAAGCGCATCGTTGTAGCTGAAGACTTCAATTCCAGGTAGCTGAAGGCTGCCGAACGGAACTATCCCGTTCATGACAAGGAGCTACTTGCAATGAAATATCATCTTGTGGGCTCTAGGTCCTTTGTGATCTATACTGATCACGCGTCCTTGTGGACTGCCACCAACTCGCCGCATCTATCGCATCGGATGGCGAGATGGGTGTCAATCTTCGCGGAATACAACTTCCGCGTCGAATACAAGCCGGGCAAGCTTAATGGGCTTGCCAATGCATTGTCGCGCCGACCCGACTATGTGCTAGCTCATTTCAGTCGGGTCACGACAGATCTATACGATCGGATACGCTTAGCGTATCAGGAGGACGAAAACTTCACACCACTGGTGCAGTTCTTCTCCGATGGCAAGGACGCCAAATCGACAGGCTTTCACCTCGACAGCGGGCGCGGATTCATCGCTATGAGCTGAACGATGGGTTACTCCACTATAGAGTAGACCCTGGAGATCCTCCCCGGGTTATCGTTCCAAACGACGAGGATCCGAAGTATGACATACTTCTGGAGGCGCATGAAGCGCCGATAAGTGGCCATTTTGGCCTACCAAATGGTCTCTCAGACATTTTGGTGGTCCCGCATGTATAAATGGGTGGCATACTTTGTCAAGACATGTGAAACATGTCAGAGGGCGAAGCCTTTGGGCCACGCCTCGGCTCCACTGCAGAGCCTGCCTGTACCAGCGGATTGCTGGAAGTCGATGAGTCTCGACTTTGTCTTCAGCCTGCCGGCCGATGACAAGGGCAACACCAGCATTTTGGTGTTTGTCAGCCGTTTGAACAAGATGGTGCATCTTGCTCTGTTACGTGACAAGGTCACCGGGAAACAAGCTGCACAGCTGTTCCTAGATAGCGTGTTTCGCTATCATGGTCTACCACAGACCATAGTCTCGGACAGAGACCCGCATTTCACGGGGGCGTTCTGGGACACCCTGTTCCAGCTACTGGGAACTAAGTTGACGATGTCAACTGCGGACCATCCACAGACGGATGGTCAGACGGAGTGCGTCAACCGCGTGCTCGAAGATACTCTACGGAGCATCTGTGCTGAGGCACCTCGGGTCCTGGTCGGCCAGCTGCCTATGGTTGCGTTTGCACTCAACAATGCGGTACACGCATCAACGGGGTTTGCCCCGTTCTACCTGAATGGGCTACGACACCCCCAGGTGCCACTAACCTTGCGGAGAGGCACTGTGGCCTTCATCGTAAGTGAAGGAGAGGCTCGGAAAGCCTTTTCCTCCCAGGTCTCAGCAATAGAGCCCGAGTCTTTGCAAAGAGAATTGTCGTCCTTTATAGACGACAGGCTGACGCTAATCAGCCGGGTTAGAGACGCAATGGCGTTAGCCCAAGACAAACAAAAGGAGTACTCAGACAAAAGAAGTCGGGGAAACTTAAACGTGTTTAACGTTGGGGGCCTAGTTTTCCTAGACACTAAGAACCTACCGCTAAAGGTGGTTAGCTCTGTTGAGAGCAACAAGTTGAAGCACCGCTTCATCGGACCATTTGCGGTCCTGGCCAGACATGGTGCGGCGTATACCGTTGACCTTCCAAAGTCAATGGCGACGCACCCGACGTTCTACGTGGGGCGTCTTAAGCGGTATCACGATCCGCTGGGTCTTCCTTCTCGAATGGAGGAAGGCCAAGGTGAGAGCACACCTCCTCGAAACGAGGCTGAGTCCTCTGGCCAACCGGAGTTGCTGGTTTCGGAGCCTTTGGCTGATAAACAGGCTGGTACCCACGCGAGTCGTACGAATTGTATGACGGTACCGAATGGGAAGAGCTCGCATAAGAGCCATACCCGTAAGCCGAGTAGTACCAATACCCCTGCGGCTCATAAGAGGGCATCCGACCATGTACCTCATGACTTAGAACGTCTAAGTCTCGGCAAAGTTCCTTTAGGGAGGAAACCGGAACACGGCGGTCAACGCGCCCATGGAGCTCATGAGTCTCACGACCAAGAGCGTCCAAATCTCGACGAAGGACTTCAAGGGCCCCCGGCTTGCCAGCCTGAGCGGCAGCCTAGTCTCCAATTCCAAGCCAAAGGCAATCTCGATCGCGTACACGCGATCCCGAAGCTGACGGACTTCGTGGTTTAACAGGGACCCCACAGAGTCCCAACCCGAAGTTGAGGGTCCAGAAGGATAAGGCTACGGAGGAGCCTCGTACTCAAAAGCGTGCGAGATCTCCTCCTGCCCTCCTTGATCGGAACGGCGAGCCCCAGTTCCCTGTGGAGCAGACGTCCAAGAGCGGCGGCGCTCTGGGACGCTGCTTGTGAAGTGGCGGGGATACCCCTCGTCACTGAACTCGTGGGAGCCGGAAGGCCGGCTCCGGGTTGACTGCTCGAAGGCTGTTGAGATCTGGGATCAAGAACAGCCGGTGCGTAAGGTTTTAGTCTGCGGCATCATACCCGCCTTACGGTGTACGGTTTCAGGATTGATGGAACCGTACCCGCGCTCATCACGAGCGCTGTACTTTGACTGCTGTCTAAGTCCCCCCATTTCGGAGTGGGGTTACCGCTTAGCGATTAAGTGGGCAAACTCAATACGAAGATCGCGCTGGTCCAAAACATAGGACAGCAAGCGATCTTTTCATCAATTCCTGAACTGTAAAGTTCTTTAAAGAGACCCATCTCCAGTGTTTTTGGGCTGTTCCCAAGAGTACCCCCACACGGGGAAGAGCCCACCCGGGCTTCCGGTTTCTTCCGCTGACTAGCGAATTCCTTCAGAAGAATCCGGTGTGGTGCGAGTAGCACACACCTAGTGGCCTCAATGTCATTGGCAAAGTGTGGCTCGTTTAGAACAAAGGCACGCTCACAGGCGCCGGGATAAGTGCGCCCATGGTTAAGACCACGAGGGCACTGAGTTTCTTCACGAATATTGGAGACGCAGTTCCCCCATCCAGTGAGTAATATCCACGAGGATACACCGGAGTAGAAGGCGCGAAAGACGGCTCATATGTAGCTCCTTGCTGTTGATCAGCTTGACAGCGTTCTTGCTGCTCATTGAGATCGTTGGAGATCTCTCGGCGTTCAACAACAGCTCCCTCCTCTTCGCCCTCCTCGGTCTCAGAGTCGAAAATGGTGCGACACCCTTTCGCAATAGTGGGCACCGGAGTAGGAGAGCCAGCTGCTGCGCACTTCTTAGCACCAGCATCACCCTCTTCAGCCCTCTTTTGGGAAGCTGCTTTCGTAGCTTGGTCTCGAGCTTTACCTTCGACAGGTAAGGTTCTTGGCAGTAGGAGCCGTCATCGCCTCCGATAATTTAGAATTAGCAGTAGGGGCGCCATGCGAAGGAGCGTCCTGTGAAGGAGCCGGAATCCTTCGCGGATCCATTGGTGTCCTCGTCGGACTCTGGTCCCGTTATCATAGGGATATCGAAGTCCAGGACCTCACTCCTGGGCTATGGTTCCAATAAGAGAACCGAGGGTCGGCCGGTCGTCGGGTGACAGGGAGAGAGAGCGACTGTGTCGCGGTCGAGCCGCAGCTGCAGCGGTAGACTTTCTTGCTTCCTTGGAAGCCGCTTTGCGGACTTCTGCGCGAGGAGCGCCTTGTCTTTCGACTTGTCATTGGCAGTCTTCGACCACGCGGTCTTAGACATTTAGGGTGCCGAAGCGCCGTGGAAGTTTGCCTTCCGAGACATTCTTAGGGGCTTACTTGAAGACCCCTGTAACGGGGTTACGTGAAGAGTACCCCTGATAGGGTACCGCCTCTAGAAGTAGATATACTTCTGTGACTGTTCGTTTTAGATACTCACTCGTGGGTGGTGTGGACCACACTACTGCCACGTAGGTCGGGTGGATGAGGCCCAACCAATGGCATTTGACCTGCTGTCTATAGGATATCTAGGAAAAACTATAGCTAATTAGTAATTTGTAATTCAGGCCAAAAGACCTAATTAACTATAAATATAAATCAGCCTAACATCTACTCTAAACTGGCTATTAAGTCCCCTCAGACCACGGACTAGTGATCAGATTAATCTAGATTCTAATCTAGAGTCTAATCTAGAGGATTTTAGTCTAATCTTTACTCCGAATAAGTCCATAAAACCTCACTTTTATACCAGGTTTTATCAGCCAATCAAAAAAAAGAGTGATGCGATCTATGGAAGAACGACTAGCGCTTTAAACAGCAAATGTATTGAAACCGCCGCGCTATTGTTCGAGAAAGGGTGTCACTCTTTTTTGATTGGACGAAAGAAAACGCGTGTTCCGCATGACTGGCTGATAAGACCAGGGACCAGTGAACCGCTGTTCACTAAGAGTTTGTATACTCTTAATAGCACGCTTCCTCAAGCAAGGTGCTCGTGTGACCCCGTCACAATATGTGCGTTTGTTGTAGTATGGTTTCGTCGCTGCTGGCCAGTGAGTGGACTGACGAGTGGTTAGTGCCCACTGGTCTGTCTTTGTTTGGAGTAACGCTTAACCGATATACAGTGTGTATGCAAATCCTAATCTGAGTCACTATGATTGATTGGTCAGTTAAGGGGGGTGACACTTAACATAGCCGGACACTTAACACCTTGACCAGTGGTCAAACCGTGGTCGATGACGACGGTACATGCCTACAAGTACACATGCTGGCAATAAGGCAAAGCTTGCTCAATCTTACAGTATGGAATGAGTAATGTCATGAAACTGAGTTAATATACAGGAGGGATCTTGTCTCTATCACCACCCCATCATTTTGTCGTGCCGCAAGAAGGAGGTAATGCAGCACATGGAGCGTGCATGCATACGGACACTCAAACCGTTGCTGATCACTCCGAAAGTTTCGCGTTAACGGGAAGTTCCACTACGAAACCATGAGTATCAACCACACTTTTAGCGTTATGTGCTACAATGTAGCGGGGTTACCAGGATTTCTCTCGAGTGGTGATCCATCGACATACAGCGTTGATATGGGTAAGCGAATTAGCGGTTGGGATATCGTCAATGTGCAGGAGGATTTCAACTACCACGCTGCACTCTATTCGAAGAATACACACGAGTATCGTACTCCTACAAGTGGTGGGGTGCCACTTGGTAGCGGCCTTAACACTCTATCTCATTTGCCTTTCTCCAGCATGACGGGACTCGAGCGCGTCACATGGAACGAGTGTAGTAACTTTGAGAGTTCTGACTGTATGACCCCTAAGGGCTTTACATTTATTGAAGTGGAATTGGCTGAAGGCGTTAGCATCGATATCTACAATGTACATACCGATGCTGGTGGGAAAGATGCCGATCTAAAAGCTCGTGCGGCGAATCTAGCGCAATTGGGTGACTACATTTCCGACTACTCGGCAGGGAACGCTGTGATTGTCATGGGTGATACTAATACTCGGTACACGCGAGAACATGACACTATTCGGGAGTTTATCGAGGCTGCAAGACTTACGGATGGCTGGGTGCAGTCCATCCGAAACGGAGTTCCCCCAGAAAAGGGAGCAGAAGCGCTCAAGTGTGACACTGCTACTATGACAAATGAGTGCGAGGTCGTCGATAAAATCATGTTCCGTGGTAACAACTACATCACATTGACACTTGACAAGTGGAATAACGAGAATGCAGCATTCCTAGGTGCTAATGGAACACCACTTTCAGATCACCCACCGATTTCGTCGACATTTTCCTGGACGCTTAATCCCGGTTTGAGCTTGGGTAAAGCAGTTGGTGGTCCTCACGGTAAACGATTTTCGGATGTCAAGTCCACTGTAGAGGGACAGACCGTTCGTTCACTAACTCTTTATGTCGGAAAACGTTGTCAAGGACTCAAACTTCAAGTTTCAGCTCCTACAAAGCTAACTTTCGCGCATGGTGGATCTGGAGGGGACATCAACACCCTCAATCTCGGTGAAGACGAGTATATCACTTCAATGGAGGCGCATTGGGGGAAACGGAGAGGACACACACGCATCTTTTACTTAAATTTTGTTACAAATTTGGGGAACTCTATCTCGGGCGGATCCGTGACAGACGATAAGATAGTGATGACAGCTCCGAAAGGATTTCAACTAGGAGGGTTTTATGGAAATGATGGCGATGAAATCGATCTACTTGGTCCTATTTGGACAAGAATTGCTGAAAGGCCTGTGACACAGCATCATCAATATACTCCAGGAACCGTAACACCAGCTACTCCGGAAGAAACAATTCAATTTAGTGAAAGCTTTGGTGGACCCCACGGAACAGAATTTTCAGATCAAAAAGTTGTATCCGCTGGACAAACGGTTAGCTCTCTTACGCTTCACGTAGGAGAACGCTGTCATGGCCTCGAACTTGAAATCACTGCACCCAACGCGACAACACTAGTTCATGGCGGATCCAGAGACACCTATAAAACGCTGAGACTTGGTACGGATGAGTACATCACGTCAATGGAAGTTCACTGGGGAAAACACAAGCGTCGGACGCGTATTTTCTACTTAAATTTTACCACTAGCGAAGGCAACTATGTCGCTGGCGGGTCTATGACGGATGATAAAAGTACAACGACGGCACCAATGGGATATCAACTCGGTGGGTTCTTCGGTCGAGACGGCAAGGAGATCGATGCTCTTGGTGTTATCTGGACAAAAATTGAAAACGTGTAGAGGTAAGGAAGCAAAACTCTCTAGGCCACAACATAAATTTCAACTATATTTTCATTTTAGAAACATGGTGCATATCACGGTGACTAGCATGCATTTAGGAAATTGTTAGCGACTGAGGACAAATGTTTGACAATTTGACCTGTAGTCCACCAATCTGCACCGTAACCCTGGAAACCCTCCCATTCCATGTCATCGTCTACGAGAAACCAAAACAGAGCGATGACGGATGCTTTACTAATAGCGCTGAGCCGCATAATCAAAGTTACTGTCGGCAACTCGTCCTCAGCCAGGATGTCCTGCGCTTCACAATCGATCATTTCCTTGTAATTATCATCGGTTTTAACTTTTCGGATAATGATCCCAGCGAGTACAAGTGTGACCACTGCTCCAACCGCTAGTGCAGCAATTACAGCCGATGAAGAATGCGCACACAGAGCAGTATCTTTCAAATCATCATTATCTGCGCAGCCCAGTGAGTACATCATATACAGAATGACGTACCCACCCACAAGATTGATGCCGGCGACACTGTAGAATATTGTAACGATAATATGTTTTACGTCCAATTGCTCGATCGCCACTACCATCAACAACACACTCGTGATAATTGAAGACACTGTCAATAGCAGCATCAAGAGTCTTGCGTGTTCTTCGAGCGTGGTTGTGGCGATCATCTCCTTGATGGTTGCAACGGCCGTGTAGATGGAATACGCGTTCGCGAAGAGCGTCATATACTTCGCTACCAGTTTCTTGTGCCCGGGTGAAACTCCAAAACCTGCTCCAGCGATAGCAGATAGTACCACCAGTAGCGCGTCCAGCTTCGACGTCGGTAATATTGCAGAGTCCATTGGTTTATTGGAGAATTTGAAAGTGGTGCTGCTAAATGACATTGCGGCTGAGAAGAGAGTAGCCAGTGGCGTTAACATTGTACGCAGTGTGGTCTTCTCGGTTATTCAACTCCACTTATTCTTGTTGGTGAGCTACCTGATGACGTCTACTCATTTTATGGTAGAATGTGCAGACACTCTCTGGTACTTTGCTTATCAGCTGTATAGGAGAGGAATACTCATTCCTGAACTTACAACTTGATAGTTGGTCGATGGGTTCGCTGTGTGGACGACTCAATAGCACAGCTTCATTCATTAGCGCTTCGCCATTCAGCTTCAGTAACCAAAGCTCATGGGTAAACATCCCTTTCTTCTTTCTACATAATATGTTACTATGTCCTGGTGTACTGGAATGACTTCCTTCATGCTGTGTACAGGGTCTATTACCTTTTTTTTCAGTGGCTTAAGTCTGTTGGCAGTTTCTGTAAAACATTTATATTGCTGATGCTTGTCAGGTTATTTGATACAAAGTTTCTTTCGTTTTTAGATGATTTAGTTCTTCAGGCCTTTTAAATTATGCAGTGGGCTCAGGTTTCAGAAATCCTTTCATTAATATACATGTAGATGTTGCATATATTGTAAATCAACTTGTAGCTTGACTACGCAACTACTTTCTGTCCAGAAGCTGGCCGAGTTACTGTTAACCGTTCGTTCAAGAAAGGAACTTGACGTTTTACCCTGGTGCCAGTAGTAGCTTCACTACGAACGTTATGACCCAGTTGGCATTGCACCCTTCACTAGATTTTTGAATCAACATTGCAACTTGATCAATCACTTGTTTCCAGAGCAAAGTTGAAGTAGTTGTCAAAAATAAATGGGTTACCTCGCTGTTTTGACATGCATTTCTAGGGAGAGGTTCTTCTCCCCTGCACAGGCTGAGTTGTCTGTTAAATGCTGGTTGGAATTGTTACAATGACAGGGATAATGTTGATGTGAAGCAATACCTCAATACGACAAGGGTGTCTGCTTTGAATTTTGTGAAAACTAAAGTACTTAGTTGTTGAATGATAAGCAAGAAAATCTAAAGATTCTCCGAAATCAGGATAAAAGGAAAGAGAACAACAAAAGCCGTAGCAGCCAGGGCATCCACCGCGAAATTGCCGAGAGTGCGAAAGAATCGGTGTCTCTTTTTTAGCTCGCCCATTTTGCGCTTTAAAGCTGCATTGTCAGTCTCAAGTTCTCGGATCTGGTGGCGGAGTTCCGTTTCAGTTATCATGTATTGGTAGATGTCGATAGTTTGGACTGAATAGATCGGAATTTCAACACTTGGAGCTTCGTATCGGATGAAGTTGATGATATCCGGGGGGAGAGTCGTGAATGCGTTGTCCGCTTCGTCCAATTCTGGAATTGTGGGAATAAAAACGCTGTGGGGTGTTGTATACTTCATAGCATTGATGAGGGTCACCACTTTTGCGTATTCAGGGCCTTTCTTCATCATAGTTGTGTACTGGCGTCTCTGGACGTTATTGACAATAACAGTAAAACACACGTCCCTCAACTGCACAGTGTCCAGGACAGCTTCGATCGTCGCTAAATCTTCACTCACGACTCGACCTCCTTTGAGACGAACCATGAAAAACAATTTGTACCGTCCACTCTCTCGTAGAGCAGCAGTGATTGCAGCAGCGGCTTGGTGTTGAATGGTTCGGTCTGCTAGTCCTGGTGTGTCCATGTAAACCACGCCGTCGTGGGTCTGCTTTTGAAAGAATTGTGTGAAGCCCCCACCGAATTTCAACCCCGAATCAAACGCTTGTTGTCCAATTAGACAATTAATGAGCGTGCTTTTACCCGTGCCTGGGTTCCCGAGGAACAGGCGATTTTCTTGTAGTCTTGACATACCGCTTGAGAGAAGATAGTGGAGGTTCCGTGGAAATCGTAAAGTGAGAAGCCTTCTTGCTCAAGTTGGTCGTAAAACATTTTCCACTGCTCTCTGGAGAATGTATGATGTACATATGAACCCATTCAGGTGAATGCAAAGGGTAGTTTGTAAACCGTCAGAGCTGTACCCGTTGTTTGATTTTCGCCTGTCTTCTCTTTTAACAACTTGTTATCATCACCAACAAACATGCACCCATCGGACAAACGGTCAGAAACGGTCTTAACCCCAGCGCCAGTCGATCTCTAGTGGAGATTTTCCACTTGAGTTGCCACTTCTTCAATTCACTCTTAGACACCACCTTAAAAGCGATCATGCAAGAAAACTATCTGTTCCTTGGAAATCCCGGTACTGGTAAAAGCACGCTCATCAACTGTCTGATCGGACAACAAGCGTTTGAGTCGGGGTTAAGCTACGGAGCTGGAATGACCCAGTTCTTTCAGAAGTTCACTCACCATGACATTGTGTACATGGATACTCCAGGCCTCGCTGATCGAAGAATCAAAGAGCAGGCAGCAACAGCAATCACAACGGCACTCCGTCAATCAGGGACGTACAAGCTGTTCTTCATGGTGCGTCTCGAAAACGGACGCGTAGTGAGCGATGATCTGGCCACTATTGAAACCGTGATGGACTCAATCGACATGAAGGACGTCCCATTTTCCATCGTCGTTAACAATGTGAAGAAGCGTCAGTACCAAGCAATGATGAAGAAAGGTTCCGAGTTCTTCAAAGTCGTGACGCTACTCAATTCGTCCAAGTACACAACGCCATACATCACATTCATCCCCACACTGGAGATGCTTGATGAAAGGGATAACCAGCACACAGAGCTCCCTCACGATGTAGCAGATTTCTTTCAAGATCAAACGCCGTCTATCATCATTCCTCGTAAGCGTGTCCATGACATCAAGATTGAAGACTTTCGAGCGCTCGTGAATGGTCTTCGCGATGAGCTTGAGTGCCTCAGGAGCGACAATAAAGCCTTGTCCAAACGAGTGGAGGAGCTAACGAGAAAACCTCGGTTTTTGGAGACACTGCTGCACATTTGTGGAGTAGCACTTCCCGCACTCGTCGAATTTCTTGCAAGCAATGCCATTGATTTGGCGGCACTTTTGTCGGGTGATGTCACTGGTGCTATGGGCGTTGTGGTGAAGATGATGCTTGGCTGTTGAAACGGAAGGAAAGAGCACAAACCATGTTACCAAGCCAGTATGTATTGACGTTAAGGATGGTCACAAGTGCATTCATCGAATCTTAGAGTTGAGACAGAAATTGCCGCACCACGTATTTCGATTGATTCAGTATCGACAAGTATCGATGTCAAAGCTTCCACCAGCCTTTATCCCAAGAACCGACCCCCCTTCGCGTTCCAGTACTTGGAGTAAGCCAGGAAAACATCATATCCCGGGAGCTTCTCAGCAGTATTCACATCGATCCCTTTCAATTTGAATTTCCGCAAAACGTAGTCGGGATCTCTTCTCGCCAGCAGCCACGACTTGAATTGTAACTTTTGCCCTGCCTTCTTCAACCCCACCGCTTTGACAATCTTACTTAGTGCACCCACCGCACTTGATTGAATGTTTCTCTCTTCTGTAGTGTCTTCAGAGGTTCTCAGCATTCGGTTTCTTGAGTTGTCAGACAGTGTTATCACACTATGTCCAGCTACTTTGTTTTTGGATCCATGAACAACATCTGTAATCATCGAGAAACCTTCACTAATCACTACGAAGACACTCATTAACACTAGGAAGCCGAAAACGCGTTTCATGCTGCTACTGTCGTTGTTTTGTGTCTCGTGTTGTAGATTTAAGAGTAAGTGAGACTTTGAAATAGATAGTCAGTTGTAATGATTACTCAATTTGACAAAACACACACACAGTAATCGCTTGCCATACCTACAGCAGATTTCCAGAAAATAATAGTCAGTTGGTACCGGATGGCTATCGAATTGGGTCCGTCACTGTTTCCCGGACACTGCCAGAAGCACGTTTACTATTATTTTTTGCGGTTATCTTACATAATAGACGTCTGTTTTGGGTAGATGGTGCTGTACTTACTACTTACGCATGTTTGGCGAGGAGATTCCTTCCAGCAAAAACTAATATCATCGAAACCATCCCATCAACACGCTGGGTTCACCCGTACTGGCCACTATAGTATCTTGTTCTTTCAATGATGAGATCCGTTCATTCTTCAATTTGCCAGCAAAACCAAGCATGCCCAAGACAAACTACCTATTTCTAGGAAACCCTGGTACAGGGAAGAGTACTCTCATCAACTGTCTCGTTGGAAAACAAGTCTTCAGAGCTGGTGTCAACTACGGAGGGGGTCTCACCGCCTTTTTCCAAAAGCATGAGCATAACGGGAATGTGTACATGGACACTCCCGGTCTTGCTGATCGTAAACTCATGAAGAAGGCTGCTGCTGCCATTACGGAGGCACTCCGACAGTCTGGAACGTACAAACTCTTCTTCATGGTACGGCTTGAGAATGGCCGTGTGGTGGCAGACGATCTGGCGACTATAGAGACGGTGATCTCTTGCATCGACAAGAGAGATGTGCCATTCACCGTCATTGTCAACAACGTCAAAAAACGCCAATACAAAGCGATGATGGAGGGGGGTGACGAATACTTGGATGTTGTTACGCTGATCAATGCTGGTCAATACACGACACCACAGATCTTGTTCATTCCTACAATTCCAGACCTCGAAGAAGAAGACAACGCCATCGTGATGCTCCCGGATCATCTTACTAACTTTCTTCAGTACGAAGCCCCGACCGTTGTCATTAAACCGGAAGAAGTGAGTGAAGTCAAGCCAGAGGAGTTTGTGCGGATGGTCAAGGAACTACGTGAAGAATTGTCGCGCTTACGTGAAGACAATAATGCTCTTCGTCAACGTTTGGAAGAATTGGAAGGAAAGCCTGGATTCTTCCGTGATGTGGGCAAGGGCATTGATGGTGCGATTGGATCAGTTGTTGATTTCTTCCGTGGCTTATAGGGCGGAGCAAGGACCAGGTTGTTTTCGTGTATTCTTCAAACAATTGTTTTATTCTCATATTGATGCTATCATCCTAGAACCTTCCGCACTAAAGAATATCATCATACCCATTGTCGTTTTACCATCAGATCACCGTTACCTATCAAGTAGAAAAACGAAGAAAAATGCAGCTTGCAACTTAATGTAGCCTTCTCCTATGGGTAAACTCATGCATCGAAAGTATCTTGTATTTTCTCCTTTCAGTCCTTTCAGAGCTAAATGCTGAACTGTTAACAGCAAGTACGTTACTTAGTACCCATGAGAACACTGTCCTGCGAGATTTTAGAGCAGTCACCCAGAGCATGAACCCAGCGCACAAGTCGAGTAGGTGAATGTCCAGTAGAGCAAAAGCGTCACCAACTCATCCATCCATACCTCCAAACTTGCTCCAAATTGAACCAGATTTATTGCTTCCGACCAAAGTAAAGATGTCATTCTTCATTTTACCGTCTGACCAACACTGCCTTCAACTTCACTGCCGCAACAACCATGAACGAGCATTCGAACCAACTAACCAACTCCCAGTCTCCTGTCCCTCAGTTGGAAAACTACCTCTTCTTGGGCAACCCTGGAACCGGCAAGTCCACGTTGATCAACTGTCTCGCCGGATCTGCCATTTTCAACTCGGGTTTGAGCTACGGCGGTGGTCTGACCCAAAACTTCCAGAAACGCATCCACGATAATGTTAATTACATGGACACACCAGGCTTGGCTGACCGTAAAATCCAAGAAAAGGCCGCTGCCGCCATCACTGAAGCACTTCAACAGTCCGGAACCTGCAAGCTTTTCTTCATGTTTCGTCTGGAAAATGGTCGAGTCATGAGCGATGACCTCGCCACTATTGAAATCGTATTGAATTCCATCGACCTGGAAGAAATCCCGTTTGCGATCATCGTTAACAATGTGAAGAAGCGCCAATATACCAAGATGATGGAGAAAGGGACCGACTACTTGAAAGTCGTAATGCTGATCAACTCCATCACATATAAAACTCCTCACATCGTGTTTATCCCAGTTCTTGATGATCTGGATGAGGAGGACAATGCCGTGACGGAACTTCCTGGTGATGTCGAGTCCTTTATTCGATTCGAGTCTCCAACTGTCCAGATTCCACCACAAGTCGTGAAGCCTATTCAGATTGAAGACTTTAAGAAGGTATCGGAAAGGCTTCGCGATGAGCAGGAGAAGCTGCTGAGGGACAATGCCTTGTTGAAACGTAAAATAGCCGAACTCACGACGAAGCCAAACTTTTACCAAGGCATTTCATCTACGATTGGGGACTTTTTTACAAGTGCGGGTGAATGCTTTAATCCACCTAAGCGTCAACAAAATAAGTCCTATGGTGAAGAACATGTCAACAATTATGCAACGATGGCCCAAGCACATTACCATCAGGCAAGGTCTGATGAATCAGCATTTGCTAATAGCAGTGTAACCGGAAGTAAGGGTATGGCTGGCATCGATGAAGCGGATAATGACATTGTACAAATGGAGCTACAACAACAACACCAAAAGATCGCTTCGGTCTCCACAGTCGAAAGTGATGTTGTCATGGACGAAACTTTTGAAAATCCTAGTGTGGTGGCTAAGAGAATCGAGCATTACAACGAACAGGTGATTGATCTCCAGAACTCTGCAAAAGACCTCATGAGTGACGCTGGGATCACCTCGCAAAATAAGTTTTCCAAGCCGTCTGCACCTGAGGAGATGCCGCATGTAAGTAATCCCACTGAAGGCAACGTGCTGGACAAATTTTCTCAAAAAGACTATTGAAAAGTCTTGAATGTGTGGATAACGTGAAGATGGATATGGGATTGGACAACTGTGCATGCTTACATCTTTCATGTTCTGTAGCTTGTTTTCATCAATGAAGGGAACGCTGTAAAATTTATTAAAATATGTGGTACGTTGTCGCTTCTTGGCTATCAGTTGCGCTTCATCCATTGCTCGCTCTACATACAACATTGCGCTGGTGGACTTCTTGATAGTTAAATGTCGACAGCAGAGCATGCATTCGTTTGTCAAGTAAAATAATGTCTACTTAGGGTAATTTCTTGGCAACCACTTCTATCAAATTGTCGCTTTCCTAGCCATAAAAATTATCACTGTTTCGTGTAGTAGAATAAGAACACTGGGTTTTGTTCAAAGCAAACGTTGAGGAGTGAGGTATTATTACTGTAACGAAAACTCGACAGAAAGTTTTTCAATGTGTTGTGTCCAACGAAGTTCGCAATCTCTTGAGCATAGTGAATTCGGAAATGGCTATTCTACTTTGTGTATTACAGAGAGATTGATTGATCGGTGATTGCGATTTTGGTATCACTTCCTGGTGTTGCATACATTGAGGGAGTCATCCATTTACGACTCGAGAGTTTATTAATTCAGATACCTGTTCAGGTCTGCTCATATGTAAGCAAATACAAAGGTGTACAACATTTGACCAAAACTAAAGGAAACAGGAAAATATCGATGATATGATATAACCTCTCAACTCGCTACATGTTTCGCTGTATGAATCTCCTTGTATTTGTTTAGTAATAACTAGGCAAAAAAACAATAGAATGGTACACAAGTGCAGACAAGCAGGATCCACATAGCAGAACCGGAAGTGAGGTTCTCTTTGCCTGTTTTGGTCAGTTCCGAATTCCGAGCAACGCCGAAGTAAACGGCGAGAAGATGGTATATATGAGCGAATTTACGGCACTGACCGTATTGTCGACTTCCATCCCGACATCGCAGAAGAAACCCTTCTTCTTTTGTAACTCGTCCATTCGCTGACGCAAGGCATTGTTGTCCTCGCGTAGACGCTTCAGTTCCGCACTTAGATCCTTGAGAACGCTCACGAAATCAGCAGGTCTGACTTCGCTCACATTTTCTGGATCGATTTTGACAGTCGGAGCCCAACGTTGGATGAATTTTGTTGTATGATCTGGAAGCTCAGCGAGAGCATTGTCCACTTCATCCAATTCCGAAAGGGTTGGGATGAACTCAATCACAGGGCTCGTATATTGCCCCGCGTTGACAATTGTCACAACTTCCTTGTAGGCATCCTCTTTTTTCATAATCTCGTTAAATTGGCGCTTCTTGACGTTGTTGATAATGATGGAAAATGGGACTTCGTTCATGTCAATGCAGGACATGACTGTTTCAATAGTCGACAGGTCATCAGCTACCACACGACCATTCTCGAGTCGTACCATAAAGAAGAGTTTGTATGTCCCTGAGTATCGAAGCGCCTGTGTGATGGCTTCGGCGGCTTTTTTCATGAGTTTGCGATCCGCAAGTCCCGGAGTATCCATGTAAAGAACTCCATTGTGTTCATACCTCTGGAAGAAATCGGTCAGACCCCCTCCGTAGGTCACCCCAGCGTTGAACACTGGTTTACCGATGAGGCAGTTGATTAACGTGCTCTTGCCTGTACCGGGGTTTCCCAGAAACAAGTAGTTGGTCTTCGCCATGTCGGTGTTGGGGGGTGAAGTAGAGAGATAGCGACCGGACGGTGCAAATTCTTGAATGAGAGTGTGTTTCGTCGACTTTAAGTTCTCACGGTCGAAGTGTCAAGCACAGCGTAGCATATACTTTTTCATAAAATGCGTGTCGTTGGAAGTCCGCTCATGGCGGTTTTTAGTGTACAGGCGTGGGTAGTATCCACTATGTATCATATCAATGGGTAACATCGAACGAAAACTTTTTCTGGAGGATCAGCTTTTTCAGCTGGACGTTGGTTTGAAGTGCATCTGATGAAGGCACAGAGTACGTGAAGTCAAGACTAATGATTTTTAATGAAGTAGTTGAATAGCGGTGGGGATTGTGCAAAATGTTTTGGAGGCAATGGAAGAGTTACGATGGTGCTTTATGGTATAAACGCTATTGCAAGTAATTTCCTTTACTTCTTTCTATTATAGGCAGTCCACTCCAAGGCTGAAAACTGTTGTTTCCATCATAATGTAGCCTTCTCCTATGGGTAAACTCATGCATCGACAGTATCTTGTATTTTCTCCTTTCAGTGGCTAAATGCTGAACTGTTAACAGCAAGTACGTTACTTAGTACCCATGAGAACACTGTCCTGCGAGATTTAGAGCAGTCACCCAGAGCATGAACCCAGCGCACAAGTCGAGTAGGTGAATGTCCAGTAGAGCAAAAGCGTCACCAACTCATCCATCCATACCTCCAAACTTGCTCCAAATTGAACCAGATTTATTGCTTCCGACCAAAGTAAAGATGTCATTCTTCATTTTACCGTCTGACCAACACTGCCTTCAACTTCACTGCCGCAACAACCATGAACGAGCATTCGAACCAACTAACCAACTCCCAGTCTCCTGTCCCTCAGTTGGAAAACTACCTCTTCTTGGGCAACCCTGGAACCGGCAAGTCCACGTTGATCAACTGTCTCGCCGGATCTGCCATTTTCAACTCGGGTTTGAGCTACGGCGGTGGTCTGACCCAAAACTTCCAGAAACGCATCCACGATAATGTTAATTACATGGACACACCAGGCTTGGCTGACCGTAAAATCCAAGAAAAGGCCGCTGCCGCCATCACTGAAGCACTTCAACAGTCCGGAACCTACAAGCTTTTCTTCATGGTTCGTCTGGAAAATGGTCGAGTCGTGAGTGATGACCTCGCCACTATTGAAATTGTGTTGGGTTCGATCGACCTGGAAGAAATCCCGTTTGCGATCATCGTTAACAATGTGAAGAAGCGCCAATATACCAAGATGATGGAGAAAGGGACCGACTACTTGAAAGTCGTAATGCTGATCAACTCCATCACATATAAAACTCCTCACATCGTGTTCATCCCTGTACTTGATGATCTGGATGAGGAGGACAATGCCGTGACGAAACTTCCTGGTGATGTCGAGTCCTTTATTCGGTTCGAGTCTCCAACTGTCCAGATTCCACCGCAAGTCGTAAAACCTATTCAGATTGTAGACTTCAAGGAGGTATCGGAAAGGCTTCGCGATGAGCAGGAGAAGCTGCTGAGGGACAATGCCTTGTTAGAGTGTCGGGTGTCTGAGCTAATGGAAAACACCAACTCGTTCTGGGGCATTTTTGGGAAGGCGTGGACTTTGTGTATATCTGCGGTGGACTGCGTTACACCTTCGATAATAACCCAATCTAGAGATGAGAATGACACTGTTAGCGGTGATCGAGGCAAGTTCAAGCCAATAAACGATGCCTCGGAATTCCAACACTACCAATATGAGGCAAAATCTGGCTTGGTAAGCACCCACGCTCAACAGGTCAACATTGCCGCTTCAACATCAGCTTCATCGGCTTATGCCCAACTCACCGATGACACTTCTTTATATACCACTAGCAATACCGAGGATGCTGACCATGTTACGGTAGTGCAAAGGGAGAACCAAGTAGTTCATCAAACGGTTGATTCGGTTCACTAAAGCCACCAACATAAATATCCAAACCATGACATCATCTCAAAATGATAACCTCCCTTTTGCTGGAAGTATAAACCAGCAGACCACCGCGTTTTACTTCCCGAAGCGAAACCAACAGTGCTTTGAGGTAACCCAAAGGTGATGAAGTGTCATTGGAATCAGGATCCGATGGGCCCAATCCGAAACCATTCATTGTCACTAGCAGTGTTGTCTTGGACTATATGTTGCACGTAGACTCAATGCCCAACACGAAAGTGGAAGTATCCTGGATGGATACTCCTATTTCCGGAAGCATAAGGAATGAAGACGCGCTGCTGCATCCCAGCCAGCAACAAGACTTCCGAGACGCATTTAGAAGAAGTTCCGAGGCACCGTAGCATTAGGAGTAGCTCACTTTCATTTCGTTCAGCTCGCAACCAGCGAATGCCAGGCAACGCCGTCACCGGAGCGCTTGCTCTTCTCGGCCCAGCTCATTCCAAGCAGCTACAAGAGTTTCCGTACGTCGAGGTAGTGTCGGCAGCAGAGGCTACAGTCACGGTGAAGACCATTGATCCTGACGGTGACGACCAGCGCAGCGAGTTCGAAGTTGCCAAAGACATCGTCGAGCTACGTCTTGTTCCGGAATATGAACTACAGCTCTGGCCGGGTTCTTATCTCGCTCATCCGGTCGCCTTTGTGAAAACGGAGCACTCAGGTGTCGACTCATGGTCTTATGGAGTCGTCTCAGGGTACACGGCTTCTGAAACCACCCACCTACTACATATCACCAGCGCCGAAGGGCCTACACGGTTCCCCTTAACGGACACACAGTCAGTGATAAAAGTGGATTCGCTAAACTACGCCCTGCAACCGGGTGCTGGAGTAAATGTGGTAGCACTCAACCCACTAGAGCTCTTACGCCAACAAGACGCCATCGTTGCCGCCTGTCGTAAGCGTCGAGCAGGCGTGCCTTCATCGGTAATGTCAAGCCTATCAACTTCGTACGTTCCAGAGGCAGTCGTCCCTCTATTAAAACCTGCCACACTTCAACTCGTTCACGTCCGGCGTCAGCACATTGTGGATTTTGCAACAGGAAATCGCGCCAGTCTCCCTGACAATCTCTATTTCGACAGCACCTTACTACCAGCAGCCAACAGCGGTCCCAATACCGCCTCCCCGGCGGTAGAAAGTCAAACCGACAACCGAAGAACGGACCGTCCCACTCACCGCCCTAACAGATCTAACGCCCAACACAGGTATAGTGATAGCTCTGACGATGATATCAATTCTAGTGGATCCGACGACGACGATGACGACGATGTCCGCGAAGTTCGACACATGAACGCACCATTACACAAGCGTCGACGTGTAGACCATGACGACTCGAGCTCCGATAGCAGTGATGACTCTGCAGCTGGTCGGCATTCGCGACAGCACCAAGGTATTGTTTTTCACCCATCTCCTACTGATCGACGCATCCACGACGCAATCGTTCACCGGCGTCACACAGGTAAGGTCCCTCAAACACTTCTTCAATCTATTCAGCAGTCGCCACACGTGGAGTTTGTAGCCAGCCCAGCAGTGTTACGTGGTTTGTATTCGTTTGGATTCGGGCTCGGACTCTCTATCATGCACTGTAAGAGAGCGTTGTGGAACGACGAGGTCGCCGCCGCGGAAAAGGGAACCAATTTGTGGGATTTTTCATCCAGAAATGGCTACTCGCAGCCTGCCAGGGTTTCTAGCTTCGCTGATATCATTAGCGCTCTTGACGCGCTAGATAAGTTTGGACACCATTTCTACAACAAACCGACCTCTAACTTCATTTCGGAAGCGAAAGCTTTCGTCATTCGCTACGCCGATCACGCTCGCCCCGATTCTCAAATGCCGCGTCTGCTTGCTTTCTGGATTAACACAAAGTTCAGTTTGTTCCGCAACACAGTTCTATCGGATGGACTAGCATCAGCCGTTAAGATTTCGACCCAGTTTCAGCGTAGCGACGACAAGCTTGCAGCTCTGAGAGAGTCCTGCGATGGGCCGAAGTCAACACCAAGCACCCGGTCTCGCCCAGTTGAGCGCGCCAAAAATGCACGCCGCACACCCGGGTCTAACCGAATTCCTCCGGAAATTTACGCCACGTTGCCACGTGGGGAAGACGGAAAGACTCTGTGCCTCAAGTACCTGTCCAAGACCGGATGCCACTTCTCAAATTGTTCGTATGGCCATTTCCGCCCGACGTCGCTTTCGGCGGAAGCCAAAACGGCTGTCACGGAACGATGGGGTGGTCTTGGCACTTCGTTTAGCGCCTTATGACTCTGTTCGGACAGCGCCAGCTCTCCTACTCAGCAAGATCGGCATGAGGAAAAAGAGACTATGGGCCACAACAGATTCATGTCAACTTTGCATCGACTTCATGAGCTAAACCAAGCGACAATCTTTGAAAATCTCCAGAATAACGAGTTCGGGCTTCAGCCACCACCAGAACGGCCTGACTTGGTCGCCGATATCGACAAGGATCAGGTCCGGTTCTGGTCTGATCTCGCTGAGCAAAGCAAGTGGAGTCTATCACGGGTCGTTCGATTTCTCCGGGGTCAAACAGAAGCAGATTCCCGACCAAACAAAGATCTCTACGAAATACCGATGCCCGTTGACCCTGTTCTTAAGCCCACTGTGATCGAGTGGAACAAAATCGTTAGAGAAGGTGTACGACCTCAGTGGTCTACTGACTTACCAGCAAAGCAGACCACACGCCCACAAAACCATGCCGGACTTCAGGCTATGGCACCGCAAATACTTCGCCATTTGCGCCGAGGTCAACTTGAAGGACGCTACCTGATCGTCGAGTCACGGTTGCTCGATCAATGGCCGGAAGTATTCATCAGTCCACTCGGAGCTATCGAAAAATCTGGCTCACCCGCAGCTGATATCCGGCTAATTAACGACTATTCGATCCCTGATGGGTATGCGGTCAACGACTACACCGACCGAGAAAACTTTCCTTCGATCTCGTACAACCCCCCACGAGATATCGCTACTCGAATCCATCATCTCACCACTTCTCACATCGGAGGGTGTGTGTTAATGATGCTCGGGGATGTTTCGGGCGCATTCCGCCACATCCCAATTCATTCGGAACATGTTCACATGTTCGCTTTCGTTCTTGAAAACTATCTCGTCATCGACCTTTCCTGCGGGTTCGGCTGGTGCGGGTCACCGGCATTTTATTCGATCGCCGACTCGATCATTAACGCTCTGTACGAACACGGCAACAAGTTGACTCGCCAATTCTCCGGCAACGTGTGGTGCGACGACCACACGTGCATCGAGATCGACAAAGGGACAGTCTGCTTCGACGCTAACCTCTCACTCCGGCGTGCAATGGCTACCGTCTTGGGACCCACAGCGATCAACAAACAAAAATTTACAGCATGGTCCACTAAATGCAAGGCGTTGGGGCTTCTGTGGAACACAACAACGGCGACAGTATCAATTCCAACGGAAAAACTCGTCAAGGCTCTCAATCGGGTTGAACAGTTGCTGTCACACAAAGCCGCATCTCGAAGTATATTGCTCAAGACGATTGGTAGCTTGCGTCATGTCGTCAGTTGCTTTCCACCAGCCCGTGCCTTTATTCAATGTCTACAAGAATCAGCGTCGAGAATTCCAAAGCACGACATTCGTGTGCTATCAACGGCAACCATCGATGATCTACTCTGGTTTCGATCGATTCTACAAAATCATACTAGGTTCAATGGTATACCCGTCATCCACTTCGCTGAGGTGTCAGAACCTAAGTTTCACGTGTTCATGGACGCTAGCAACGACGGACTTTGTGCACTCGAACCATCGCTACAGCAATATATTCGTCAAAAGTTTTCAACAGCGGATTCGCAGGATTCGTCGATCAATGTGAGAGAGCTACGGAGTGCGGTACTGGCAGCGCTCCACTGGGGTCCATACTGGGCTGGAGCGGGATGCCATTCTCGCACTCATGTCCAGTTTCACATCGACAACACTAGTGCTGTCTAGGGTTTCCTGTGGCGATAGCGCCCGACCTGTTGGAAGGTTGAGGTACTTCCAGGCACGGCACCCACACTAGACGATGCGGATAGTAGGACAGAGGAGCTGATCGGACCAGTTATGACGCTTCAGCAAGGAAAAGATAGCACAGACGTCTAGGAAGAGGATAAAGGAACGAATCAGTCTGGAAAATACTCTCACGTGTAAAAGTCACTACGCTAGGATAAGTAATAGTTGCCAACACGACCAACTAAGGCGAGCGGGTGCGTAGCCAAATCAAACCCCCGCGGGGATCCCGCGAAGCAGGGCCGCGCGGTATTGTGAAGGCGGGGGCGCGACGCCGACCTCAGCTCCTCAGCGAACCGCGCATTGTCTACTCCACTGCATTTTATCTTTATATCGCGAGCGAAGCGATTTGCGGTTGCGCATAAGGGGCTCCCAGCTCAGCGAAGCTGGTCACTGATCATCAGAGGCAATATAAGCTGGTCTGTAGAGTATGAGATGCAGAACACTAGTATGCCACTGCCATAATGTGTTTGTTGTTCTTAAAAAGATATATTACTATAAACGGTCGACATAAGGACTCGTCTCACTACAATACAGCTTCTATAGGTAAGTAAATTTGCTCAAATAGAAGGCCACTTTCCACCACCACTGTGAACTTATCGACTTGGTACCTTTTACTCTGTTTCCATCTCGCAAGTCATGGGGCAAATAAATACATTTGTTTGCAGCGATCAAACCGGAGGGCGTGGTGAGGCGGGTTCGCTGGTTGCGAGCTGAACGAAATGAAAGTGAGGTACTCCTAATGCTACGGTGCCTCGGAACTTCTTCTAAATGCGTCTCGGAAGTCTTGTTGCTGGCTGGGATGCAGCAGCGCGTCTTCATTCCTTATGCTTCCGGAAATAGGAGTATCCATCCAGGATACTTCCACTTTCCATCTCGCAAGTCATGGGGCAAATAAATACATTTGTTTGCAGCGATCAAACCGGAGGGCGTGGTGAGCGGCCCCAATTGTGAGTTTAGAGTTGACTTGGCACGCGCGACGGCTTGACTCGCTGCACCATTCTTCGGGAGAGCCCCGTTGACTCCGAAGCTGCTAAACGTGGATATTCGTCGTAACAATTGGATAGCCATCGACCGAGAAATTTGATTGCGAGCTTGTCTGCCCCACTCGCTGCTAATGCTGTAGCACCGCCAATTCTGATCGAGTGAGATGAGTAGTTTGCTGCTGGAACTCCTATCGTTCGCGCCGTATTCTTGATGGCATCTACGACTTCACGGACTGTTAACGATGCACAGAGGTGCCGCTTGAAAGTACACTTGAGCTGTCTTCGTGCTGCAAGTATGTGCTTGAGACCTTCGATCGGGCATAGCAACTTGTCACCGGATGCGCTCATCGTGCACCACGCACCGCGGCCGTACTGGTCATTCTTTGCTCCTTCTAAGCCGATTGTCACGGATGTTGCTAGTCTGCACTTCACACGTCTACCGTTATCGTCCGAGAAGAAGGCGTTGATGGTCTTCAAGCAGAAAAACCGGCGGATTTTCCCTACTTTGAGGAATTCCGAGCGGCGAAGAAGAAAGAAACAACCGCTGACCCCGCCATTTCTCCGCGTGTTGTACCGCTCTCTTGATCTCTCCAGGCCAAGACAGCGTCTGCTGTGGGGGAGCGTCATCATCGGCTATTTCTTTCTTCTTCGCCGCTCGGAATTCCTCAAAGTAGGGAAAATCCGCCGGTTTTTCTGCTTGAAGACCATCAACGCCTTCTTCTCGGACGATAACGGTAGACGTGTGAAGTGCAGACTAGCAACATCCGTGACAATCGGCTTAGAAGGAGCAAAGAATGACCAGTACGGCCGCGGTGCGTGGTGCACGATGAGCGCATCCGGTGACAAGTTGCTATGCCCGATCGAAGGTCTCAAGCACATACTTGCAGCACGAAGACAGCTCAAGTGTACTTTCAAGCGGCACCTCTGTGCATCGTTAACAGTCCGTGAAGTCGTAGATGCCATCAAGAATACGGCGCGAACGATAGGAGTTCCAGCAGCAAACTACTCATCTCACTCGATCAGAATTGGCGGTGCTACAGCATTAGCAGCGAGTGGGGCAGACAAGCTCGCAATCAAATTTCTCGGTCGATGGCTATCCAATTGTTACGACGAATATCCACGTTTAGCAGCTTCGGAGTCAACGGGGCTCTCCCGAAGAATGGTGCAGCGAGTCAAGCCGTCGCGCGTGCCAAGTCAACTCTAAACTCACAATTGGGGCCGCTCACCACGCCCTCCGGTTTGATCGCTGCAAACAAATGTATTTATTTGCCCCATGACTTGCGAGATGGAAAGTGGAAGTATCCTGGATGGATACTCCTATTTCCGGAAGCATAAGGAATGAAGACGCGCTGCTGCATCCCAGCCAGCAACAAGACTTCCGAGACGCATTTAGAAGAAGTTCCGAGGCACCGTAGCATTAGGAGTACCTCACTTTCATTTCGTTCAGCTCGCAACCAGCGAACCCGCCTCACCACGCCCTCCGGTTTGATCGCTGCAAACAAATGTATTTATTTGCCCCATGACTTGCGAGATGGAAACAGAGTAAAAGGTACCAAGTCGATAAGTTCACAGTGGTGGTGGAAAGTGGCCTTCTATTTGAGCAAATTTACTTACCTATAGAAGCTGTATTGTAGTGAGACGAGTCCTTATGTCGACCGTTTATAGTAATATATCTTTTTAAGAACAACAAACACATTATGGCAGTGGCATACTAGTGTTCTGCATCTCATACTCTACAGACCAGCTTATATTGCCTCTGATGATCAGTGACCAGCTTCGCTGAGCTGGGAGCCCCTTATGCGCAACCGCAAATCGCTTCGCTCGCGATATAAAGATAAAATGCAGTGGAGTAGACAATGCGCGGTTCGCTGAGGAGCTGAGGTCGGCGTCGCGCCCCCGCCTTCACAATACCGCGCGGCCCTGCTTCGCGGGATCCCCGCGGGGGTTTGATTTGGCTACGCACCCGCTCGCCTTAGTTGGTCGTGTTGGCAACTATTACTTATCCTAGCGTAGTGACTTTTACACGTGAGAGTATTTTCCAGACTGATTCGTTCCTTTATCCTCTTCCTAGACGTCTGTGCTATCTTTTCCTTGCTGAAGCGTCATAACTGGTCCGATCAGCTCCTCTGTCCTACTATCCGCATCGTCTAGTGTGGGTGCCGTGCCTGGAAGTACCTCAACCTTCCAACAGGTCGGGCGCTATCGCCACAGGCAAGATATGCACCAGTGTTTTAGCAACAAGCGTATAGATGAATTTGTAGGTTTTGACTTAGGCCGTGTTCGCATTATGCTGAAATCTGCATTTCAGCGTCATGACAAGTAGAAGTAACATTTGAGCAATGCCACGTAATCGTCTTTTTGGATTTTCGTGTTCGCGCCGCTATCCCTTTTGCACATCCGTACCATCATATATCCGACCTCCGACCAGATGTAGATTAAGTTAAAGTTTACAAAAATTAAGATGTAATGTAAAACTCGTCATAAAAAGGTAATTACGAAAACAAAAATTATTGGTATTCAAATGTGGGTGTTCAGTCAGACACGGTCAGTGCCCGAGTGACCACCCAGGAGGGTGTATTGAGGGGGTCGTGCCGAATGTGGTGCGGCTAGCAGGGTTGCCGCCTCCACGAAGAACTGTGGAGGTTAATTCCCCCTCGGGCCTCCAGATGAGTACCCTGTTTTGAGTTGTGCTTACCCCCCCCCACCACCACCACCTTAGTAGCTCAGCGGAAGAGCCCCCGAAAGGGACGGTCGTGTGTTCGATTCACGCCTAAGGTTTGTTTGCGCTTGCTTTTCTGTGTATGTATGTCGCAGCGATTGAGCCGTTTGTGTGACGCAGTAAGTGGACCCTGCTTGAGTATATACGAGTGTGATAGCGTGTGTGGTTGTATTGACGCATGTTAAGCTTCGTAAGTCATACTTATCATCTAATCTGCTCGAGATTATTCTGTGTATAACCTGGAGCAGGGTCTTGGATAGCTGGCGTCTAGAGAAGCTGTTCATGGCGCTCAATTTTGAAGTTGAATGCACCAGCACGGTGAAGACTACGTAGGTGCTTCAGGACAGCGCCAGACCAACGTGAGCTTATGTTGTGCTCTTCAAGGAACATCAAGACGGACTTCTCAGCACGGGTTCCGAGGGACAGCACCTGATCACGGTAGCTGGCTTCTGTGGTGTCAAGTATGATGCCGTCATCCAAGAACAGCTTCATGTAGGCGACAAGATGCTTTGCATCGGACTTCTGCTGCTTCGAGATTGGTGCCCGCTACAGTGGTGGCTCTTGAGCGTACCAACCGTACCAAGTCGCACGAAGGTGAGTCACTGCTGATCTGCGCTGCTTCTTCTTTCCTTGACTGACATCACATTGGCTAGTTTCCGGATATTGCCGTGTGTGTATTCCTTGTCTAGGACCGTTCATCTTAGCTTCCAGTGCGTCCATGCGAGCATCCTGCAGCTTCACACCCTCGATAAAGTGGATAATGACAGCAGCTAGGTGTTCGATGACCTTTTTTCTGTGTTTCGTGCCAATGACTGCTCGGATGTCTGGTGCGCGCTTGATGGCTTGCTGTCTTCACAGGGTAGCTCTAGATATGTGATGTGACGATCATGCATGTAACTCAACGGGTGAGCATCCAGCTTCAGTGGTACAAGCTTCGATGAGCTTGATCGCAGGTGCTTCAGCGTTCACGCGCTTCAGCAGTGAGTAGCGGCGGATCACTGTCGAGGTGAGCACATCAAGCATGGCTTGGTTAACCCCTTGCCCGCGAAGGGTGCGCAAAATGGTTTTGTACCCTCCTGAACAGCATACAGATATCTTAATTTCACTATACTTCTAAATCCGCAAAAGTGAGCTTGCGTCCGTTCTCATATTTTTAGCAAAGCTGATTGGGCAACGTGTCCACAACGACGGTTTCAATTGGACCAAAAATACATATGGTACGAGAAGTGCTCAGCAATGACATCCGAATTTTGGAAGTCTCAGCAATTCGCTCCAAAAATCGGTTCCCCCTTCCTTCCCGCCATTCATTCTCGATTTCAGACTGCTCAAGCTCAGTTTGCATGGATTTTCGTGCTATTTGGCCCCTCCTCGTCAAGGACAAGTGGACAGCGAGCCCCCCAAAGGGTCTCGATATTCAGTAAGGACAACAGCGTTTGTGCGAATGTGTGTTATTGCTGACTGTTATCGTGCGTTCCAGCTATGACTACGTAAAACCAGGCTGCAAGCGGAGTAGCGGGACTTCCGGTGTTGATTATTTCAATGGCGAGGACGAGCTACTAGGATATGTGCGGTCAAATGCAGACATCCGCGCTCGTCACGGCATTTCAAACGTTGTAGTTCGCTGGAAGGACCCGATCGGTACTGGTAAGTGCCTCATACTATTGTATGTATCCACAAAGCTAACAGCAGAACAGTTGAAGGTCGTCCCAGTCGAGTGACAGCGCGTCAAGAGCCACCCCAAAAAAAAGCGAAAACAACGAGGAAGGTGGTAGCAGCACCACGCGCCGATAAGACTCTTCCATCCCCCAAGAAGGCTCGTGCAGCGCCCAAGAAGCCTCGTGCAGCGCCGAAGAAGGATCTTGCAGCCAAAAAGGCTTCCCCGACCTCCACGAAGCCAAAACCCAAGTAGCGCACCAAAAGCACATTGCAGAAGAAGCAGCGGAAAGGCGACGAGAGCTGGCAAGATTTGACAGAGTCTGGGGCGAACAGAACGCGCAAGGTATGTGAGGCATGCACTTTTATCGACATTTTGCTGACCATTATTGTTCGAGCAGAAAACGACGGGCAGCAAGTTGAAGCACCCCTCTCAGTGAGGGAATCTGCTCGAAGTAACGAGTGTAGCCCGGAAGGTATAAAGGCTAAATTTTATGCTGACAGAGCTATGCTGACAAGGTATGCTTACTATTCCCAGGGTATGCTGACGGAAGCGCAGCTCCGAATAATACTGCTGACTCGGAGGGTATACCGTCAGGTGCTTATGCTGACAACTTGCTTTTATGCTGGCCCAAACAGTATACTAATACTACGTATGTTGAACCAGATACAAACGACAGGGCAAGCACTGGTGGACGAGGTCGAGTTGGGGCCAAACAACACTCTTCAAGTAGCTCAAGACGTGTGTCGAGTAGTGATGAAGACTCCGAATATTCCGCACCTGGCAGTGACTATGACTCTGAGGACGAGATTATCGATGTGGATGCCGCTAGAGGTAGCACCGAACTACCCGTTCGTCAAGCTGACGCGCTACCTGGATCTGACACGGATGCACTGGACCCCAACCTCGTGACTGGAGAACTGGATACGTTCTTGGAATCGGACGGTGAAGGACAGGAAGATCCTGGTGAAAATGCAGGCGAATCCGACAGCGATTGTGACGACGAGCAGGAAGAGAACGAGTCTGATTGCTCGGAACTGCAATGCGAGCTCACAAGAGTTGCCTCGCTGATGAGCAAACAAGAACTCGATCATTTTCATATGTCTATTCAAGGTAATTTTTCTATTGGTTTTATGCTGACATAAACGGTTTATAACTTGCGTTTTATGCTGACAGCATCGTCGAGTATATTTGATAACGATCAACTCGCAGACATGGCTCAGAACGGCTGGACTGTTTTACCGGATAATGCTACCGCTGTGATTGACAATGTTCCAGCAGTCGACACAATGTACTCTGGGTATTGTGGTCCATCACAAAAGGTTCTTGCATCATGTGAGACGCCTCTGAGTCTGTTTTACTCTTTCTTACCGAAGCCGTTTTGGAGAGAGGTTGCCAGTCAAACCAATTTGTATTGGAAGCAGTCATTCGATGCTAGGCTAGAGAGCGCGATTGAAAGCGAAGGTAAAGTGGTGCATCGGACTCAACGACCCCCTGAGAAGTTACGCAGAAGTCTGATGAAATTCAAGAAGATTTTGCCGCACGAAATTGTCCAGTGGGTTGCCCTGATGCTGGCTCACGCTCTCAGACCTTGTAAACGCTTGGATCTACACTGGTCCACGAAAGAGAAGGGTGTACTGCCGTCGGGTACTTTTGGGCGAGTAATGGCGCGCGATCGCTTCAGAGAGAAATCACGATTTTTACACTTTACCGACAACACGGCCCATGTTGCCACCAAGGACCGCGCGTGGAACATACGGCTCGTACTTTCGACACTGGAGAGGACATTCTAGGAGGGCTACGTTCTTGGATCTCGTGTCGCGATAGACAAAGGGATGCTGCCATCTCATAGTCGACGAAACCCCACCCGGACGTACATGAAAGACAAACCCCACAAATGGGGATCGAAGTGTGTCATGACATGCTGCGCAGATAGCGGATATTGCAAGAGGTGCGTATGCTGACTTGTTGGTGATAACGTTTCATTTTTATGCTGACTCGTTCGTTTTGGGCGACAGAGTGGAGGTAGATGTTGGCCGTAAGAACGATGCTGAAGGCGCACAGTCGATGGACACGAAAAGCGGTCCTGCCGCGGTGGTACGGAACGTTGCCAGCGTTTCCCGTGGCATACCGTACGAAGGGTGACGACTGATCATCACAGATAGATTCTACACTTCAATTCCACTGGCACAACAACTCCGGACAATGGGCTTCAATTTCGTGGGAACAATTCAGACCCGCCGTCGAGGCTGGTGTAAGCAAATCGAATTCCCGTTCAAGAAACGACCTGAAGCTGTACCCAGAGGCGAGTTCAAAATGGCTGTAGCCAACAGCAATCCTGGTCTGGTTGCGGTTGCCTGGGCCGACAGCAAAGCGGTGTATTTCTTGGGCTCTCAAGTAAGCGTCGAAGCTACCACGGTGCAACGGCGCGAAAAGAACGGCTCCATCAGTTCCGTCCCGTGTCCTGCGTTGGTTGAGGAATACCAGCGTTACATGGGCGGCGTCGATCGCCATGACCAGCTCCGTCTTCAGTCATACTCAATGCAGCTATCAACGAGGTACTGTTTGTCTTATGCTGACCATGGCGGTATAACAAATGTAACTTACGCTATTCCGTATTACAGGTTTGCCAAATACTACAAGGGCTTATTTCTTGGCCTTGTCGATATGGTATTTGTAAATGCATATATTGTGTTCTCGCACGCGGAGGAGAAAAAGCGCAGTAAGAAGAAGAAGAACTCCCATTTCGTGTTCTTGTCTAACTTGCACCAGCAACTTATCTCCGAGTCGGAGAGCAGTTTCACTCAAGCGTCGGCTACAGGTATGGTGACTACTAGTAGTACTAGACAGACCGACGAGAGTGCTGCTCCGTCAATAGACCACAAGCTGATCCAGAACGTGGGCACGCGGGAGAACGGTGAAAAGAAAACTAAGCGGGTTCGTCAAAGGCAGTGCAAGGTCTGCTCATACTACAAGCCAACAGACAAGAAACGAGGAGGGACTTCGATGTACTACTGCCCTGCGTGCTCGGTAAAACTAAAAGGTCGCCTGACGTTATGCAACAAAGAACGGAGAGTTTGCTCCGGAAGACCTGCGTATTCGAGATCGTGGCTTAGTGATGGAGTAGAAGCTTTACTGGGGAAAGAGTGCATACCTTTTTGCATCTTATACGTGCTGTAAACTTGAATCAGCAGTGCTGCCATCCGCTTGCGGTGGGTGCTAAGAGGGTCGGTGTCGTACACGCTGTCACCTACTAACTCGAGATGATCCATCGCGCCAGCGTCCGCGTAGTCATCGTATCGGATGAGTGGGGGCTGGGGCTCTGTCAGCACGTAGCGGACCTGTCTAGGATAAAAGCACCGTGGGCTTCACGTAGCGTTGCGCCCCCATCCAGGAGTATTTCTCCGACTCGGCAGCGATATCTCCGGCTACACCCCAGCCGAGCCGGCAGTAGCTGTAGTGCACAATCTCGGGGTTCGCCGCGCCCAGGATTCTCGCTGTCGCCACTGTTCGTAAAATGTCTACATTCCAATATCTCGATAAAAAGTGAATGACTTTGATTGGTTATTTTTCAGTCAATATGTGCCTGCCACGTTTTTGCGGGGATTATTACCGATGAACTTAGCTGCAAGCTGTGCACAAAACATTCATTTTTTGTCTTAGCTGGTGTATACTTCAATGAAACTCATACTATTTCTTATGCTTTCCGGGAGGGTATAGGCCTTTTTCTTATCACTTCCATTATATACCTCCGCGGGCAAGGTGTTAACGTTGTGCTGTGCAGCTTGGAGATTGTGGTATGTGCTGAACAGGTGATGCTTGAAGCTGGAAATCGTGCTCCATGTTTGCGAGTCGAACGAACGCAAGTCCTGGATTGCCACGTTTGTGTTGGTGTCGTGTCCACTGAGTATCTTGCTAACCATGTGACCTTCTTTGCTGGTGTTGAAGATATAGTTGAAGCCCTTGTTTGTTGTGCACATGTTCCAGGCGCCTCTGTCGAAGATCCACCGCGCCGTGAGTTCGCCGCTACTATTTGCGTGTTGTGCCCCACCGCGTCGGAAGGAATGGGACGTGAGCGCAGCTGTGACTCCACCAGCCGCAGCTATGCGGTCGCGTACGCGGTTCACGCATGAGTAGACAGTGGGCGTCTTCTGCACACCAGCAGCGGACGGTGCGCCAAGTCCAGTTGTGTCAGCGGGGTGGTCGAGGATATCCAGGAGCGGGACGTCCGGAGAAAAAGTGATTGCAGCTTGGTCTTGCATGTCGGGTAGGTTGTCGATGACGTCCGTTGATGGGGCGGTCAGCATTTGCATCGCCAGTGCCATGGCGAGCATTGGACAGGTCTCAAACTCCGTTCCAGGGAACAGTGCCAACCCCTGTTCTTCGGATGTTTTCATCCGAATGAAGCGGACGAAGAGTGCATTGCCGGCGTCTATGGAGATGTTGGGCTTGCGGAGGAGGGCGAGGTCCGAGGCTCTACCGAATAGGAACCACAACAGACAAATTTGCACAGCATCTTGGTAGTCACTTGAGCAGCTCGCGTTAACATACAAATACACAAGCATTTTCTTCAAGTCAGCCTTTGAACATGGTGGTGCCTTGCTTATGAATCCACCACCGGCACGATCAACGCGAACTACTGGCTGTTGCGTTAAATATGATCGGTACAGCTGCCACGTGCAGAGCACAAGAGGTGCTGTTTGATCTTTCGTATTCAACAGTACACAAGTATAATGCGCGCGGTGTTGAGGTGATTGTCAAGCTCTGTATCAGTCGATCGTTATCCCACCATCGGTGCCAGATCTCTTTGCTACAGCTAATCGTCCCCATCAGTGGTCTTCTTCTGGCCGGTCTTCTTCTGGCCGGTCTTCTTCTCCTCCTCCGCCGTAGCGGTTTTCTGTGCTGCCGTGCTCTGCTTCCCCATCGTGCTTCGCGCCCGAAGAATTCCCGAATGACGCTTCTTGCGCCGATCGACGGATCTAGTCACATTTCAAAGGGGAATCAACTGACTATACGGTTATTTTGAATACGAACATCAACACCGAAAGTTCATGTTGACACATTCATGTGCTGGAAAATGGGGGCCGTTTTTAAATGAAGTAGAAATCATCATTATGGAGCAAATTTGCTTTTTGAAAAGTCGGCGTGTTCGCGAAGGTTCATTTCGTGAAAATTGCTATTATCCCTTCGAAATCGCCATTATCCAGTCATCTTGAACACGGCCTTAGTATGTTTCTGGAATGGGTATGGATCGGAGTATGGAAACAAATATATTCGGAGCAAGATATCCGTGAATCTGATCAGGTTACGATTTACCCGACACCTTGCCTGACCCGCAAAAGACCCGAAAATAATCTACCGAGTAAGTCGCAGACGCTCATTTTCATTGTTTCTTCCCATTATCTGAGGTAGGCTTTTCCGGGGTTGAAATAGCCGTCAGTTTACCTCTCGTTGGGTCGCTATGCGGTGCTTAAACTGAACGCGAACGTGCGCCTTTTTCTTGCGCTTCGTAGAGTAAATTTAACACTAGAGGGGTTACCGAGTCCTCAGTTTTCGGCAGCGAGATCTTGAGCGCGACGATTCCGCCAGGTCCGTTGATCGTGGTGTCGATCGTTGACACTCATGGGGTCACTTTGCCCCACATCCTGCAGCATAGATGAATTCTTAGTGAAAATCACCAAGCACGGCGTTGCTCCCGTACTAGAGATGGCCCTTGAACACCTTGAGTCAAACAGCTCTAATCACGAAGCCGTCACCTTGTAGGTTGACTCCACAACCATTTCTGTCCAGTAGCTAGTTGAATTGCTGCTAGCCGTTTATTCAAGGAAAGAACTTGATGTTCTATCCTGGTGTCGGTAATAGCATCACAATGAACTTTGTGATCCAGTCAGCGTTGTTCCCTTCTCCTAGATTCATGAATCAAGAGTGCAACTTGATATCAGACATTCTGTAGAACACCATAGCCAGATTGCCTCACTGTTTTGATTTGATACGGGAGGTTTTCGTGCGTGCACAGCTGTGAATTGAGCTGAATTGTATGTAAAATACTTATTGAGAACGGTAGGGTACAAGAGCTGATAAAGATCGATTTGAAAGAATAACTCAATTCATGCATCACTCCTCAGCAAACAACAATATATGTTTTGGCCTATGTGATCATCATGCAACAGTAATTCAGTAGTTGTTCGATAGGCAAGAAAATTTACAGATTCTCCGAAATCAGTATAATAGAAAATAGCACAACAAGTGCCGTAGTAGTCACCTCAAAATTGCTGAGAGCGTGTGTAGTATGCTTGATAAATTGAAGCAAACCTTAACACACAGCGATGCGGGGGCCAACTCGCACGAAAGTAGTCGCCTAGTGTGTAGATGTTGTTTTGGCTTGGCAAATTGTAAAGTAAGCGATACCGTGAGTCTAGTGGTCATCAGATCGTTCTCGCTCAAGCTCTGCTGGCCACTCAATCGGAGCGACAGGCAGCTTGACGTGGACACGCATTTTAGAATATGTACATAGCGATACTAGATCCTAATGCAGTTTGTGATATTCAATTTACCGTGAAATCCTCACCTGATTAGTGTTGGACACTATGGTCGACAGCTAAGGCTACAGCTGTACATCACCTGCCAGTCCATACGTCCACCCATTGTCTACAGCCTAGCAGCCGTTACACCCATTAGAGTGGTCTACCCTTAGGTCAAAGCTGCGGTAAGGTCAAGATGAAATATCTAGCGCACACTACTCAGCTCCCGAACGTTGGTTATACCGCTCTCATCACACCAGCCTCCGTCACAACACTTGCTCACGGAACAATTAGTTACGCTGGCCGCGGTCCTTATGAGAACGACTTGAACGGCGTGGCTGAAGATCCTGTGAAGGCGTTCCAACTCGCGTCGTTGCCCTTGTTTGGCGACCTCAAGGAAGTGGAAGTTGTCGATCGGTAACACCCAAGTGCAGTTCACTTTCCTTGTCCAAAGTCAGTCCCAAACTTGACTGTAATTCGGCAAGAAGAACTTCTCCATCCAGCGTGTTTTTTTCTTCTCAACCCCTCCGTGGGGTTCGTCGTAGTCGTTTGGTTGGATTGGCGTGGATGTGTCTCTCCAACGCCACCCTGTCCCTCACTAATCGACGACACTGCTTTAGAGTCTGCATTTGACAGCATTTTGCCATCATGTTGTGTCTCTGATATCCTTGAAGTTTTAGCCAGCGCTCATGGAGCCGCTGGTCATCAACACTTGTCATGTAGTTGCTGAACAACACGCGAATCCCTTTGACTACGTCACCCATAGATTCGTTCGAATTTTCGATGGGTTGAAACCCGTTCCACCCAACTAAAATTCTCAAAGTCGTTAATGACACTATTTGTAACAGGGTTACACGTAACCTTAACAGACATGTTGTCTGTTAGCGGTTGGATAGTTTTCCTGCTTTGGTGTAGCACACACCAAAGCTTCATATCAAGAATACCTATTGGTAGAAAGTGATACATTTCTACCAATTAGAGGCATGGAACACTGTCAACCACACGTTGACAGTTCCCTTACATTTACGTTAGCAGTTTTAGGAGGAAAACTCAGTTAAAGGAAACACAAATAAACAGTTCTCAATTTTACAGTAAAGCTATCATACCTTTACTTAGATCTAGCTATACTTACGAGCCGTAAGTATAGTAAGTCTACTTCTAAGTAACCTACGCTTCCTCGTACACGTGCGCACACGTGTACGCTAGGTAGTGAGCCAAGTAGGCCCACTACACCTGGTAGCACTTTGTAGTCCGTCCAACGACCGACTACCGGTGTGATCATATGAAATACGATCACGGGGCTGAGAACCTTCCCATGGACGCCGCAGCGTCCACGGGTAGCCCGAACGCGGCTGCAACGCAGGTTGTGCGTGCAGACTGTCCCCATCTGTCGGATCCAGAGTGGGAGGCTCTCCAAAGACTATCGACAGTCATTGGAGAGGCGACCGTAGCGTCAATGTTACGCACGCTACCGCCGACAGAGCAACATGGTGTTGCTCTGGGGTTCATCATGAGAGAGCAGCGAGATGCTGTTGCCTCAAAACCGGTGTCACCCTCTGTGACACCGCACGCCGAACACTTGAAGCTACATGTGAGTAGCTACATGGGCAGAGAGGGTGAGACCCTTCTCCGATGGCTTGTCGAACTCGACATTGCCATCACGACTCGACGTATTGTCGACCCGTTGTCAAAGGTTGCGTTCGCCATGTCGTGCCTTGGCGGACGAGCGCGGATTTGGGCTTACGGGCGCCGACTCACTGATCCTACGTGCTTTAGCACGTACGCGGCGTTTAAGGAGGAGCTCAAGCTTGCGTTTGAGCCCCCTCAAAATGAGTTCCGGTCGAGAGCAGAATTTCTCGACCTGCAGCAAGGTAAGCAAGATGTACATACTTACGCCCAACGTGCACGGTATTTAGTCTCGAATGTCGTGACCAATCCGATTGACGAGGCGACCAAGGTCGTCACGTTCATGAAAGGCTTGAAGGACGGTCCTGTCAAGACCTACCTTTTCCGAGAGTACCCAAGTACTCTCGAAGCTGCTATCACTCTCGCGATGCAGGAGGAGTTTAGCCTGAGGCAGACTAAACAACATGTGAATATACCACGGCCACAACGGCCGGTGGTAAAGACGGAGGGTCCGGAGCCTATGGACCTCTCGAATGCGGCTGCTGTCGGACAGCAGCGGAACGGTAGCAATATACGATGCTTCCGTTGCGGACACATCGGTCATTACGCGCGCGAGTGTACGGCGTCCGTACACTCAGGCCGTGGTCGACGCGGCGATGCCGGGCATCGTCGCGAACACACAAAAAACGTGAGGGACCAGTAGACGCGGGGCGCCCTACTGGTAATGCAGTCACGCGTGTCTACAACGGACACGCGAGGATGAAGACTGCAGCCCCCAGTGAGAGAGATTCTCACTGTAAAGTTCAAGATGACAAGTCGAACCTTGTCATCTTGAAGGTAATGACGAAGTCGAAGAGATCAGGCTCTCTTCGTGTGTTGGTAGACTCAGGTCCGTCGAGCAACTTTGTCCGACATCAAAGTCTACCATTATTGGACTTCGAGGAGGTTCAGATACCTCGAAGTAGGTTGGAAGTTCGACTGGCAACAGGTGCCGTCGTGAAAACGGAGAAGCGTGTGATACGATCACGCTTCTCGTACAAACACCGGGTGTTTGTGGAAGACTTTATCGTCCTGGATTTGGACGATAAGTTCGACATGGTACTGGGCATGCCGTGGTTGACCCGACATGACCCAGTGATCGACTGGGAAAAGCGTACGATCGTACGCTTCGGACGCTGCAACGCGACAGAGAGCGATGGCCCTGTCAGCGTGGCGCATGCACCACGTGGTGCATCCGAACCTCCTCATGAGACAACGGCTCACGCCGCTGTCTCCAGTCGTAGCGCGCAGGGCGCGCGAGCTGCAACAACTCCGGGAGTTGTTAGTGGCGTTGATGGTTTTGGTCCGGGACCAAACACCGAGAATCTGAACCAATCAGATTCTAAGAGAAGCTCCGCTGCAAAGCGTAGAGGTTACAACAGTGTGTCAGCTCCCGGAGCTGACACAAACTCGATATCAACATCGAGAGGGGACTCCGCCGAAAGGCGTAGAGGTGACAAGGATGCGTCGACTCCGGGAGTCGACGCTGCAAGTAGTGCAGACGGTTGCAAACGTCCAGCACCGGATAAACTTGCGAGCCGTCGTGCAGCCGGGCTGCACGAAGCGGAATGCGCTCAAGCCGGGCTTGATGACGCGCGCCCGCGGATAGAATCCGCCGGCGGTACTAAAGAAGATCTGTCCACGGCCGGGCCTGGACATAAAACCAGTGGAGCCGGGCTCCACAAGAAACAAAAGCGCAAGCGGCGCAAGCGGCGAAAGCTGCGCAAGCCTCGGTCCGGGACCGAGGCGTTACAGGAAATGTCTGCCGGGCAGACAAAAGAATCGACAACGGATGTCGAGACGTTGAATGTCTTGACGCGCACTTGTACTGGGTTCCAGTACAAGAAGATGGAGCTGGAGAACCCTCCGACAAGTGTGTCGGAGATGTCTTCGCTTCCGGCAATGAGTTGGAAGCGCTTCGCAAAGGACTTGTACGATGGACGCATCGAACAGATTTGCATCCTTTCGGATCTCGAAGGATGAAAAGCGAGGCCCAAGAGTTGAGACGACTCTTAGCTGGAAGCACCACTGAGAGCGGAGATGCTCTCAGTGTCAAGACGAAGAAGCAGCGCTTCGAAGAGCAGAGTTGGGACTCGCTCAAGTCGAGTCCCTTCTACACGATTCTGCGAGAACACAAGGACGTGTTCCCGGATGAGATTCCTGCGGAACTTCCGCAGGACAAGGGAATTCAGCACGAGATTGATCTCGTGCCGGGCACAAAGTATTGTGTGACGCGGCAGTGGCCACTGCCGCGTGAACAAGTGAAAGCGATCAACGACTTCTTTGAAAGTCGTCGCAATGCAGGACAGGTGCGGGAATCGAAATCCCCGCACAGTGCACCAACGTTCTGTGTCAAAAAGCCACAGGGCGGTTGGCGCATCGTTCATGCTTACAACAAGCTGAACGATGCGACGGTACCGGCTCAAACGCCGATACCGAGGAAGGATGTCATCATAGATTCGATGGCTAAGAGCACCATTTATAGTGCTCTTGATTTACGTGATGGATTTTATCAAATCCTCATGCGTGAGAGTGATGTCCCTCTCACGGCGGTAAGCACCCCAAGCGGCATGCTGTGGGAGTGGCTCGTTATGCCGCAAGGGCTGAAGAACGCCCCAGCGACGTTCAACAGATGCGTAACGCATTTGTTGCGCTCGGTGCGCGAGTTTGCACCGAGCTACTTCGATGACGTATTCGTTCACAGCAGGGCTGTGAATGGGAAGACCGATATAGAGATGCACAGGGTGCGTCTCCGGAAGTTGCTTGAGCTTATGCGGGAGCATAAGCTTTACGCGAACCTGAAGAAGTGCATCTTCGGGGCGAGCGAGATACCCGTACTCGGGTGCCTCGTTGGAAAGAATGGCGTACGCCCTGACCCGGAAAAGGTCAGAGTGATCAATGAGTGGCCTACGCCATCCAACGTCAAGGAACTACGGCAGTTCCTTGGTCTCGCCACATACTTGTGTAAGTACGTGGAAAACTACGCGGGCAAAATCCGCCCGCTGTCGCAGCTTCTCAAGAAGGAAGCTGCGTGGATTTGGACTGCTGATTGTCAGCAGGCGTTTGATGCAGTCAAGCAGGGCTTGACTGAAGCGCCGATCTTGGCCGTAGCCGACCAAGATCGTTCATTTCACGTTGTGTGCGACGCATCCGACTTTGCCATCGGGTGTGCATTAATGCAACTCGATCACGAGGGTCGTGATCGTGTCGTCTATTATCAGTCGCGTCAGCTGAAACCAGCTGAGCGAAATTATCCGGTACATGACAAGGAACTCCTTGCCATGAAATACGCACTTGCGAAGTTCCGAGTGTACCTGTTCGGTAACTCACCGTTCGTGGTCTACACCGACCACGCGTCGTTGCGAACGGCTGTAAAGTCGCCGCACATCTCGCAATGGATGGCGAGATGGCTCTCGTTCTTTGCGGAGTATAACTTCCGGGTGGAGTACAAACCCGGAAGGTTGAACGTTGTCGCCGACGCGCTGTCGCGTCGGCCGGACTATGCTGTCAAAACAGCCGACGCCAATACCATTGGCGTCGTAAAGACGTACATACCCTCGTCGTCACTAGTTGACGACGTGAAGGCTGCGTACGCGAATGACGCGGACACAAAACAGCTGATCGAATACCTATCAGCTCCTTCCGACAAAGCTCGTCGGAAGTTACCCGCTCACTTGCGTGCACGTGTACACAGGTATCGTGTGCACGCAGGACTGCTACTTTACAGCGCAGTTGACGACAATGCGGATCGCATTGTTGTCCCAAATGATCATGACCTGCGCATCAGGATCATGCACGAGTATCACGATGTCCCGATCGCTGGACATCCGGGTCGTGAGAAGATGTATCTCCTTCTCACGCGCGACTTCTATTGGAGTCGTCAGTATAAATGGGTCCGCAAGTACGTACGTACTTGCGATGTTTGTCAACGCGTGAAGCCTGCTCCATTCTCGCAGGCTCCACTGCAATCACTACCGACTCCGTCGGAGTGTTGGAAGTCCGTATCAATGGACTTCGTGTTTGGTCTTCCGCGCGATTCCAAGCGGAAGACGGGTATTGTGGTCTTTGTAGACCGTTTCATCAAGATGGTGCATCTTGCTGCAGTTTCAGCTCAAGTGACTTCCGAACAGACAGCACGTCTGTTCGTCGACATGGTGTTCAAACACCATGGGATGCCGAGCGACTTTGTGTCGGACCGTGATCCGCGCTTCACGGCGCGTTTCTGGCAAGAAGTGTTTACACTTCTTGGTACCCCGTTTTCAATGTCGACTGCGGATCATCCGCAGACGGACGGTCAAACCGAGCGCGTGAATCGCGTGCTTGTAGACTTGCTGAAAAGCTACGCCCACTCGTTCCATAACTGGAGCGACTGTTTGATGATGGCTGAGTTTGCCATCAACAATTCTGTGCATGCCTCGACCGGGCATACACCGTTCTTCGTGAACGCCATGCGGCATCCACGCCTACCGAGCGTTCTCGGGGCGGTGGCTCCCTCTTTAAGTGGGGGAGGATCTACGGTTGTGTACAATCAACCGCAGAAAACAGCTGATCAAACGACAGTATCAGCCGTTGTTACACGTGCAAAAGCTGCGTCTCGTGCAAAGCAACACGAGACGGGAAATGCAGAGAATGGGTCTGTGCAGGGCACAGACACCAAGAGGAAATACGCTCAGGCCGGGCCTGCTGCGAACGTGCATGACATGTCTGTGCAGGGCACAGACAGCATGGGGAACCACGCACAGGACAAACCTGTTGCGAACAAAAACAAAGTGTTTGTGCCGGGCACAGACGCTAACAAGAAACACGCACAGGCCGGGCCTGTTGCGCATTCATATGACGAGTCGGTGCAGGGCACCGACGTAAAGAAGAACCATGCACAGGCCGGGCCTGTTGCAAACCAAAATGACATGTCTGTGCAGGGCACAGACAAGGGTAAGAACCACGCACAGGCCGGGCCTGTTGCAACGACAAGTGACATGTCTGTACCGGGTACAGACACTTTAAAAGACACCGAACTGAATGGCAATTTCAGTTCGAGAGTAATGGACTTTGTCCAAGAACGACAAGCTGTAATTCGGTTTGTCCAGGATGCGATAGCAGCTTCTGTCGACCGACAGAAGCTGAATGCTGACAGTGTGGGTAGAAGCAACACAAATAAATTCGAAAAGGGTTCATTGGTTTTGTTAGCTACGCAAAACCTACCTACACATGCAACTTCCGCTTTCGGAACAAGCAAGCTTGCTCCGCGCTTCATCGGTCCGTTCACAGTACTTGAACGGCACGGCAACGCATACACGTTGGACTTACCGTCCAACATGCGGCTCCACCCGACCTTCTACGTCGGGCGCTTGAAGCCCTACTTGCAACTCGAGTCACCTAGCTCTGGTGACTCGTCGGTGACGCGAGGCCTCGCTTCCGTTCGATCGCAGCAATGCGATCGCGAAGCTTGCGAAGCTTTGTCTCCAATTCGAAACGAATGTTCGAAGCGGTTTGGCACGCCTGTGCGACCTGAGCCTTCATCATACTCAGGTCTTGCTTCAGAGCAGCGAACTCTGCGCTCTGGAGCTCCTCAAGAGCCTTCACACGGGTGTGAAGGGAAGAAGCAGAATGCTCAGCCCGGGGCTGAGCATGTGGCGGTTGTCTACCAACCGCGCAGTGCGCGAAGCTTGATCCACCGGAATGTGGATCGGATAGTGGACCATACGAGTCAGAAGACGAACCGAGGTCCGGTTCGTTTTCGAATTCGTTGGAGACAATCCTCTCCCCAGCGAGATACATGGTTCCCGCGGAACGTCCTGATGGCGGACGTTCCGGAAATGGTGAAGGCGTACGAAGCCCACCATGGACTCGAGGCGTAATGCCTCTACGAGTGTTGCGATTGTTAGCAACACTCGATGACTCCAGTGCATCCTCAACACTAGCACGGAGGTCTTTGAGTTGTTCAGGTACACGTACGGACGTGTACCCGTTGATATCGGCATCGCTCAGGCGAACTGCCCCAATTGGACAGTGCGAGCAGTTAATGCCAATGGGCACTGCGCACGGAATACCCGCTTCCACAGCCTCATTGTGGAGGCGTTCGATCTTGACACGCTTCGAGAACTTGCCGAAGCGTTCACGTGCCGCGGCCAGCCGGTCACGGTACCCTTGTGGGTCTTTGTTGAAGTTCTCAACAAAGGCATTCCAGCTTTGACAAAGTGCCTGCCACTCGGGCACTTTGCTATTGCGAGAGGTTTTCTTCGAGTTCCAATGACGGAGCTCGTGAAACAGTGCGATATAGTAATCGCGTCTTTGAGTCGATAACGGCTCAAAGTTCATGGCGATGGCGCTAGCGTCATCGACGATACTGCTGCAAACATACAGCGGTATCGGGTGTGGAGGCAAAGAGTTGCCCACACGGTCTGCAATGACTCTTGCAGACGGCATCCAAGTATCGCGCATTGGAGGCTCAGTGCGCGGAGCAGCGGGCACTTCCGACGTGGAAGGCGTCGTTTCAATATCGCTGCGCGGACGCTTCGGGGATGAAGCGTCCGAGTCGTCCTCACGTGGACGACGTGATCCTGCAGAAGGCTGAGAGTCCTTCTTATCAGAAGACGAGGAAGCCTCGTCCTCCATGGCCGCTCCCTCTTCGGAGTCGGACCCATAATCGACCGGCACAGACCCGTCGGTGGCGAGGATCGCCGAACCTTCTAAGACAGTCGTAGGAGTGACTGTCTTAGCATACTCAGCACGTTTTTGCTGCTGCTGAGTGAGATAATCATTGACGGAGAGCTTACTCTCCGTCGTTTCGCTTGGAAGTGTCGACACTGGGGTCGACACAGGCGTAGAAGTCGGCACAGAGGCCGGTGCAGACACGGGCGTCAGCACAGAGGCTGACGCAGCCCCGTGCGTCGACACAGGGGTCGACGCAGGCGCTGGCGCAGACGATGGCGTTGCGGTTGGCGAGCTCATTGCGATAGTGAGCTCGGAGTTCTCCCGGAGACTTGACGGTTGCCGTCAAAGCTATGATTGACGTGTCGAGACCGGCACGTGTTATCTTAACGGGGGGTGGTGTAACAGGGTTACACGTAACCTTAACAGACATGTTGTCTGTTAGCGGTTGGATAGTTTTCCTGCTTTGGTGTAGCACACACCAAAGCTTCATATCAAGAATACCTATTGGTAGAAAGTGATGCATTTCTACCAATTAGAGGCATGGAACACTGTCAACCACACGTTGACAGTTCCCTTACATTTACGTTAGCAGTTTTAGGAGGAAAACTCAGTTAAAGGAAACACAAATAAACAGTTCTCAATTTTACAGTAAAGCTATCATACCTTTACTTAGATCTAGCTATACTTACGAGCCGTAAGTATAGTAAGTCTACTTCTAAGTAACCTACGCTTCCTCATACACGTGCGCACACGTGTACGCTAGGTAGTGAGCCAAGTAGGCCCACTACACTATTCCACTTGAGTTCCTTTAGTCTGTCAACGTCCAGTACAATACCTTGCGACTTGTGATCTGCTGTAAAGCCAAGATGATCTATCAAGCGAACACTACAGCGTGAAAGAAGTGGTGTTGTGGCGAAGTGGTTCTGCGAAATCGCGAGATCGCAGGGGTCCTCTTGCACACGGCGCCAGAACAGCCGACTCACGGAGGGGGTGCTCCGATCTTCCGGGAAGTTACTTGATCTCACCTTGTGTACCCGTCGGTGGGACTAGATCGCTCCTAGGGTGATCTCGGAAGACGCGCTTGTTGTTGATCTTAGGCCGTCTGACAGGACAGCGGGAGAGGTGGCAGCGGGGATACTTCTACTCGCTGCGCCTGGTAACTGTCGAGGCTTCGATCTAGGTATCCTTGATCGATCTCGACTTGGCCAGTGCTGGTGTCGGCCGGGATTGTCTTGTGGTCGGTATGTGACCTTTTCCCCATGGAACTAATACGTGCTTGCCGCTTCCTGTAGCGGGTGCCTTGATTTGAGGGTTGACGAACGTCCAGCCAAGCAATCTGGGCGAGGGAACTCTACTTGGTGTCGATCTTGGTCTGGCGTAGAGTCGGGAGGGTCAATACTGCGTATCCCTGTCCGGAATGGCGAAGAAGAAGATGACTTGTGTAGTAGAAGGTAAAAACAACTCTGTACTAAATGTTAATGCCCTATGCTTCCCATCTGTGGCTATCCATACTGCACTGGCTTCATAATATCCATAATAAAATATTAGCTGTCGAGTTCGATCCCGCGTGGGTACAATCGCTTTGGGCGGGGATGATGCCACACATTCACTGGTCACTGTAGTGAGTGTCACTATAGAAGGATCACTTATGGGGGGATCACCTTTAATCTTGATTGACATGGCAAGATCGAAGTCGGAAAACTTCCTGTCTGCTTCACCACAGTGTTTCTCCTTCAACTCGCCAATTCTATGATTCTGTTCTGCATTCTCAAGTTCCCGGAATTGGTGATGGAACGCCTTCCTTGCAATCCCGTACTTGAAGATATCATAGCATTCGGCTAAGTGGGTCAGTATTTCAGCTCGTACGGCGTTAAAACTGATACGCTTTAGTTAATTCAGCAATAGTTGATTTTTTACCTACACCTACATAACTACAATATAATTGATTATTTGTATCTTTTTTTTAAATGAGGTTCTCTTGGATTAATAATAGTATCAATAGCAATTGAAGTTTTACCTGTTTGTCTATCACCAATAATTAACTCCCTTTGACCACGGCCATTAAGAATTAAACTATCTACTGCTTTTAAACCTGTTTGTACAGGTTCTTTAACATTTTCTCTAGGCATAATACCAGGAGCTTTAAATTCAACTCTACTTTCTATTTTACTATTAATTTGACCTTTACCGTCGATTGGTTGTCCTAAAGCATCAACTACGCTACCTAATACTTCTGGTCCTACAGGTACACTAACAATAGATCCAGTTCTTCTTACAAAGTTACCTTCTTCTTACAAAATTACCTTCTTGAATTTCTCTACTGTCCACATCCCAATTGCTCACTCCTAACTTGACTGGTTAGCCCACACATTTCTACGTGAACAAACTTTTTCTTGCCGACGTGTTTTCCCTCTATATGTCAGTCTTTGATTCTTCTTCTGTTTTGTAGTCGAAGGAAGTATCATATCCGGAGGACCATTTTCTACTATTGAATTTTTTCTTCTTCACAGCAATCATCTGACATATTCAGTTTTTCGTGTAGGTTGTATTCTTCGTATTCCAACACGGCGGCCGCAGAAGACATTTCTGCATTACCATCTCCATCTTCTTCAGTGTCTGAGTCCTTGGTGTCACTGATATCAGGTAACGTAGCAGCTCTTGGGAGTTGCATCAACTATCTTGTGGGTGCGTCAGCATCTTTAGAAATCACACTCTTCCACCGAACGACGTACGATTGCGTAATGTTGTGTGCCCGACCAACAAACTTAAACGGTACAGGATGGGGTGCCTTGAATCGGATGTTCAGCTCGCGGTGATATCTTTTTAGTGGATTATCAGTCCTATTTACGTATGCACGCTGCATGTTGCCGTACACGATCCAGAACTCAGGAGGAAGTTTGTAATCCAAATTCTGGCTTGTATCGCCAGAACATTCTCCATTTACTTTAGGAATAGCAAATCTTACAGATTCGTACTATTGCTTATCATTTGCTTTATCCATGCGACGTTTTGGATTTCTGCTTTTCCGGATCCACCACGGTGAGCATGGCTAACACACTTTCTGCATCACAATCAATACCTCGATATCAGGAAGCCTGAGGCTCTTCATTTTGCGTCGCTATTTTATATGAAACAGGCAACCCACTATTCGAGCTTTCAGAAAGTGCTTACGAACAGCAACACTTAGCTCCAATTCAAAGGCGCACACAACCGTGTTGATATCAGGTTTTCAATCCAAAGCAAATCCGATGCATTATATCAACCGGTGTTAGATATCTAGCTGTCGTGAAGATGATCAACGAGAAATGGCAGTCAGGGCACGACGATGATGGACTGATGATTGATGGATTGAGACCACGGATGTGATTGCATATTATCTGGATATGATTATCCGTAGTACCCACAATCATTCTGAGATGGGTACACGCGATCAATTCCGAGATGGGTACATCCGAAAATGCGATGAACTTTGGAGGTACAGATTTTGGGGTACCATTTAGAAATGCGATTAACTATCGGATGGGTTGTCTATGAGATACACGAGCGAATACATAATTACGAAAAGAGCGATCAACTGTCAACATGCGATAAACTGTCAAGATGCGATCATCAGAGAATACGATCAACAGGGGTGAAGGTCCAATCCTCGGATACGGGCGTAATTAAGGCTGACGTAGGTACAATTGAATGCTCATTGCGGTACACTTAGGTACAGTTCGGAATTAGTGGCTACGCGATTAGGATTGGGGATAGGAGGACATCTCAATATTCGTTTGAGAACTCATATTTGACTCCTTCTTCTAAACCCACGTGGCATCGATTCCAGGCTGGTAACGTATGTTGGCCCACCTGACAACCAAAACACCACAAGACCGACTGAGGAGGCGACAACGATCACCCCTGGTAGGCTTGACCAAGGATCGATCACATCTACCCCTCAAGACTACCTCGCCCCAGGATGCGGCAAGCTTCGTAAAGGCCAATACACCCGAGGACCCCCAAAGTAGATCAAGTTATATTCAAAGCTTGTCTGCATCCTACCCGAAGGACGTGTGAAGAATTTCCGTGCGTCTGCCAAACAATCCTGAGTACCTCCGTACGGCCCAACAGATCACCCTACCTAGGCATCTTCAAGTCACTGGAAGAGTGTAACCCGCTCCTCCCACGTGTACACAAGGTAAAACGTAGCTCAATGTCAGGGGACGATCGGAGTACCCCCTCCGTTAGTCGGAAGCCGGAGCACATGTGAGTGGGCAGACTCTCCGGTCGGTAATTTCTGCCGAATCGCTCGACCACATTGCGTTCTTGAGGTCATCGGCAGGAAAAACACGGGGAGGTACAACTTCAACGAGGGTAAACGTCATAAGTGTGACGCATCGTGCTAACGGCTTCGGTGTACATCAATATGTACCATCTAGGAAAACGTTGAGCCCAGCGTACAAAAGGTGATCTCGTAGTCGGGATGCGCCCACCCGATGACGCTTATAATTCCAAATCCAAATCCATTTTTAGAATCACTTAATTTAGGTTTTGCTTTCTTGTGATATATAAGAAACCAAGTTGGGAGCCTTTCAGTTTGCATGTGCCTGGTGCTTTATCCTGAGCAGATATGCCTATGTCTTTTGCCACCGAACCCGCATTTACCACACTTATAGTAACTTGCTTCTTAGATAACCCACGAACGGCGCCGTCGGTCTGCAAATATAACTCCTCAAATGTTCATTCCCATATCTTTGTTGGTCCTGAGGCGGATTCGGACATCTTATCAATGTAGCTCTTCATTTCGGAGTACAAACTACGGCATGCAGAAGTGTCTGTGTGTAACGGGGTTACATGAAAGGGGTACCCCAGAAAGGGTACCGCCTTTAGAAGTAGATATACTTCTGCGAGTATTTGTTTTAATACTCTGATGGAGTGGTGTGGGCCACACTGTGGTGTGAGCCACACTACTGCCACGTAGGTTCGGTGGCTGAGGGCCAACCAATAACATTAAACCTACCTTTTATATGCATAATTACGATAAAGTATAGTTAATTAGTAATTTGTATTACAGGCCAAATGGACCTAATTAACTATAAATAAATCAGTCTAAAATCTACTCTAAACTGGCTATTAAGTCCCCTAAGACCAGGGACTAGTGAACTGCCGTTCACTTAGAGTTTGTATACTCTTAATAGCACGCTTCCTCTAAGCAAGGTGCTCGTGTGACCCCGTCACACTTGGTAGCACTTGTAGTCAATCCACGCCTACGCGGGTAGATTGACTACCTGAATCCTCAGTGGCTCCTACAAGGTAAGCCAGGATGGATAGAGGGGAGTTCCCTCATTTGACCGACTCTCAGTTTGAGTCGGTCCGGAAGATGGTGGGCATCTTTGGAGGAGATGCCCTCCGAAGCTTGGCGGCTGCTACGCCGGCCGAGCAGGTCGAACGCATTGAGGCGTTCGACACGTACGAGAGAGGGCTAATCGCCCACGTACAGGGGCTGCAGACCCCCGTGGCTGAGATGAAGCCAGCCCAACCTAAGCCGTTGAGGCTTAAGGTTAACCCTTATGAGGGAAAGGAGGGAGAGAACCTCCACTTTTGGGTCAGAGAGGTAGAGCTCGCGATGGACGCGGCTCTAATCTCGACCGAGCGACTTCGGGTCGCTTTCGCCCTGTCCAACCTAGGAGGTCGGGCGAAGACCTGGGCGTACACGCGCGAAGCGACGACGCCGGGTTGTTTCACAACCTGGGCTCAGCTGTGCCAACAGCTTAGAGCCGCCTTCCTTCCGGCGAACTATGAGTATCGCCAGCGCTCGCGCTTCCTTGCCTGTAAACAAGGGAAGCGTGAGCTGCATGAGTACTTCCAGGAGATGCGAGTACTCGCTGCATCTCTGGTAGGAAACCCCCTACCTGAACACATCAAAGTGACCGTGTTCATGGATGGCCTGAAGGTGGGCCCATCCCGCACACAGTTGTTCCGCGTGCACGCGAACACTATGGAGGAAGCGATCCAGATCGCCCTCCAAGAGGAGTACAGCCACCGACAGGCTCGTACTCCTACGTCGGTGTGGCAAGGCCACAATGCGTCGTCAGGCGCAGTGCAAGGAGCTCCAGCAGCTGGAGCTAGCACCGGGCCGGTACCCATGGAACTGGGTACGGCCGTACAGAGCTCCATCCGTTGCTACGGATGTGGGAAGCTCGGGCACATGCAACGTGCCTGCCCTGCGGGAGGGCAAGGGAAGTTCCCTTCCAAACCTAGGGGCTCGAGGGGCCCGTGGCAGAAGCCACGACCGAAGAGCCAGGGGAACTGTGGTCACCAGTAGGGAGTAGGGGTGCCCTACTGGGAAGATCTAAGTCCCCATGGTAGGAGTGCGGACGGCGCACGCCATGGAGGCTTAGCCCCTGAGAGCCTAGGTGCTCTCGAAACGAGAAAGAGCAGCGGCGGACTGCTCGTGGTACACGCGAGTGTACGGGGATATGGAGATCCCTTTAGAGTCCTGATTGACTCTGGGGCGTCGACGAACTTTGCTCGACGCCAGCCGGTCGCGCGGAATGGCGACAAGTATGCCGATGCTTTGCGAGAAAGCAAAGGCAGGGGCCAGGTCTCGGTGAGACTGGCCGATGGTACGGTGGTTAACGTACCTGGGGTCCGTATGGACCTGGCTGTAAAGTTTGAAGAGTTTGACAGCACGGAGTCGTTCCTTGTCCTAGACATGGACAAGTACGACTTGATCCTGGGCATGCCGTGGCTCGAAAAGCACGAGCCCTGGATCGATTGGCGCGGCAAAGCCATTGGGGCTAGCCGGCCCGCAGTCTCCGACAGAGCTTTGGTGAGTAATGTTCCCACCTCTGTCCGGGACTGGGGCGCCAGAGATGGTCGCCAAGGCGCTTACGCGCCCGAAGAAGTATTGGGAGTCACGGACTCCAATGAAGATGTTGCGGTGAGCCTCGCAACCGGTCGTGAGACCAAGGCTCATTGCCAAGCGTGTGGGATTGCCACGACGGCAAGTCCCAACGCTAAGAGTCGTCGCGCCGTATGGGCTTCGACTGTGGCAGTGCCGGACGGCACTGACCAGGCGGGTAACATAGGTCCGCAAGCAGCAGAGGCTGCTAAGGAGAGCGCTAAAGGCGTCTCCTGTGTGGGTAACATAGGTCCACAAGTGGGTAACATAGGTCCACAGGCGGGTAACGTAGTTCCGCAAGCGGGTAACATAGGTCCGCAAGCAGCTGAAGCTGCTGGGGAGGGCGCTGAGGGCGCCTCCGGTGTGGGTAACATAGTTCCACACGAGGTCGAAGAGACCGAGAAGATCGAGAGCGCAGTATGCGTCTCTAGCGTGGGTAACAGAGTTCCACGCGGGGTCAAGAAGACCAGTACGAGTGCGGAGGTGTCGTTGAGCACCTCCCGTGTGGATAACCAAGTACCACACTCGGAGTCTGAGACTCCACCGGCACGGCCGGTCGAAGAGCAATGTCATGTCTTCGACGGCGTGTCCGGTCGCCAAGTTAGGGCAGGTGCCGTCCATCTGGAGGCACTGCCAGAGGTGTCAGCGCTGCTGAACCTCGAGGAATTGTCCATGAAGGACTTCCTGGCCGAGTTGAAGGCCGGAGAGATTGCGGAGATGGTGCTCCTGAAGCCGGAGACCTCTCCTGAAGATTTGAACTCTTCCTCCGTAATGGACGAGGACGTCCTGGAGGGGTTCACGAAGCAGCGTGCAACGCGCTTGGGTTCTGAAATTCTCAAGAACCCGGAGGATCCAGTGTATCCTCTTGTGAAGGAATACTCGGATGTGGTGTCGAAGCACCCACCATCCCAACTCCCGCCGGATCGGGGAGTTCGGCACGAGATTGACCTCGTGCCTGGCACAAAGTATTGTGTCACGAGGCAGTGGCCTCTACCTCGCGAGCAGTGCGAGGTCATAGATGCCTTCTTCGCCGAAAAGGCGAAGTCGGGCATGGTGCGGGAGTCGAAGTCCCCGCACTCGACGCCAACCTTCTGCGTTCGCAAACCGAACGGGAAGTGGCGTCTGGTTCATGCTTACAACAAGCTGAACAATGCGACGGTACCGGCACAGACGCCGATCCCTCGCAAGGATGTGTTGCTGAACAACATGTCGGGCTGTACGCTGTACAGTGCCCTGGATCTGGTAGACGGATACTACCAGATCCTGATGCGGGAGAGTGACATTCCTCTCACCGCAGTGAGCACCCCGAGTGGGATGCTCTGGGAGTGGCTAGTGATGCCACAAGGGCTATCAAATGCCCCAGCGACGTTCAATCGCTTGGTCACACAATTGTTTAGACCATTGCGTACGTTCGCTCAGACGTACTTCGACGATATATTCGTCCATAGCCGTGCCGAAGGCGGGCAGACGGCTATGGAGGTGCATTTGAAGCACCTCCGTCGAGTGTTTGAGATCATGAGAGCTAACAAGCTCTATGCCAACATCGACAAGTGCGTTTTTGCAGCTGAGGAGATAAAAGTCCTCGGCTGCTTTGTCAGCAGGGTCGGCGTACGCGCCGATCCAGGGAAGGTCAAGGCCATAGCGGCTTGGCCGACCCCGAGGTCGCAGAAGGACCTCCGGAAGTGGTTGGGCTTAGCCAACTATCTTCACAAGTACAGCGCAGGGTACGCTGAACTAGCTCGACCCTTGTCGGATCTCTTAAAGAAGGATGCCGACTGGGTCTGGGAGCAACAGCACCAGGATGCTTTTGATAGCATCAAGGCGAGCTTACAGCAAGCGCCAGTCCTGGCCTTGCCGGACGAAAACAAGTCATTTAGCGTCGTCTGTGACGCTTCTGACTATGCAATAGGCTGTGCGCTGTTGCAGAAGGACGATGAAGGACACGAACGTGTCATCTCCTTCCAGTCCAGGCAGCTGAAGGCTGCCGAACGGAACTATCCCGTTCATGACAAGGAGCTACTTGCAATGAAGTACGCTCTTGTCAAATTTAGAGTTCACCTCTTGGGCACGAGGCCCTTTGTGATCTATACGGATCACGCGTCCTTGCGGACTGCCACCAACTCGCCGCATCTGTCGCAGCGGATGGCGAGGTGGCTGTCATTCTTCGCGGAATACAACTTCCGCGTTGAATACAAGTCGGGTAAGCTGAACGTGCTTGCCGATGCATTGTCGCGTCGACCTGACTATGAGCTAGCTCATGTCAGTCGAGTCACGACAGATCTATACGATCGGATACGCTTAGCGTATCAGGAGGACGAGAACTATACACCACTGGTGCAGTTCTTGTCCGATGGCAAGGACGCCAAAGTCGACAGGCTTTCGCCTCGACAGCGGGCGCAGCTCCATCGTTATGAGCTGGCCGATGGGTTACTCCATTACAGAGTAGACCCTAGAGATCCTCCTCGGGTTGTCGTTCCAAACGACGAGGATCTGAAGTATGACATACTTCTAGAGGCGCATGATGCGCCGATAAGTGGCCATCTTGGCCGGGAGAAGACCTACCAAATGGTCTCTCAGACATTTTGGTGGCCCCGCATGTATAAGTGGGTGGCACACTATGTCAAGACATGTGAAACATGTCAGAGGGTGAAGCCTTCGGGCCACGCCTCGGCTCCACTGCAGAGCCTACCTGTACCAGCAGATTGCTGGAAGTCGATGAGTCTCGACTTCGTCTTCGGCCTGCCGGCCGATGACAAGGGCAACACCGGCATATTGGTGTTTGTCTGCCGTTTGAGCAAGATGGTACATCTTGCTCCGGTACGTGACAAGGTCACCGGGAAACAAGCTGCACAGCTGTTCCTAGATAGCGTGTTTCGCTATCATGGTCTACCAGAGACCATAGTCTCGGATAGAGACCCGCGTTTCACGGGTGCGTTCTGGGACACCCTGTTCCAATTGTTGGGAACTAAGTTGACGATGTCAACTGCGGACCATCCGCAGACGGATGGTCAGACGGAGCGCGTCAACCGCGTGCTCGAAGATACTCTGCGCAGTATCTGTGCGGAAGCACCTCGATCCTGGTCGGATCAGCTTCCTATGGTTGAGTTTGCACTCAACAATGCGGTACACGCATCAACGGGGTTTACCCCGTTCTATTTGAATGGGTTACGACACCCCCAGGTGCCGCTAACCTTGCGGGGAGGCACCGTGGCCTCCATCGTAAGTGGGGGAGAGGCTCGGAAAGCCTTTTCCTCCCAGGTCTCTGAAATAGAGCCCGAGTCTTTAAAAAGACAGTTGTCGTCGTTTATAGACGACAGGCTGACGTTGATCAGCCGGGTTAGAGATGCGATGGCATCGGCCCAAGACAAACAAAAGGAGTACTCAGATGCAAAAGGAAGAGGAAACTTAAATGTTTTTAAAGTGGGTGAATTGGTGTTATTAGACACTAAAAACCTACCGCTAAAGGTGGTTAGCTCTGTAGAGAGCAACAAGTTGAAGCACCGCTTCATCGGACCCTTTGCGGGCCTGGCCAGACATGGCGCGGCGTATACCATTGACCTCCCAAGTCAATGGCGACGCACCCGACGTTCTACGTGGGGCGTCTTAAGCGGTATCACGATCCGCTGGGTCTTCCTTCTCGGATGGAGGAAGACCAAGGTGAGAACTCACCTCCTCGAAACGAGGCTGAGCTCTCTGGACAACCGGAGTTGCCGGTGTCGAAGCCTGCGAACGATATACAGGCTGGTACCCACGCGAGTCATACGAAGGGTATGACGGTACCGAATGGGAAGAGCTCGGGTAAGAGCTATACCCATAAGCCGAGTGGTACGAGTACCCCTGCGGCTCATAAGAGGGCATCCGACCATGCACCTCATGGCTTAGAACATCTAAGCTTCGACGGAGCTCCTTCACGGCAGCAGCCGGAGCTCGGCGGTCAACACGCCCATGGAGCTCATGAGTCTCACGACCAAGAGCGTCCAAGTCTTGGCGAAGGACCTCAAGGGTCCCCGGCTTGCCAGCCTGAGAGGCAGCCTGACCACCAGGTCCAAGCCCAAGGGCTATCTCGATCGCATAAACGCGATCTCGAAGTTGACGAACCTCGTCACTTAAAAGGGACCCCACAGAGTCCCGACCCGAAGTTGAGGGTCCAGAAGGATACGGCTGAGAAGGAGCCGCGTATTCAAACGCGTGCGAGAGCTCCTCCTGCCCTCCTTGACCGGAACGGCGAGCTCCACTATCATGTGGAGCGAGTCGTCCAGGAGCGGCGGCGCTCTGGGAAGCGCCAGCTGCTTGTGAAGTGGCGGGGTTACCCCTCGTCACAGAACTCGTGGGAGCCGGAAGACCGGCTCCGGGTTGACTGCCCGAAGGCTGTTGAGATTTGGGATCAACAGCCGGGGCGTAAGTAGTCCGCGGCTTCTTAGCCGCCTTACGGTGTACGGTCCCTGGGTTGACGGAACCGTACCCGCGCTCATCTTGAGCGCTGGACTTAGACTGCTGTCTAAGTCCCTCCATCACGGAGTGGAGTTGCCGCTTAGCGACTAAGTGGGCAAACTCAATTCGAAGATCTCGCTGGTCCAAGACATAGGACAGCAGGCGATCTTCCCGGAGTTCTTTCAACTCCTGAACTGTGAAGTTCTTTAGAGAAACCCATCTCCAGAACAGGTCTTCTGCCTGGGTCTGGGTTGTGGTGTTCTCGGGCTGTACCCAAGGGTAGCCCCACACGGGGAAGAGCCCACCACGGTCTTCGGATTTCTTTCGAAGACTTGTGAATTCCTTGAGAGGAATTCGGTGTGGTGCAAGTAGCACACACCTAGCGGCCTCAATGTCGTTGACAAAGAGAGGTTCGACTTGAACCAGGGCACGCTCATAGGCGCCACGCGAAGTGCGCCCATGGTTTAGACCACGAGGGGCCTTAAGGTGCTCCAAAAACATTGGGGACCCGGACCCCGCATCCGGTGGGTAGTATCCGCGAGGATACACCGGCGTGGGAGGCACAGGAGTGCCTTGGAGCTGAGCAGTTTGATAACGCTCTTGCTGCTCATCGAGATCATTGGAGATCTCTCGGGGCTCGGAGACAGCCCCCTCCTCTTCCTCCTCGTCTGAGGAGTCGAACAGGGATTTAAATCCCTTAGCGATAGAAGGCTCTGATGTAGGAGAGCCAGGGGCTGCGCGCTTCTTAGCAGCAGCAGCGCCCTCACCAGCCCGTTTTGGAGACGCTGCTTTCGCAGCTTGGGCTCGAGCCTTACCTTCGGTCAAGGTAAGGTTCTTGGCAGGCGAGCTCGTCGAAGCTGCCTTTGCCTCCGATGATTCGCTATCATCAACAGGAGCGTCCTGCGAAGGAGCGTCCTGTGCAGGAGTGTCCTGTGAAGGAGCATCCTGAGAAGAAGATGGATCCTTAGTGGATCCAGGAGAGTCCCCGTCGGACTCTGATCCCGTGATAATCGGAATATGAAATTCCGGGGATTCGGACCCAGGACTGTGGTCCCGATAGGCGAACCGAGGGTTCGGCCTATCGTCGGGTGACAGGGAGCGCGAGCGACTGCGTCGCGAACTCCCTTCTTGGCTGGTAGCAGCAGCCGTACGCTTGCTGCCTGCCTCGGAAGCCGCCTTGCGGACTTCCTTGCGCGGAGCGGCCTTGTCTTTCGACTTGGCCTTAGCCGTCTTCGACCTCGCGGTCTTAGACTTAGAAGGCGCCGAAGCGCCGCGGGTGTTTGCCTTCTTAGGCATCTTGGGAGGCTGACGTGGAAGCCTCCAGGTGTCTTGGACGCGCGAAAAGGCTGAATGAAAGCCTTAAGCCACAACGGTGGCTTGTCGATGGGTATCGACAAAGGACAGGAAAGAGAGCGGAGCTCTCTTCCTAGCTCCTCATTGGTTGGGGGTGTTTCCAACCTAAGTGGGGGAGGATGTAACGGGGTTACATGAAAGGGGTACCCCAGAAAGGGTACCGCCTTTAGAAGTAGATATACTTCTGCGAGTATTTGTTTTAATACTCTGATGGAGTGGTGTGGGCCACACTGTGGTGTGAGCCACACTACTGCCACGTAGGTTCGGTGGCTGAGGGCCAACCAATAACATTAAACCTACCTTTTATATGCATAATTACGATAAAGTATAGTTAATTAGTAATTTGTATTACAGGCCAAATGGACCTAATTAACTATAAATAAATCAGTCTAAAATCTACTCTAAACTGGCTATTAAGTCCCCCTAAGACCAGGGACTAGTGAACTGCCGTTCACTTAGAGTTTGTATACTCTTAATAGCACGCTTCCTCTAAGCAAGGTGCTCGTGTGACCCCGTCACACTGTGGCCTGTGGTAAGTAAACTGTGTGTGGGGAACGACAGGTGTGCGGTGCCATGTTTCGCAGTCGAAAGACATCGTACCAGTATAGCAGTATAGCGCACCTGGTCACTTTGCCGTCGTTCTGTAGAAGCTGCAAGAGTAAGTATCCTTAATGCCGGATTGTTTTCGCCACGTCAATTTGAACCCTTGTAGTAGATCTTAGTTAATCTATCGCACTTATACTTTTATGCGTTGTAGCCAATGGGGCGGCTGCCTCTACAGACCGCAGTTGGGGTGACACGGCAACGTAGTGTACGGTTATCACTCCTTGAACTGCTTCCGAGAGGAATGCCTGAAAATGTGAGTCCACAGTGCCAGAAAGGTAAGGCATGGGTTGCATCTCAGGCGGTGAAACTGGCTTGTGTAGACACCACGGTATCAACGTCACAGACGTGTTGTTCAGATAATGAGCGTCTAACGCATACGATGGTGGTGGCAACGATGGATGTATTAGTAGTGACAGCATCGTTGATGGAGGCCACATTGAATCTGGCACGTTGTCATTGCTTTGATTTTGTTTGGAGCACTGCTTTCTAGCTGTTGGTGAGTACCTAGGACGACGCGAACGGGTTTTTGATCGTGTATGCGGACGGTTCGACGTATTCACCAACGTGTTAGTCGAAACAAGATCGAGTTCCAATTATTGTGCTGATGTAAGAGCGAGCTGAAAATGGATATTTTCACGTAGTGGCGTGAAAATAGTATTTGAGACTAGGAGGAGAGAAGAAACGAACGCGTAACCAACGCGATAGATAGAAGCGATCGTAGCGTTAGTTTCCAACTTCCTCCGTCCTGGTTAAGCCCTCCTGCTTCGCTCTCTTCCTAGCTCTCAGCACTCCGGATTATGGTTCGTCTTGCTGCGCGTTCGTTCCTTCATATGCTACCGGAAGAAGTGGATGAAGGCTTCGATCACCCATTCTACGCGCAGGTGTTACGCATCAACAACGATATCGTAACGTTCCGCAGTCTTGAGGGCGGCGAAGGTGTTGTTTCCCGCAATGTTGCCGTACAACACGTGGTATCATCGAGAGAAGTACGTCAAGCAGGCGAGTTATCGTTGCTACGACGATCTGTTGCGGTAGATGTCGACGTACGCATGTACTATGGTCAAGTTATCGCGATTACAGAGGATAGCATAACTGTTGATTCTAAAGGGCATCAATTTGTCGCTGCTACATACCAAGCGTCACCTGTTCCACCAATTGTGGCTCTGCTGCTTCAGCATGTCGAGTTCAACCTCAATGATTGGAGTCATGACGATTTGGAGGAGCTACAGGTGACGATCATGAATCGAGTACTAGGTAGAAATGGAGAGACGGCGTCAAACGCTATTGAAGACGTGATGCATGGCATAATGGACGAAGAGACCTTTCCAGTAGCATCAGAGTTGTGTCGGTGGATCAACCCGAGTTCTGGTCGCCCAACAGAGTTTCCACTTCAACACGCCCTAGATTACGCCTATTTCGTCGATGGAGGGCGCACTCCCGTTCCTGATAGCGTTGGGCAATCCTTTTGCCAACCGCCAGCTCAGCGTGTGCGCGTCAACGAGCTGCAGGTCTCCAATGATGCTCTTGAGTTGTTTGACCCATTCGTCGATGACGACGAGCACGAAATAACAGAGCCAGAGTCAATCCTCACGAACAATTCAAATCCAGCCCGAAGCTTACCAGTTAAGCGGTACAGGGACAACTCTGAGTCCGTCTCGGTTAAAAATCAGCACCAATCCAGTCAAAAACATCAGCGAGTTTCATATCACTCCGCGTTAGACAAAGACGCATCGATTGTCGAGCTGCTTCGCGACGATCCCGACCTGCTTAACCACTTCCTGAAGATCCGACGAAGTAATGCTAATAAGTCGCCTACAAGTGCCAACACAGATGACAAGTGCTCTAATGTAGGGACAAGACAATCAGCAGTACGGACCTCCGATCCACGATCAAAATATGCATTCGCCCCACGACAAGATCAGCAGTACATCCACGATCAAGTTACAGCAGAAAAGCATAAAGGCTGGCTTGAATCGGGTGGGTCCAACTTCGATAACCTGTCGGCCTCTGCGGAGTTCACTAAGGCTCCACCAGCAGAATGCCTAGAAGATGTGATTGATGCTGCACGGGTCTTTTTAGTCTACGCACGTGAGTACTGCTGCGAGCAGCTCATTTCACTGACTGAAAACATTGTACAATTCCTCGATGGAACCCTGAAGCGGGTGACCTGGAACCGAGCCGAATTGCCTTACGTCGTATATTGGGTGAATGACGTGTTGGAAGACTTTCGTGAAGCGATAGCAGCACGTTCAGACATCAGTCAAGTCAGACAGCGCTGCTCAACGGAGGATCGGTTGCTACGAGATTTGATGTTTGTCAAACTACATCGTCAAGTTGATGAACTAAAGCACCTCCAAGCTACAACCGCGCTACATCGAACCAAGGAAGTAACAGTATCACGTGAAAGAACCATACCGGCTCGTGAAACGCGCACGATTCGAGAGCCAACGAAACCTCGCTTTGGACGTATTCCCAAGCACGTATTGAGACGGCTACCGGTGCAGGTTGATCCAGCTACGGGGGAAAATCGGCAACTATGCATGCGTTATCTCTCGAATGAGGGATGTATCGAAGATAGTAGTGGCTGCCCCAGTGGTCGGGGTCATTTTGTGCCAAAGAAGCTTCCCGAGGTAGTTAAGCAAGAGATAACCAAACGATTCGGAGGGATGAAGCAGGAATACGGACACTTATGAATCCCTACTTGCAGATCTACAGCGCGTCTGCTCACGTATCAAGATCCAGCGCTGGCAGTACAAGGCAATATTGTACGTGGCGACAAACAGGTATTTTCCACCGAATTGGTGACATCGGTGGCAGTGTCACACGTGGGCCACGCCGAGAAAGAAGTACCTGGATGTCATAGAGATGACGTGGATTTACCTGCGAATACGAGTGACATAAAGGTCTTTCCCCAGTTCAGCATAGACGTTGATGGATATCCATCGTCGTCGTCCAATGTTGATTCTGAGGGCCATGCGGGCTGTTGTCATGTACGTTTCGTGCGAGGTACAACGTCCGGGTTGAATACTACGAATACTACGAATATTACGAATACTACGAACACTAGGCGACAGTATTGTGGCGAAGCACAGCCACATGATGACGTCTCACTAATCCGTTTAACCTGCATCCCAACTCCAGTTAAGCGACGATTAGACATTCAGAGTTCCGCTCTGACACAGCAACAACAAGCACCTAGAGCAATATTTCTTCGATCGTTCAGCGCGGTTAAACGTATACTAGAGCGCGATTTACTTCGTGAGGAATGCAGGATTTCACAGTCCCACCGTCGTATGGGTTTCGTGCGTTCCCCGCCACCAACAGCAGGGGCTCACCCGACGATTGACAAAATCGCGTGTGATTCCCTTTCCCGCATTATTAGCGACAATAATTTCACTGTGCAGCAAGCAACACAATTTCTTCGTGGAGAATGTACATCAGATACCAGGCCCAATAAGGCCATTGATGTGGAACGTTTACGGCTGGTACTAGCAGGATATCCTCACCTCGATTTACTCGTTAAAATTGCAAAAAGCGGCATTGCAGTTAAGTGGGAAAATGGCCCGACTCCTAGTCGTCCACCACCCAAGAATCATGGCTCCTTCCGTCGATATTTGCCCGCAATAACTAAAGCCTTACGAATTGGACAAGATTCAGGCCAGTATATGATCATTAATGCTGACATCCTCGTCCGATGGAAAAACGTTATTTGCAGTCCTCTTGGGGCGGTGGAGAAGAAGGACGTGGACCCATCAGACGAAGTTCGCCTTATACACGATTTATCGTTTCCCAAAGGTGATGCTGTCAACGATGCCTTTCAAGTCGACTCTGTTCCGAAGTTGCGCTTTAAGTCAGTGACAGCGATAGCACGTCGCATCGAGTATTTAGCGAACGCAGGTTACACAAGTCGGATACGTATGCTAAAAGGTGATGTCAAGACGGCATTTCGCCACCTGAGAACAGCAGCATGTCAAACGTTTCGTATGGCAGCGTTCGTACCAGAACTGGAAGTTCTAGTCATTGATATGTCAGCCCCATTCGGGTGGGCAGGTTCACCACCCTGCTATTCCCTATTCGGACGTGCCATTTCCTGGTTGGTGGGTAGCAATTCACCGGCCTCAGTCTCCGACTCCGTCGATAATAATCCATTTTCCCATTTGAATGGGTAGATGATCACGTTTTAGTGGAACCAGATATTGACGACCGACTTCAGTTGGCCGAATCCACGTTACGCTATGCGATGCTAGCCGTGCTTGGACCGAGATCAATCAATGAGTCTAAGTTTTCGGACTGGAGTGACGAACTTGTGGTGCTCGGTTTGCTATGGAACACACGTAGACTTACAGTCTCAATCCCTGATGTAAAAATCGTAAAGGCTCGAAACCGTGTTACCGACATGCTCAAGCGAGGCCGAGCATCGAAGACAGAGTTTTACAAACTGCTTGGGTCGCTGCGGCACGTTGCAAACTGTCTACGTACTGCTAAACCCTTCTATCAGCGTTTGCAGAAGCAATGCGCATCTGCTCCCCGTTTCGGAAAGAGTATGCTCTCAGCAGGATCACTAGCTGATCTTAAATGGTTTAGCCATATCTTAGATCATGGATGTCTGGCCGAATTACCTCTTGGCATGTTTGGCGCACTACCACCACCGGACGTCGAGTTATACATGGATGCATCGAATTATGGACTTGCTGTCTTAGATCCTGGGTGCGACTCGTTCATTCAAGTGAAATTTGATAACGAAGAGCTAGCGCAAATTGATGAAGTGAAGGACTCCAGCGATGGGTTCTCTATAAACGTTAGAGAGCACCTTTGTATCGCACTCTCGCTTTGGACATGGGGTGCCAAGTGGAATCGCCAATCGAAAGGAAATACAATTCATGTGAAATGTTGGAGCGATAATTCTTCTGCCGTCACTTGGTGCAATCGGCTACATGCAAATAATCGACTTAGTCAAGAAATAAATCGAGCTATCGGTCTAGCAGAAGCTTACTTCAATCTGCGTGTCTCTGCCGACCATTTACCGGGATCTTCTAATTGGATGGCCGATTCAGCTTCTAGAGCGTGGACCGAACCACATTCCTCGCGATGGGCTAACTTTTCGTCTTGTTGGTCACAGGATTTAGTCCCGATGGGCTGCAGGAAACTTTACACGAGCTTCTCGGAACACTTCAGTCCCGCTCATTGGCCTCGACCTCAGCACAACAATATTCCAGCACATGGTCACAGTGGACACAATGGTGTTCTTGGCTTCAATTTCCCGTGTGGCTACCCGAAGATCCACAAAAACACTCTTATCAACTCGCGCTTTTTGCTACGTATTGCTGGAAATTTGGGTGGGGACGTTCAGACTCAGGAAACTCTGCCTCCACCGTGCAGTCAAAAATCAGCCACATTTCGTGGCATCATCGGCGATCATTTGGCTACAACGTCGGTCTCATGCCAGGACATCAACTTGCCATCACCGGTATGCGTCGGTCCGATCCGCCCAGTAACCCAAAATTCCCAGTCACTACAGAAATTCTCAAGTGCCTCCACAATTCGCTTAACTTCAAAAGAACCCAGCACCGAGTCTTATGGGGGGCTTCGGTGCTGGGTTTCTTCTTTTTACTCAGAAGATCAGAGTATCTAGCACAAGGTACAAAGATAATGCCGTACGCAATCCAGAGATCTGACATCAAGTTCCTCGATACCTATGGAGGAGAAGCCAAGTGGCTAAGAGATGCAGACTCGGTGGTGATTCACTTTCGTGGAAGCAAAGCAGATCAATTTGGAAAAGGTACTAGTCGAGTACTGTCGCGCTCGAAGCAACGTTGGTGTTGTCCTGTACTAGCCGCGTGGTTTCTTGTCAGCCATCACAAGGATCTAGCTGCGAAGCCAGATAGCCTGCTGTGCAAAATCGACGTAAGAACGAATCTACAAGTCAAAGACGTGATCAAGGCAATTCAACGAGCGGCAGAGTTAACAGGAAAAAACCCTCAAAATTTTGGTTCTCATTCTCTTCGCAGCGGTGGCGCAACAGCCCTATTCAATGCCGGATTCGATAGCTTGGCCGTAAAACTGTTTGGGCGATGGAGGTCCGACGCCGTGGAGCGCTACACCAGAATCAGCGGTCAACTTACGTCACGAATGGCGCCAGCCATGTTGGAAAAATCTGCCTTGCAGCTCAACTAAAAGGGGGCACCCTCACGCCACACCCATGGCAGTGAAGGGCTACAATGCAGACTTCGTAATTGTGCTGGTAACAGCACGCCCCCAGAGTTGACTTAGTTGACAATGTCTGAAATGGATATTTTCACGTAGTGGCGTGAAAATAGTTTTTGAGACTAGGAGGAGAGAAGAAACGAACGCGTAACCAACGCGATAGATAGAAGCGATCGTAGCGTTAGTTTCCAACTTCCTCCGTCCTGGTTAACCCGCCACGCCACACCCATGGCAGTGAAGGGCTACAATGCAGACTTCGTAATTGTGCTGGTAACAGCACGCCCCCAGAGTTGACTTAGTTGACAATGTCTGAAAAGTGTAATCCTGTTGCGAGGATGCTATAGCACTCAAACGATCGCTTCACAAACGGCTTCATAGTGGTAAGTGTTTCATAGGCATTATTTCACATTGGTTCACATTGTTCAACATTAGAAATTGCGATCTGGTAACAACCAGCTTGCTCCAACTCACACAGATGATGGGTTGTAGAGCCGCGCTTCGCTCGCTACATAAAGATAACGTATACAGGGATTGTAAATGCGCAGTTCACTGGAAGGCTCGGCGCTCGCCTTAATTGATGGACCTAGCACTGTATTATATATAAAATGGTAATACTTTTATAATGGTCAAGGTATGGATCAGGCATGAAAACAAAATATATTCGCTGTGGGGATCTGGGTCTGGGCTAGACGGACCCGACACCTTGTCAGACCCGCAGAAGTCCCGATTAATAATCTAGCGAATAAAATGATGTGGGTGCAGTATACTTTAAGGCCTTGATGAGGTTCACCACTTTTGTTTATCCAGGACCTAGGTTGCTTGCGAACGTCTCTAACTAGTTAGCCGTTGGTGACAATAACCGAAAACACATATCCTTCAACGAAAACACTTTCTCACAGCATGCGGGTATTGCCGGCGTAGGTTTGATTCCGACCGTAGTTCTTTTGTGGCTTGCACACAGTAAATCTGTAATATCCGCAAAGATGCCATCTCGCCCCACCAAGAGCTTCATCATTGCCGTACTCCCGCAGTGGTAGTTTCACCTTCTCAGGTGCACCTATCGGATATGGTATCCATGCCGATGAGTCACTAAGCGCCCCTTACCTCAAGTGATTGGAACACTTTTTCAAGACCTCAACTCAGTTGAGTCAACTGCACGGTATAGAGAACTGCTTCGATTGTTGCCAGATCAATCTTCACAGCTCTAGAGATGAATCATGAAAAAGATATTGTAACGTACAAGCTCTTGTTGAGCAGTGATAATTGCAGTAGTGGCTTTTAGTTAGATCGTTCGTTCTGGTAGTCCTGGTGTGATATGTAAACTACACTGAATTAAAAGTATTGTCTGAAGCCCCCACAGTCAGACAATTTACGTGCATGCGATCACGCTTAAAAATATTGTAGAAAGGACATGAGCACAGGTCTGTGTATCACAGATCTGTGATTTCAATCCTTTCTACAGTGCATCTTTTGGAAATAGTCTGTGATGCAGGGACGTTCCGGGAATATTGTAGTGAAGCTAAAGGTCGCTTTGAAGCATTACACCGCTCTTTCGAGAATGCACCAAATATGATCAGGTGAATGGAAAGCGGTGCCTGGAAACTCTTAGAGTCGTCTAGCTGCATAATTTCGCCTGTAATAACAACTTGTTATAACAAACATGTCACGACCTTAAACCGTCCGTCAGAGGTAGAGCTCATTTCTTGAATTATCACCCACCACTCACCTTCGTCCAAAGCGATCATGCAAGAAAACTATCTGTTCCTTGGAAATCCCGGTACTGGCAAGAGCACGCTCATCAACTGTCTGATCGGACAACAAGCGTTTGAGTCGGGATTAAGCTACGGGACTGGTATGACTCAGTTCTTTGAGAAGTTCACTCATCATGACATCGTGTACATGGATACTCCAGGCCTCGCTGATCGAAGAATCAAAGAGCAGGCAGCAACAGCTATCACAACGGCACTTCGTCAATCAGGCACATACAAGCTGTTCTTCATGGTGCGTCTCGAAAACGGACGCGTAGTGAGCGATGATCTGGCCACGATCGAAACCGTGATGGACTCAATCGACATGAAGGACGTCCCATTTTCCATCGTCGTTAACAATGTGAAGAAGCGTCAGTACCAGGCAATGGTGAAGAAAGGTTCCGAGTTCTTCAAAGTCGTGACGCTACTCAATTCGTCCAAGTACACGACTCCATACATCACATTCATCCCCACACTGGAGATGCTTGATGAAAGGGATAACCAGCGCACAGAGCTCCCTCGTGATGTAGCAGATTTCTTTCAAGATCAAACGCCGTCTATCGTCATTCCTCGTAAGCGTGTCCATGACATCAAGATTGAAGACTTTCGAGCGCTCGTGAATGGTCTTCGCGATGAACTTGAGCGCCTCAGAAGCGACAATAAAGCATTGTCCAAACGAGTGGAGGAGCTAACGAGAAAACCTCGGTTTTTGGAGACACTGCTGCATATTTGTGATGTTGCAATTCCCGCGCTCGTCGAGTTTCTTGGAAACAATGCAGTTGGTTTGGCAGCACTTTTGTCGGGTGATGTTACTGGTGTTTTGGGCGTTGTGGTGAACTTGCTGTTTGGCTAAGATTCGGGAGCAGAAACCAGCATAAAACCAGGTTTTTGCAGAGCGTTTTTTAACCGAATTTAAAATACTGTGTATTGATCAATTCAGCTTGCATAGATTATTCTGCTTTTGGTAAACTGTCGCCTTTCATCAGTATACGCCTGTTTGGCGAGGGAATTCCTTTCAGAGGCAACCGATGCCACCAATGCACTGGGTCCACCTGTACTAGCAACTGCAGCATCTTGTGATGAGCTCAGGTCATTCTTTAATTTGCCAGCAAAACCAAGCATGCCCAAGACAAACTACCTATTTCTAGGAAACCCTGGTACAGGGAAGAGTACTCTCATCAACTGTCTCGCTGGAAAACAAGTCTTCAGAGCTGGTGTCAACTACGGAGGGGGTCTCACCGACTTTTCCCAAAAGCATGAGCATAACGGGAATGTGTACATGGACACTCCCGGTCTTGCTGATCGTAAACTCATGAAGAAGGCTGCTGCTGCCATTACGGAGGCACTCCGACAGTCTGGAACGTACAAACTCTTCTTCATGGTACGGCTTGAGAATGGCCGTGTGGTGGCAGACGATCTGGCGACTATAGAGACGGTGATCTCTAGCATCGACAAGAGAGATGTGCCATTCACCGTCATTGTCAACAACGTAAAAAAACGCCAATACAAAGCGATGATGGAGGGGGGTGACGAATACTTGGATGTTGTTACGCTGATCAATGCTGGTCAATACACGACACCACAGATCTTGTTCATTCCTACAATTCCAGACCTCGAAGAAGAAGACAACGCCATCGTGATGCTCCCGGATCATCTTACTAACTTTCTTCAGTACGAAGCCCCGACCGTTGTCATTAAACCGGAAGAAGTGAGTGAAGTCAAGCCAGAGGAGTTTGTGCGGATGGTCAAGGAACTACGTGAAGAATTGTCGCGCTTACGTGAAGACAATAATGCTCTTCGTCAACGTTTGGAAGAGTTGGAAGGAAAGCCTGGATTCTTCCGTGATGTGGGCAAGGGCATTGATGGTGCGCTTGGATCAGTTGTTGATTTCTTCCGTAACTTGTAGGGCGGAGCAAGGTCTACGTTGTTTCCTTGTAAACAGTTGTTTCGTTTATCCTCATCTTCGTGGTCCGTCACGGTATCTATCAGTGAACTCTTCACTGACGAAGTTTGTACTGAAGAGTCTTCCTACAAATTTCCGTATCTTTCAAACATTAAGAATCAGTACAATGGCCCATCTAGATGAAAAACGAGTAAGAACGTTCTCGCATAGTAATGTAGCCTTCTCATATCCGTAGAGTGGTCCTTCTAGATAATAGAACGAGCAAGAATGTTTCTCGCACCCAGCAGTAGTCTCCTCGCTGTATGCATTCATGCCTCCAAACTTGCTCCAAATTGAACCAGATTCCTTGCTTCCGACCAAAGTAAAGATGTCATTCTTCATTTTATCGTCTGACCAACACTGCCTTCCACTTCACTGCCGCAACAACCATGAACGAGCATTCGAACCAACTAACCAACTCCCAGTCTCCTGTCCCTCAGTTGGAAAACTACCTCTTCATGGGCAACCCTGGAACAGGCAAGTCCACGTTGATCAACTGTCTCGCCGGATCTGCCATTTTCAATTCGGGTTTGAACTACGGCGGTGGTCTGACCCAGAACTTCCAGAAACGCATCCACGATAATGTTAATTACATGGACACACCAGGCTTGGCTGACCGTAAAATCCAAGAAAAGGCCGCTGCCGCCATCACTGAAGCACTCCAACAATCCGGAACCTACAAGCTTTTCTTCATGGTTCGTCTGGAAAATGGTCGAGTCGTGAGCGATGACCTCGCCACTATCGAAATCGTATTGAGTTCCATCGATCTGGAAGAAATCCCGTTTGCGGTCATCGTTAACAATGTGAAGAAGCGCCAATATACCAAGATGATGGAGAAACGGACCGACTACTTGAAAGTCGTGACGCTGATCAACTCCATCACATATAAAACTCCTCACATCGTGTTTATCCCAGTTCTTGATGATCTGGATGAGGAGGACAATGCCGTGACGAAACTTCCTGGTGATATCGACTCCTTTATTCGATTCGAGTCTCCAACTGTCCAGATTCCACCACAAGTCGTGAAGCCTATTCAGATTGAAGCCTTTAAGAAGGTATCGGAAAGGCTTCGCGATGAGCAGGAGAAGCTGCTGAGGGACAATGCCTTGTTGAAACGTAAGATAGCCGAACTCACGACGAAGCCAAACTTTTTCCAAGGCATTTCATCTACGATTGGGGACTTTTTTACAAGTGCGGTTGAACGCCTTAATCCACCTAAGCGTCAACAAAATAAGTCCTATGGTGAAGAACATGTCAATACTTATGGAACGATGGCCCAAGGAAATTACCATCAGGCAAGTTCAGGCATCTCAAAGATAATACCCTCGGTGGGACGTTCTCCTTCGATGGATATTCAGACACAACATCCTAACATGATCTCAACAACAAAACAACCTTCAACCAGGTTAAGGAATTTCGAAATGTCTGATGAATCAGCATTTGCCAACTGTAGCGCAACCGGAAGTAAGGGTATGGCTGGCATCGATGAAGCGGATAATGACATTTTTGAGACAGAAATGGAGCTACAACAACAGAACCCAAAGATCTGTTCGGTCTCCACAGTCAAAAATGATGGTGTCATGGACGAAACTTTTTGAAAATCCTAGTGTGGTGGCTAAGAGAATCGATCATTACAACGAAGAGGCGATTGATCTCCAGAACACCACAATAGACCTCATGAGTGATGCTGGGATCACCTCGCAAAAAAAGTTTTCCTAGCAGTCTGCACCTGAGGAGATGCCGCATGTAAGTAATCCCACTGAAGGCAACGTGCTGGACAAATTTTCTCAAAAAGACTATTGAAAAGTCTTGAATGTGTGGATAACGTGAAGATGGATATGGGATTGGACAACTGTGCATGCTTACATCTTTCATGTTCTGTAGCTTGTTTTCATCAATGAAGGGAACGCTGTAAAATTTATTAAAATATGTGGTACGTTGTCGCTCCTTGGCTATTAATCGCGCTTCATCCATTGCTCGCTCAACATACAACATTGCGCTGGTGGACTTCTTGATAGTTAAATGTTGTGACTTCTAAATGGCATCGATGTACCTCACTTCGAAACAGAAACAGAAACAAACAGTTTGTTGTGACGACTATCCACAACCCTAAAATGTATCGTTCATTGCTTGTTGTAGAGTAATAAGAAATCGTTATAGAGAGACTGGATTAGCTGAAGTGTACCATATTTCTCGTCCCCTTGTGCACCGATCCCGTTTCTGCGTCGTCTCTCTGATAACAACAATAAGTGAAGCAATCACTCCATGATATCAGCAGTTATCGATCGGAGTCCCCATAGTGAATTCAGCACATAGTGTCTCTTCATAACGAATAGTATAATAAAGCATTGGCCCCACATAAATTTCTCAGGAAAGTGTCCGTAATAACGCTCCACGAACCGGGAGACGGAGTACACGTGCGCAAGACCTCTCTCAAGCGGTACTACAGCGCAAGATGAGACAAGAAGAGACACGATGATCAATCGTGGCAGTATCTCCCCGTGCAGGAGAACGGTGTTTCTTCGAGGAATAGGAGGGAACTACATGTTGACGGACGCCAGACCGCTCTGCACAGGACATGATAAGAGTGTTCTGGTTGAAGATGGAAGGTTGCTACGTAAACCAAGTCGGTGACGGCAGCCCGAGTCGGTGATGGCAGCTTAATCAACGGATGCGAGAGAAGAAGGTACTATCTACGAGGTGGTAATGTGGGTCCCATTCCTCTGTACTCTGTATGTAAACATAACTTATGATTGACATAATTTCTTTACAATTTATAAACAGCGGATGAACATGTTAGATCCAATTAATGTTTACTTCCTATTTGCTCGCTCAATGCATTTAATGTCAGGTGAGAATCAACACGCTGTGCTTCAAGAAAGTAAACAGCTTGTTCGTCGCTAACGTGCTGTTCGTGTGCTATTGCGATGACTTTATCAACGATCCGTTTACGCCTGAAGTAAAACCGCTTCTCGACTGTAGTATTTCGCCACGATGAACCATAGCGTTCTTCAATTGTTTTCACCGCAGGATCGTCATGAATGCCAGTGCTCCACTCTTGCCATACTTGATGCACCGGTTTGAGAGACCGTGTCATCTTGTACGTTAACGGCAACGATCGCTTGGGAGGTTCGACGGCGTCAACGGGTGGCGGAACCGCAACGGATGCTTGCCAGTCGACAGAGAGATGTACCGCGGCAGCTCCAGAAGTGAGCTGATGGAAAGCAGTTGATAATCTCGACAGTGACGTGCTTATTTCTTTAAATCTGTCATCAATGTGAGCTAATGTGGATTTGTTTTGTTGGTTGAAGTGATCCATCAAATCTGGAACGTGTGGTGAAGTGGATTAAAAAGATTTGGCATTGGAATATCCAGGAAAGATCCGATTCGGACGTGATCGGACCTGACCTGATGTGATTGGAGTAGATGACGAGCTGATGTGGATGGATCTGGTTATGGATCCAGCTGATGGATAAGATTGATGGAGATTAGTGACACGTTGGGTGGGACGTGATAGATGTATTGGTATACGATCTACATACATATCCAGATCCGAAGAGCTGGGAAGATCACATATGGATATGGATGATGTGGGACTTGCATGATTGTAATATGGGTGCGACAGTATGTCTATATACACTGTGGAAACTGGTGATCTAAGCCTAGATGTCCAGATCTAGGCTATAATCCATATCCGTGAAGACCAGATCGGTTCGCATATGCGGGTCCATTCAGGGAACTTGGATCAAGGTTTGTGGGCCTAGATCCATAGGCGGATCCGAGTGATCTGGGACCTAGAGATATTATGGCAAACTGGACGATGATTGGAGGATTAACAGCATGGAGTAAGCTGGGATATATTACGATTATGCTTATTACGAAGTGTTATCACCGGATCAACCATGGAAACCCCAGATCAAGGAGATCTACCCGATCTAGCCGATCTGGAATTGGATCAACATGATCTGACTTATTAAGGCATGATCTGACTCGGGAGACGTGTGATCTGGAGATCATGGGGGATGATTACGATATTGGAGAAAGAAGAAGTCCAGATCACAACATTGCGACTAGTGATCTAATGTTTATGGTTCAGATCCAAGATGATCTGCAAAGATGTCGACTGCTATGATGGTGAGGATAAGAAAGGACAAGAATCAGGATAGCGTAATCAGTCGATGTGTCGTTAAGGATAGGATACAGGATGGGATAGGTCTTAACATTAAATCAGAACCGAATTTGCATCGTACGACATAAGTGCTTCGATACGCGCCTGGAAACGGGAACTACATTGGCCCTACGGTATTAATAGCGATTTAGGTGTATAGATCTATGGTGGTTGATAATATCTAGATAATATATTGGCTAGATCCAACCTCCTAGTATCTTACCCTAAGTGCAGATCCAAGATCCCGGTATTAATTGCTTAGCCGGTAGATCTTCGGTTTCTCAAGTATCAAGATCGCGCTATAGGAAGCGCCAAGCAATCAAAGGACCCCGCGTAAAGGGAAATCAACACTAAAGGAATTACTACAAGGCCGGATCCAGATCTAGGCCGCCGGATCCAAGCTTGATCTAATCGCTTGGACTCCGGATCTACTACTGGCGAGTGGTGTGAAGACTTCCACGCTACTCTACGACCCCAACGTCACGCCAAGACGTTCAACCAACACAGATCGAGCAACTTAGCAGTCACCAAGAGAGGAAGATCCAGCCCAACCGACGGGTACACAAGGTGAGCAAGTTCAGCAGATCCTGAAGGAGTACAACTCGTAAGTAGATAAGTAAGTCCAGAAATCCTCCAGTGGCGATCTGAGGTGCTGATTGTTGAGCGTAGGCCGTCACGTAACGCTCAACAAAAAGAAATACTTCGCGCTGAAGCTTGTCGGGTGGTGTGGCTACGCTACTGCCCTTTCCAAGTAAAAACTATGGCGATCTGGGTAAAATCCTGCAAGCGTTCGCATAGCCTCTCGAGGCAGCGCACTTAAGTAGCAGCCTTCCATGGATGATGAATTCCACCTCCCCAACCTCCTTATTTGTGACTCCGTTGCACCAGCCAACTCAGCCATTTGGGACCCAGAACCACGAGCAGCGTGCGTTTTGGCTTTCGAATGAAACCCATGTGCAGAAAAAGCTTTAACTGTAGCATCGTAGTGGGAACGGTATGTAATGAGGTCCGGGGTCAGTCGCTGACTTGAGTAAGTTGATATCATACCACCTTTCTGGGACCAAAAAGTTTGGAATGTCTTCTTTCTAGATACGCCATCGAAAGAAAAAATAAGATGCGAGAGCGCCAACAGGACAAATCTCTACTTTGCAATGGCGTCTACACGAACCAAACTCACGTCGTCCAAACCGATTTGTCTTTCCTTGTTCCATAATCATCACCAGTGCTCGACAGTCTGTGTAACCTTCGTGTTCGAGAGGAACACTAAACAAATCGGGTAGTTCTAAGTTTCGCGCTGATTCCCCTCTCAACAGACATGCATGACACAACAAATGACTCATTCGATTTCTTAAATCATCACCAGTATTCAAGTTCATGTAGTAGCGTGAAATAGACATCAGCTCTTCAGTTGTGCAGTGCCCATCAAGCAGTGAACCAACTCCTCTGTCAGCGTACTCGCGCTTATTTCTTCGTCTTCATATATCCTCGACATAACTCATTTCGTGCGCCATAACTTCAGCCCTTCACTTTCGAAAAGCGTCAGCTAACGCACAAGCACCAAGAAGCACTCCACGACGACAGGTGATCACCGCTGTCTGCTATTACTACTTGGCAATGTTATTCTAACTCATTCCAGGTAAACAGCGATGGTCCACCTCGTTCACTCCTCCATGGTTGTCTCCACAACACGACATCCGCATTCCAAAAGAGGTGTCAACTCCGCTGACGACGGATGCTTCGAGGGCTTGCACTACGGCGCCGTCGCCGCACACGACGAGCCTTCCCAGTCCTACAACATCGTCTCCGGTCTTGCTTGAGGACCCACCGGCGGCGCAGCAACGTTCTCCGTCTCCACCACCGCGATGTCCGCTTCGCGAGCAACGCAGAACGTGCAGGGATCATCGAGCATTCGCTGATCCTTGTCGACGTCGTCATGGCCAACGCCGAAAGGCGACATCGCCAACGGTGTCCCCGAAGGGTGTCATGTGTGCAACCATTGGGTCGGCGTCTCAAGTTCCACCACGCGCCGCTCGACCTCGTGTGGTGTAGCGGGATCAGCAAAATCTGCGAGATCGCTAGTTCCAACTTCCCACCAATGCCCGGACACCGACTAACGAAGGGGGTCCTCCGATGATCCGTGATCTGCTGAACTTGCTCACCTTGTGTACCCGTCGGTTGGGCTGGATCTTCCTCTCTTGGTGACTGCTAAGTTGCTCGATCGGTGTTAGTTGAACGTCTTGGCGTGACGTTGGGGTCGTAGAGTAGCGTGGAAGTCTTCACACCACTCGCCAGTAGTAGATCCGGAGTCCAAGCGATTAGATCAAGCTTGGATCCGGCGGCCTAGATCTGGATCTGGCCTTGTAGTAATTCCTTTAGTGTCGATTTCCCTTTACGCGGGGTCCTTTGATTGCTTGGCGCTTCCTATAGCGCGATCTTGATACTTGAGAAACCGAAGATCTACCGGCTAAGCAATTAATACCGGGATCTTAGATCTGCACTTAGGGTAAGATACTAGGAGGTTGGATCTAGCCAATATATTATCTAGATATTATCAACCACCCTAGATCTATACACCTAAATCGCTATTAATACCGTTGGGCCAATGTAGTTCCCGTTTCCAGGCGCGTAGCGAAGCACTTGTGTCGTACGATGCAAATTCGGTTCTGATTTAATGTTAAGACCTATCCCATCCTGTATCCTATCCTTAACGACACATCGACTGATTACGCTATCCTGATCCTTGTCCTTTCTTGTCCTCACCATCCTGGCAGTCGACATCCTTGCAGATCACCTTGGATCTGAACCATAAACATTAGATCACTAGTCGCAATGTTGTGATCTGGCCTTCTCCTTTCTCCAATATCGTAATCACCTCCCGTAATATCCAGATCACACGTCTCCCGAGTCAGATCATGCCTTAATAAGGCTAGATCATGCTGATCCAATTCCAGATCGGCTAGATCTCCTTGATCTCCTTGATCTAGGGTCTCCATGCATGATCCAGTGGTAATACTTCGTGATAATCGTGATCATACTATATCCGAGCTTATTCCATGCCGTCAATCCCCCAATCATCGTTCATCATTGCCATAATATCCCTAGATCCCGGATCACTCGGATCCGCCTATGGATCTAGGTTCATGAGCCTTGATCCACATTCCCTGAATAGACCCACATATGTGAGCCGATCTGGCCTTCACGGATATGGATTATAGCCTAGATCTGGACATCTAGGCTTAGATCACCAGTTTCCACAGTGTATATAACCCATATTACAATCACGCAAGTCCCACATCATCCATATCCACACGAGATCTTCCCAGCTCTCCGGATCTGGGTACATGTACAGATCGTATACCAATACATCTATCACGTCCCACCCAACGTGTCACTAATCTCCATCAATCTTATCCATCAACTGGATCCCCAACCAGATCCACCCACATCAGCTCGTCATCTACTCCAATCACATCACGTCAGGTCCGATCACGTCCAAATCGGATCTTTCCTGGATATTCCAATGCCAAATCTTTCAAATCCACTTCACCACAGCCGCCTCCTGGTCGTCAGTTGTAGTTGCATAACAACTTCACTGCGTCCATTCTTCAAATCGCCTCGCCTCTCACAAGCTTCACTCCACTTCTTTTATATCCTCTCGTCATGTCGGATCACGGATCGCAGCATGGATCTGGCCATCACGATCTTCCTTCACCCCGATCGGAGGTCGGCGGCCCACCCGGAGATACGGCCGAGGATCACCGTCGATCCATCGCCACCCTACGCCGTCGAGTGTTGCACTTAAGCAATGAGCTCCGGCAGGCCACTCGTCGAGCCGATGAAGCCACGGATCTGAACCGTGAGCATATCTGTTCCCTCGAGTCTCTCGAGATGATGTGTGCCAATCAGGGCCGAGAGATCGGGCACTATCGGACCGAGGTTAGTCGCCTCCGAGAGGAGCGTGATAACCTTCAAGCTTCGCTGGAGTCCGATCGCGTTATCAGCATGGAGCCATCCTCCACGGCACCCGAGATCTCGGCCTTGGAGGCCCAGATCGCCGACCTCAATCATGGTCTCGATCGACGGATGGATGAGATTCGCCATCTAGAGGCTCACATCGACGACCTAGCCCGGGATCGCGGCAATCTGGAGTCTACCATCCACCATCTCGCATCTGAGATGGCTCAGGCGGGTGGTGAGATCCTGGATCTCCAGCAGGCCAACCGTGATCTGGATCGAGAGCGGGAGGATGCCGAATCCACCTTGTCTGCGACGGAGGAGAGCCTGCGTAGGACCCGATCTGAACTGGATCGGGTTGAGGCGGAACTACTTCTGTCTCGGTCTGACCGCACTGATCGCGGATCTTCGAGTCTTGATCCTCAGTCTCGGCCGGCAGATCTCCCACCCACCGGGCCTACTCAAGCCGATCTCGACCAGATCGCTCGGGAACGCGACTCCTTACAAGATCAGATCCGTGCGCGGGATGCTGAGATCTTGTCGGCGCAGCGAACTCTGGGATTATTGCAGTCGGATCTGGCAGCCCATCGGGCCAGATCGGCTTCAGATACGACCCGGCTGCAGACGTTGGAGGGTGATCTAACCCGTGCACGTCATGATGTGGAGGTAGCCCAGAAGGCATATGCAGATCGAGAGCGTACCATCACCGAGAATCAAGCTCAGATCCGTACGCTCTCTCGAGATCTGGGCAAGGTCGTCCGTGAACGGGATGCCCTCCGTCATGAGTACACCGCCGCCTTCCGACGCCTCACATCTATCTCGGCCACAATCGGGGCGCCTCCTCCTCAGACCCAATTGCGTCTGGATCCGGGATCTGACACGGATCAGCCTGCGGGAGGGATCCCACGTTCCCCTTCTGCGGAGACTTCCGGCAGCGAGGATCAAGGTGCTGACGCGTCTGGATCCAAACGATCTCGTAGTAGATCCAGCTCTCCTTCTCCCTCACGGCCTCAGAAAAAGCGGTCTGTTCCTCTCGAGGCGGAGGACGAGTCCATGGATGAAGAGGATGAGTCCGAGTTTGATCTGGGTGGGGGACCTACCGGGGGAAGGTCGCCCTCTCCCGATCAAGCATCGACCCCGCCTTCCAAAGATGTCGGATCCAGCCGATCATCCGGCGAGGTCATTGAGGTCGGATCCGGATCCGATGAGGAGGAGGAGGAGGAAGAGGAGGAGAACGCGGAAGTTGCTGATGACCTCTATGAGGCTCAAACCCTGATGGCCATCTCGCAGTCTCGATCTGAGGCCCGTCGTCGGGATCATGCGTCTCCCCAACGTCGGTCGGCAAGCGGATCCGGCGGATCGCCTGGGGGATCTGGCGGATCGGACTCCGATGCGGGATCCGGGGATCAGGACGGCAGATCTGGCCCCACAGGCGGATCTGGTCCGGCCAATCCGCCCCCTGGACGCCAACCTCCTCGGATCACCTTCGCTCCCCAAGTCCCATTCCCGGAGGGTCGTTGCGTCCCTGGTCGGCGGATCGCGCGGACTATGGCTGCTGCGGACATAGATCCCTGGATCGAGTCTCAGCTGGTCAATCAGACCTTGATCACCATGACCGTGAACTTCCTGTTCCCGATCCTGCCATTTCGATCCGACTGGATCTTTCCCCACCGGCCTACGATCCACACTTCCCCAACGGCCCCAGCCTTCTGCGGCCACTTGATCACTGAGGCCAACGTAAAGGCATTACAAGCGGCAGAGCCTTGGCGGGTGATCCGGAACACCCTGCCTCCGATCTCCTTCGAGGCCGATGTTGGTGGTCGACTCGGAATCTTCGTTCGCCAGTACCGTGATTTCGAAGCATCGGAACTGATTGCGTACTGGGAATCGACGCACAAGTTCCCAATCACTGCAGCAATGATCGCGCAGTCGCCGTGGCTGGGATCTTTCGCCAAGCAGCGCAACAACCGCAGATCACATGCGGGTAATCGATGGAAGCGTATGCTGCTCACGTTGATCCAAGCCATGATCGAGGGGTGGTGTGATCTGGATCTGCTCCTAGATCCGTTCGTCCTCCACTTCCCCAAGCGTACTGATGAGGTAGCTTGGTATCCCGGGATCGAGGCTCGACGTGCGAATCTCGCCGATCCGCAGCTCAATCGTCGAGAGCCGACTGATCTGCTGGAGGCGTTGGCAGAGGCGGACGCAGCGGATCCTTGGCGCAACCACTATCGGGATCACACTGCGGATCACCCTGCGCGCCATCTCCCCCGTTTGGATCGCAAATTCTTCGGTCTCCAAGTGGCGCAACCACCAACCAGTAGCTAGATCGTAGTGATTAGCTCCCGTACGTGATTTGTCTCCTTTCATAACATCCTTTAATATATGTCCGGTGATCTGGACTTGTATGCTTCCCCTTTACCTCGATCCACTCTCATAGAGTCATGACCGACCTCGATCAGCTAGGATCCTTGGGTCTCGAGACTTGATCTTCCATTCTCATCGTATTCAATGTATATATGCATACCCATTCCACCGATCTACATCCCTCATGTAGATCCTTCAACCGACTCCACCACGACAACAACCAGCTTGTTGTCGTCGATTGCAACCTCACGGTTCCTCATGAGATTGCATCACACCGAATCGATTACGATTCGTGCGATCTCGCAGAAACTCATGTAGCAGAGCGCCACAATTAAGATCTGCTTCATCCACCCAAGTTGGATCATCATATCCTCGCCAGTGTACGAGGAATTCACGGTAGATCCGTCCATATCTCGTTCTTCTTCCTGATCTCATATCTGTGATCTGTTCCACTTCGTACTCATCGGGATCGCGATCTTGGATCCAGCTATCCCCTGGTAATAGATCTTCATCAAAATCCAGACGATCTTGACTTTCCACATTGAGCCGCATTAGTGGTCGATCTGGATATTCTTTCACGAGCTTCAACTTGTTCACATGTACCATAGGAAAAATATGATATCCGGATCCGGCGATCTCCAACTTCACCGCATGTTCTCCAACTTTCTCTATAACCCGGAATGGTCCATGCCACAAGTGGGCCAACTTCTTAGCATATCCTTCTTTTACTCGATCTAGGTATAGCCACACTCGGGATCCGACTTCGATCAGATGCGGGCGGATCTCCTGATTGTGTAGATCCGCTCGATCTGAGATCGCCTCTCGCAACCGTTGATTGACTTGTTCTCGAACTTGTTGATAGTACCGCTGGATCCGATATTTCCATCGTCGTGGATCCCGATCATGCCTTCGTGTACTTCCTACCGGGATCACCGCCTCCAAGGAGGATCTAGGATCCCACCCATGTACCATATAAAAAGGTGTTTCCCCTCGGATCCGATCATGTGCGGTGTTGATCGCGAAAGTAATCCTCTCGGCATACTCGTCCCAATCTCGTTGATCAAGATCCTGCACGTACATCTTAATCGCTCGAGTTGTGGTCTGAACCATGCGCTCTGCAGATCCGTTAGCTTGGGGCCGATATGCCATCGTTGCACGTTGACGTTGACCCAAGATCTTATTAAACGCTCGGAAAAAGTCGGACATAAACCCTGGTTCACGATCATGCCTTATCGCTTCGCTGGCTCCAAATCGTCGGAAGACACATTCCTCGTATGATTCGGCGACAGTCTGAGCAGTCCTTGATGAGCTGGCTTTCGCGATCACATATCCAGAGAATAGATCTTCGAAGATCAACAATTCCGTATTCCCTTTATGTGATCTGGGCAACGACGGGATATGATCCATAGTTATGATCTGGAAAGGATACGTCGCCTGAAGATTTCCTGGTGACTCGCCTTGGATCCGAGGTTTGCTCTTACCAGTCTCACAATCCACACATTCGCCCACGTATCTCTGGACGCTCTTGTACAGACCTCTCCAATGGAAGTGATCCCGGATCCGCTGATAAGTTCGGCCGATCCCTTGGTGTCCACCTTCCAAGCTCACATGGTAGTGATGTAGTACGTCCTGATGTAGAGTTTCCGGGATCACTAGTCGCATCAGCTTATCTCGATCTGCATCCGTCGGTCTCGTAGAAGGGCAATAGAACAGTAGATCGTGGTGATCCAGGTCATAGTCGGCTGCTAGATTAGCATATGATTTGGCCTCTTGCTGAGTCAGATCTTGTAAATCACCATTCAGATACTTCTTTAATCCCGAGATCCACGCCTCCTCGTCTTGGGCTTGTCGGATCCGATCGATCCTAAGATCTCGAACTATTTCCTCCCGTAAGGATCGCGGATCCGAAGTCGTCCGCGTCGCAGATCGCGAGCCTGATCGTGTTACTACTGCCGTGATCTGGGCTGCTTGATCTGTCCTCTTGACCACTAATACCTCGTCCAATCTGTTCAACGTAATCAGATCCTGTTTATCCTCATCCAGCTCGATCTCCACTCCACCTTGTCGTTGTAGCGCTGCACTAGCCAAACTGTCCGCACTGCCGTTCCAATCTCGTTTTACATGCACAAGTTCGTGATCTGGCCATTCCCTCAGACGATCTAAAGCCCTTTGCTTGAGTAGAGTCAGACCGGGTGCTTTACACTCGATCTCACCCCTGACTTGTCGGATCACCAGATTAGAGTCACCGCAGAATACCACTCGTTTGCGATCCACGGTACTTAACAGATCCAGACATAGTAGCAGCCCATGATATTCAGCCTCGTTGACGGTAAGATCTTCCGCATAGGCCGATCTGGCCTGGATCACCGTCCATTCAGGCAACTTCCACAAGATCGCATTATATGCGCCACCTCCACGCTTCACGCGGGCTGATCCATCGAAACTGACTACATACAGCTCCTCATCCGCTTGGATCACAGGAATTGGAGCTTGAATCTTCCGTCGTGGCTCCTTCTTGGGCGAGATCTGGATCAACGCTTCATCCACCATGGATCTGGGCGTGATACTAGCCGCAATCACCCCTAGGATCTCTTCTTCTCCTTTAACGCACTTCACAATCTCTAATGTCCACGGTGATAGCAGTGACGCCCATTGGCCTAATCGCCCTTGTAATCCGGTCGATCTAAATAACCAGGCCAACGTGGAGTGTCTAGTCAACACCCGGATCCGGCGTCCCACCAACATGTTATATCCGAGATCCAGGATCCTTAGCAGCGCCAACACTTCTTTCTCCACTGGGCTGTAATTCAGCTCGTTCGACTTCAACGTCCGGCTCACGAAGGTGATCGGGTAGTAGATCTGGTCGTACTCTTGCACGAGAGCTGCCGAGATCGCCCAATCACTCGCATATACGATCACCACGGGCTCCCGATCCATATCAAAATGGCGTAGGATCGGAGTGGACGCGATCTTCGATTTGAGTGTCTCGAAGGCCCGATGAGCACGAATCCATCGTGAATCCATCTTGACTCCATCTAGTTCTCCTGGATCCGACGGCCCCGTAGGCTTTAATACCAGGTCCGATCCAGGATCTTCCTCCAGATCTAGTTGATCCAACCCTTTATGTTCCATACTTCGCTTGATCTGGATCCGCACATCATCCTTGGACATTGCGGCGAAGTCGACCTCCCTCAACTCGTACAGCACGGCTGCGTAGATAGCATAGTCTTCGATAAATCGACTGTAATAATTCAAGCTGCCCAGAAAAGATTGCATCGATCTCAGCGATCCAGGAAACGCTAGATCCGTTAATGCCGCTAGATCCTTGGGATTCGCCTCCAACCCACTTTTTGAAACGCGATGACCCAGATATTCCACTTTATTCATACCCCAGAAACTCTTCACCACACTGATCGACAGATTCCATTTATCACACGCCTCCAGTAGGGCGTCCACTCGATCACATAGTTGATCCCAGCTACCCGCTGGTATGAGGATGTCATCGATATACGATCTACGTCCGATCACTGATGGCTTGTCTGGATCATCGGCCTCTCCCACTTCAAACACATCTGTGGATCTTGGATCTGATCCAGGAGGCGGGATCCGGGTGAATCCATATAAGGCGTTGTCGATCAGACGTTGGTAGATCTGCGGCGCATTCTTCAAGCCGAACGGCATACGATTCCATTCGAATAGTCCGAACGGGGTAACGAAGGCTGAGATCGCTCGAGCTCGGTCTGTCATAGTCACCACCCAGAATCCACTGGCCATATCTAAAGAGCAGTACCACAGGACTTTATCCAGATCCTCCAGAAGATCGTTGATCAGGGGCATAGGGTAGACCATCAGTTGAGTAAGACTATTGACTAGGCGATAATCAATACACAGCCTGATGTCCACCCCATTTTTCTTCACGATCACCACGATCGGTGAGGCCCAGGGTGATCTGGAATAACTGATCATCTTAGCTGATAATAATCCCTTGATCAGATCTGATAACTTCTCGCGGAATCGAGGTGCGATCTTCCTCACTCGTTGGGCGATTGGCCTAGCATCTCCCACATCGATGTCACACACCACACCTCTTGCGGCCGGCGGTAGAGCATTTCCCTTTCCGATGAGAAGATGTCGATAGTTCCAGATCTTCTGGCGTAATCGTTCAATCTCCGCCGTAGTCTGGATCCCCGGATCTCCAACTTGGATATCCTCAATCTTCACCTCATCCGTGGTGGGGTTGATCTCTGGAAGGATCGCCATCTCTTGATCTACATCTTCCGCATACAGATCATTACCTTCATGGTAATGTACCTCCGGATCCGGCTCTGGGTCTGGGGAATTTCTTTGATCCTCTGGGGACGCCTCCTGTATCGGGGTAGATAACTGTCCGGGTGGGTCTCTTTCAGCTGATTCTCCGATCACTAGATCCAAATCATCCGCCTTCGCCTGATCCATAGTTTGATTTGTCACCTCGATCTCTATCGGTTGGATCGGGGTGCGACCTTGCGGATCTATCCCCGCTGATGGTTGATCTTCGGTCGTCAGTGCTGGTTTTGCCTGTATCTGCGAGATCTCGGGTCGTTTCAGGATACCACGAGGTACTGGGTAGGGAGGTCGATCCACCATCGGCCCTGTTGATTCCACTAAGATCTCATCATGCTCGGATCTTCCCTCCACCGTGGCTTCCAGAGCCAGATTTTGCCACTCCATATACCGACGTGACCCCACCGAGACAAATCCTGGCATCCGGGGAATGTGATCACCCGATAGCCAGATCCCAACTCTCACATCTTCTTGCAATATGATCGCCTTATCGCTCACGTTGGTGATCTGCAGATACCGTCTCTTCCCAAGGCCTTTTACCACCGTAGGTACCCAACGATCCCCCCGGGTAACCCAGAACTTCTCGTGATCTGACATCCGGAGATGTAATTGAAGTTCCACTGACTGTCCGATCTCGATCTGGATATGTTCTCCAACAGTTACCAGCCTGGCCTTGTCGTTGTAGAGCTGTCGACGCCCACTAAGTTGGATCCGCACCTCATCAGGTAAACTTATAGATCCATAGGCCAGATCCAGTCGGATCCCCGCCGGTACCATGAAATCCATACCCAGGATGGCGTCTTGACCTGCTAAATCTCCAACCCAAATATCGAAAAAGTAAACCAGCGATCCAGCCATCGTGATCTTGATCCGGGTTCTCCCTTCTGTCCTGTAAACACTTTCGCCAATCCCAACGCAATCTTGGATCTGGCTCGTATCGATATAGCACCCAACCTTACGAGCAAAGGCCGTATCCACTATGGACACTTCGGCGCCTGTATCTAAGAGCAAGATCCCCCTCTCATTGTTGATCTTACCAGTGATCTTGGCTTGTCGGAACCATTTCCCCGGGGCATAGTGTTTCCAATATCCCCGAGATTCCCCTGGCAAGAGATCCATAACTTCGGATCTTCGGATCTCCTTGATCTGACTTGGCTTTTGAATCACTGGTATATTCTCCTGATCTGTGGGCTGGAACCACAGATCTGGATCCCGTTGCTTCCAGTAACCCCTTATCTCTCCTGGGTGGAGGTCCACCATCATGGTCACTTCAGATCTGGAGTAATCATCCGCCTGGCGGACACTTGAGATTGCGACAGCACGGTTTCCATTCAGATCACATGTATTACCGCGTAGATCTGGGATCTTGTTACCCTGATCTACCGATTTCTTGTTCACAAATGCATAGATGCAGTATCTAGAGCGCTCGGCTCGTACCGGATTCCAACCCGGCGAGCGTCCTAGTTTAACATCTTTTCTGCAGATTCTGGAAGCATACCTGCATGTTTGGCTGGGTTGAACCACTGGCGGATCTGGTTGTAGAACTCTTCCATAGGGCATTTTCCCATATCATGTAATTCCCCGCACCCCCGGCACACAAAGAGGCAGTGATCTGCTGGATGTCCTCGCTTGCCACACTTATGACAAGTAAGGCGTCTCCAGCATCCTAGATCTGAATGCTTCTTGGATCCACAGTGCGAGCAACGGTTCCGATCGGATCCGCCGCTCTGGATCCGGGATCTGTGATCTGGTGGGGTTTGATCTGTCGACTTGTGGGTGATTGGTACTTGCTCGACCTTCTCCATACCAGATTCCACTTTTGGAGTGACATCCTGCTCAGCTGCCAGGTAGATCCGCCGATGATTGTCTCCATCCGAGTCAGATCCATCCGATCCGTCGGATCCAGACTCAGATTCAGACTCCATGGTCCGGATCTGCACCGCGCGGACATGTTTTGTCGTAGCTGCAGGTGCTGGATTAGTTGCCTTCTGCCGGTACTTGCTAGATCCGAACGCGGCTTTCTTCTGTCTGCTCTTTGCGCGTTCACGGGCTCGTAGCACTTCTTCGAGATCATCCGCGTCGGATAGTCGTAGCAGAGTCAGCCTGTCAGCTAGATCTTGATCTTCCAAAGTTTCGATATAGTGATCCACATGTTCGCGTCGATCTTTCGCATTACCATCCTTGATCTTCAACTTTGCACGTAATCCGGCGACATTCAGACGGTAAAGATAATCGAGGGGAGATTCTTCTGGTCGACGTCGAGCGTGATAGTATTGTCTAGCCACTGATACCCCCAATCCGCAGTACTGGATTTGGAAAGCTTTAAGCAGATCCGACCATTTATTACGGGTGGATCTGCTTAGTTGCCGATACCAATTCTTGGCGGATCCAGCCAATAGATCCGCAAAGGTCAAACATTTTTCTTCATCGGAGGCCTGATCTCGCATGAACGCCGATTTCACTTTGCCAATCCACGCTCTGGCTCGATCTTCGTCTTGATCCTTCCCCGTGAACTCCTTGAGATCTGAGATCGCAGAGATCCGGACTCTCTGGATCATGGTTGATCCGGCTGATCCGGTCGTAGCGGTCGCGACCGTCGCTCGAGCAGCCGTGGGGAAGTCGATATCGTCCGGATCATACTCCCATCGAGATGTGCTACGTTCAGATCTCACCGATTCCATATCTACATCTTGTGATCCTGGATCCTGAGTCTTCGTCGCTCCTTGATCCATGATCGGCCCTCGCTGTTCCGCCAGGAATCTACTCATGGCTGCTTCGAAATACTTCTGTAAGGTGCCTGATGAGGCATCTGACGTCGTGGCTGCTGTGATCTGGTCTTCGGAGGTCGGGATCGTCCTTGAGCGGCCGGATCTCGGCTGATTCCGACGTTGGATCTTGGATCTCGCCTCCAGCATTGAAGTACCGGAGGGTCCCAGAGACATTCGCTTTGGTTCCGATGAGAAATCTGATTCGTCCTCGGCAGCCGAGGCGTAATGTGATGAGGACGTTTGGCGATCCGTAATACTTGCTGGAGGTGATGGCACTGGATCTGTGATCTGGGGAATCTCGCCGACGAGGATCTTGAGCTTGGAGAATAGATCCTTGGTGGCAGTCTGGATCACCTTGAGATCTAGATCAAAGACATCATCCGCATCGAAAGCTCCCGTGGTCATTCCTGCTTCCTTCAACAGTCGTAATAAATCCTTGACTGCTTCTAATTTGTTGGCAGTCTTGATCGGAGCTGATACGGGTTCTCTTGGATCTCCGACCTGCTTCAGCCTCAGGATCCGCATCACGGGATCTCGATCCAGGAACTCGCGAAGTTCTTTGTGGTAGAATAAATTCTCCAGATCTTCGTCTGACCAGCCTTGTCCCGATCTGGATCTAGGTTTAGATCCGATCTGATCTTCGTCGTCAATCTCTGGAGCCTTCATCTTCTTCCGTGTTGACTTCTTTTTGGGCTTCTTCTTATCGGATCTGGAGATTGAAGGATCCTTGGGTGGATATGGTGGAGGCTCGATCGGGGATCCGACCAATCTGTACGGTTCCACTTTCGCCTTCCCTTGTTTTGTTGACGGATCTCGACTTGCGTCGAGATCCGCCGGGGTCCCTGCGGGGACCTGTGGAGGTAGAGGTTTTTCTTCTAGATCTGGATCTGGATCCAGATCACCCTCTCTTCCGTCAGCAGAGTTCCTCCTAGCGCTCTGCTGATCCGCGGATCTTGATTCATTCAGCGGCATCATCGTCGATCCGAGGTCCGATGACGCTTGTTCCCCTTGTTCAACCTTCACTTGAACATCTTCTTGAGACTCACGGTGAAATCCCGAGTCACCAACAGATCCGGGCACGCGCACCACTGTGGTGTAGCGGGATCAGCAAAATCTGCGAGATCGCTAGATCCAACTTCCCACCAATGCCCGGACACCGACTAACGAAGGGGGTCCTCCGATGATCCGTGATCTGCTGAACTTGCTCACCTTGTGTACCCGTCGGTTGGGCTGGATCTTCCTCTCTTGGTGACTGCTAAGTTGCTCGATCGGTGTTAGTTGAACGTCTTGGCGTGACGTTGGGGTCGTAGAGTAGCGTGGAAGTCTTCACACCACTCGCCAGTAGTAGATCCGGAGTCCAAGCGATTAGATCAAGCTTGGATCCGGCGGCCTAGATCTGGATCTGGCCTTGTAGTAATTCCTTTAGTGTCGATTTCCCTTTACGCGGGGTCCTTTGATTGCTTGGCGCTTCCTATAGCGCGATCTTGATACTTGAGAAACCGAAGATCTACCGGCTAAGCAATTAATACCGGGATCTTAGATCTGCACTTAGGGTAAGATACTAGGAGGTTGGATCTAGCCAATATATTATCTAGATATTATCAACCACCCTAGATCTATACACCTAAATCGCTATTAATACCGTTGGGCCAATGTAGTTCCCGTTTCCAGGCGCGTAGCGAAGCACTTGTGTCGTACGATGCAAATTCGGTTCTGATTTAATGTTAAGACCTATCCCATCCTGTATCCTATCCTTAACGACACATCGACTGATTACGCTATCCTGATCCTTGTCCTTTCTTGTCCTCACCATCCTGGCAGTCGACATCCTTGCAGATCACCTTGGATCTGAACCATAAACATTAGATCACTAGTCGCAATGTTGTGATCTGGCCTTCTCCTTTCTCCAATATCGTAATCACCTCCCGTAATATCCAGATCACACGTCTCCCGAGTCAGATCATGCCTTAATAAGGCTAGATCATGCTGATCCAATTCCAGATCGGCTAGATCTCCTTGATCTCCTTGATCTAGGGTCTCCATGCATGATCCAGTGGTAATACTTCGTGATAATCGTGATCATACTATATCCGAGCTTATTCCATGCCGTCAATCCCCCAATCATCGTTCATCATTGCCATAATATCCCTAGATCCCGGATCACTCGGATCCGCCTATGGATCTAGGTTCATGAGCCTTGATCCACATTCCCTGAATAGACCCACATATGTGAGCCGATCTGGCCTTCACGGATATGGATTATAGCCTAGATCTGGACATCTAGGCTTAGATCACCAGTTTCCACAGATTATATAACCCATATTACAATCACGCAAGTCCCACATCATCCATATCCACACGAGATCTTCCCAGCTCTCCGGATCTGGGTACATGTACAGATCGTATACCAATACATCTATCACGTCCCACCCAACGTGTCACTAATCTCCATCAATCTTATCCATCAACTGGATCCCCAACCAGATCCACCCACATCAGCTCGTCATCTACTCCAATCACATCACGTCAGGTCCGATCACGTCCAAATCGGATCTTTCCTGGATATTCCAATGCCAAATCTTTCAAATCCACTTCACCACACTCGCGTTGTTCACCAACACGGCCGCTTTGTTCCCGCACGATGGCCGGTCAAGGTTGCTCACCTTCGCGAGCAATTCAACCCTACAGGGGTGATCTTTCCTGTCGTCCCTCACTTTGGTCGACTGCGTGGCCAGGCGCCGAGTTGGCAGTTGCCGTAACTCACTGATGCAGTTGTACTGCAATATAAATTGCTGTCCGTACGGTGGTAATTGTGGAAACGGTTTGGTTTGGCCGAGTCTTCAAAGGTCGCATTGGCGAGAACACAGAGACTAGAGAATTGTCCGTGGTGGCCCAGGAGTTCATTGATGCGGGTGAAATACTGGGTGAGTACTTGGGTGAGATCGAACACGTGAGCATCTCTCACGATATCCGTCCACGAAATGAAGGCTATCGTCTGATCGTGACACAAAGACCCGAGCGGCCAAGCCACCCAGTTCGCGTAGCCATCAACACCCAGTACTTGGGTGGTCTGATGCGCTTCGTCAACCACTCGTGCGTGCCGGTGGCTCAGGTTTTAGAATTGGCTAATGGACGCCGGACAACGGTCGTGGTGGCGACTACCCATGCTGTGTATGCGGGAGAAGAGATCACTGTAGACTACGGGCCCGATCTTTGGTTCGTGTGTCGCTGCGGACACCCAAATTGCCACCACCGCGACATCCAACATCTACCGGACCCATAGGTGTGACGTTCAGGTCGAGGTCAATTTTAATCCAGGAGGAAAATTGGATATTTGCTGCATAGGTAAGCCTGGTGTTTGTATGCTGTATTCACGTAAATCCGACGCGATGTTGAAGCTGACTGCATTGAAGTTGTATAGGTTACTTACCAACGATAGTGACGTGTTAGTGAAGATCGCCGTGATTTTGGCGCCAAAATCAACCAATGAAGACCTTAGAAGCTCGTATTCGGTTCTTTGTATCTACTATGAGCGCTAAGTTTGCGCGCGAACTCAGCGAGGAAGTCGCCTCTCACGACCATCGGTTCCACGATTCAATGGAGCAGGAAACTTCAAGTCAGCTGAGCTGTGTTGGTATCAATGGAATATCTTCTGACAGAGCGGAAAGCAAGATCCTGTAGCTTTCATTCTTGATTTTACCTGGTCTTGATCAAGCCCCCACCTCCACGGGACCAAGCATTCTCTCCTTCTACGGCATTCCTGGTATACTTTCTTGTCTGAGAAAGCTATTGTCCGCTTACACTGACACTAACGATTTCTTGAATTCTATACAGATGGCGAAGTTGACTGGGAGTACTAACTACAAGCTGTCTGAAGTGCGCCGCCTCCTGGCGCTCGTCCAACAATTTCTTCTGCTCGGCAAGGACGAGTGGGAGCGACTTGCGACCGCTTACAGCTCCAACAGAGGACGTGGTATCGCAGAACACGACCACGAGAGTCTACGCCAAAAGTTTAAAATGCTCTATGGCGCGCGCAAACCCACCGGTGTGGCTGACATGCCACCGCACGTGAAGCAGGCAAAGATGCTAAAACAATCAATCGATAAGAAAGCCAGCGTTGTCGAGATGGGTGACGGTGCTGACGTTGACCATGAAGACGAAGAGGAGTACCAACCCGACTGCTGTTTCGACTTCGAGGGCGACGAGGAGTTCGGTGACAACACGCGCGTGACTGGTGACGCAGACACGGTTGAGAGCTGCTCAACCAGTGACTCAATTCAATCCGGTGAGTCGCAAGTGGCGGCTGGAGATACCACCAACATGGGCAATGGCGGTTTCTCGGAGTTGCTCGACTCGGCAACAATTTGTGAGGGGTTGGAGGCATTTGCTACACTGTGCCCGTCTCCGCATGTGGCGCAGTCGACACAAAGTAAGTTGCGCTCAACTACAGCAACAATTGCGAGTCAGGCACCAAGTGCTGCGGCGTCATTGGCTGCTGTGTACACGACAACAACCGACGCTGGTAATGCTACGAGTGGATCCCAACAAGCCGTTGGTAGACGTTCGCAAGGAAAGAAGGAGCCGAAGCAGAACGCTATGCCATCTCTTCTAGCCGCCTTGGAGGCATCAACCTTGCTGAGTTTTGCGACACCGTGGGACGGAAGCGGGCTGTCGAGGAGGACGAAGAGTTGGCCGAGGACAGTTACGCTAAGGTGAAGCGTGTGAAGGCTGTCAGGGCGACCACCGAGCTCAAAAAGCGCCTAGCTGACCTGGAGAGCAGCTCCAACAACATGGGAGGCACCATGTTTGAAATGATGCTAATAATGCGCGAGGAAAACGAGCGGAAGGCAGAACTCCGCCGCGCTGACGAAGACCAGCGTCGCCGTGATGAGCTGGCTGCTCGCGAGGCGCGCTACCTTGTAGATAAGGCAGAATCGGAAGAACGGCGCCGTCAAGAGAAACTAGAGATGGGGGAGCGCGCGCGTCGTGATAAAGAGGATGCACGGGCACGCACTCAGGAGCTGATGCTCATTCTTGGTGCGCTGACGAAGAAGGATTGAGCCGCATGCGTACCGACGTGATTGAGACAGCAGAGAAAAGGGAAGAAGCCCATTTCCTAGTGAAAACAAACATTGTCCATTTTACATATCTTCCGTTGAGAAACATGGCATGTATTTGTTTCTAACTATTCACGTGCATGCGGTACCAACGGTGCTACTTCACGAAAGTTGAACAAGTCATAGACGAAGCTTTGAATCCGATCATCAATAATCACAGAGTTTCAAACTTATCCGGCATCTCCATCGCGCCTGCGAACGTGGTCCGAATCTCGGAAATACCGACGGTGCAAACTCTGTAGTTCGTCATCCTGAATAGATTGCTGAGGCGAATACCTCGCAGATCCGGATCATAAGGCAGCGGCAGATTGAGTCTGCTGTAAACCTTCTGAATGCTGCCCATACCCCACTCTGCTGCCTGCCTGATGGAAGTGATCGCGTTGTGTATGGTGCGCGCAGCACCACACAGAGATGGCTGGATTCTCTCGATATCCCCGTCCTTCAACGGAGTCGGGATTCTCCCTGTCATGGCCGTAGAGCAAGGGAACGCAGAGTCTGCCACAACATTCATGCGTTCGTCCGGACAGTACTGGGGGCTCATCAACTTCGAACGGAACTCCAACGACGTGTCGGAGTCATTCCATAACCCCGGGCAGTTGTGCTTCGACCAGATAATGGATCCATCGGCTGCAAAGCATATCGTGCCCGTCACGAAGACCGAGTGCAGCCAACCATTGTACATGGCATTTTGGAGTTCGGCATTAGAAGGCTGCTGTACCTATACAACATTCATGTCAAAACCCTATAAAGTTAGTGATGAAACAACAGGTACTTTGTCATTCACATGTACACGTACGCGTAGATTTTTACCATCAATGAATCCGATAGTGTGTGTTAGCAAAGGCTCGCGTTTGTTGACCATGCGTGCCAATTCTTCCTGACGGGAGGGCGAGGGCCAGGAGATGCATGCAGGGGCGTAGCCATCTAACGCTCACGATAAAGCTTCTTCCACTTTGTGTAGCGATCTAGATAAAGTGCTAGGTGGAACCCCGAACATAATGCACAGCGAACTCTGCTCCATAGAACCCACGTAGTAAATCAGAACGAGCCCCAACACTTGATGCAAGTATCGCAGCTTAAGTGGGCGGCCTCGTGACGTCGGCGGCGGGACGTGGTAATAACAGGAAAACCTGCACAGCAACTGATGAAATGCCCCCCAATATTCATAGAAGTACCGTTAGACTAGGAACACATCCGCACGTATTAAACGCAGCTCACCTGGTCAGACTCGTAGCATTCAGAAAGTTAATGTCGGAACCGTACTTGTAGAGCGTCATCCAGGCGGACTCGCACGGAGCATCGAGACATCGGGTAGTCAGGTAGTGGCGCGTGCGCATAGCGACACGCCATTCCTCCTCCATGAGTAGTTGATGAGCATCGCGCCGGGCATCGCGCACAAGTTCATTGTATGTCTTGTATATCTAGCACAGGAACAGCATCATGCCGTCGCCTTCCTCGAACATCAGTAGGAATCACAAAGGGAGTTGTGATGAATCTTGAAGAGAAATGGCGAACTTCAATCCATATCCACAAGATTTAGCTCACATGGTGTCCCGTACGAATTGTCCTCTTTCGTACAAAGTTATTGGTGAGTGTCCCTAGCAGTGACCATTTGAATCGACCAGGGTTTGTGGTTAAAATATTTGTGATGGACGAAAGTTAGAATATGTCGTCATAGTTGATGATAATCCCTGTCATATCTGCTGCAACTATGTTGGGTGATTTCTCTATTTTTGGTAGGCGTCCAGTGCATATTTTTAAATATAGCAATTCAAAGGTGTACAAATTTTGACCAGAACAAATAGAAACAGGAAAAAAATTATTTTGGTCTGGACTTGTGCATTTTATGGAGGTACATGCTGCAGACGAAGGTGGTTGGATGGCGTTGGATAGTGTGAATAATCCCAATAATGTTTGAAAAAAGTAGGCGAGTTGCAGGGGTTGTTTGAGCTTGTGAAAACACTTGAGAATGGTACAGGAAGTAATTCTTAAATGTTTGGAGAAGACATCTGTCGGAAGTCAGCATCTATTAGGATCCATGATAATATGTATTTAATTTACAAGTAGAATATCTTAGGGCTAATAGCGAGATATTACCTTCTTAGGTAATCGTATCATACTCAGGATAACAGGAAAGTATATTATTTGCTACATCATGTAGCCTTCTCAATATCTCGTGAAAGTACCTTGTGTTTTCTCCTTCCAGTGGGTAGGCAGGTTCGCATTTTGCGTGATGATGTGGCATTGCAGCTACAAATGTGGAAATGTAATTACATCCAAAACGGTAGTCGTGTTTCCTAATTCGTGTTCCCGACCGCGCTTCCATCTAGTTGCGTTTTGCTCAAAGTTTCTCTCCTTAGCGTAAAAAAAGTGAATCAAAATTGACGCAACGTGAGAGTTTTTCCCTTCTCCAAACATGAGCACTATCGAGTAGGATAAGTTTTGTGAGTGAAATGATGATGCTGTCCATTTAGTGCGAGGCAATTGCCAGAGCATCAGGCTGATCGCGATCACTGTCAGTGGTAAACGGCTTGCATAACACAAAGAGCGCGTTAAATGCATCAGCGTGTGATCCATAATCAACGCCGATTTCGGCCATCAGTAGTTGTTAGCCTTAGCTACCTAGCAACCGGGGGCCCTTCTTGTATTGTGCTAGGGCGCTAACCACACAGCAAGGCACACTTGAGACGACCAAGCGATACCGTGTGGCTTCAACGACACAAAAGTAAATAGAAATAACACTGATAAAGGACTATGTCATTATACATCTAGACACCTGAAAAATTCCACGAGTTCATTATGAAAGTCAGGGGTGACACCATTTCAGCATTTTCTTGTACTCAATGAATGCGATCAGCTGATTGTCGAAATGATAAAAATGCTGTCTCTTGGCACATAAGATCGAATCATGGACGGAAGCTAGTTCATGCGGCCAATACAATTGGGAGCATTACAGTCGCATCGGATGGCTTCGTCCTCGATCGGAAACTTGTAATCGTACGTCACCTCATCTCCCACAGCAATCGGACGCTTTGCGAAAATCACAATCTTCTTCTCGCCGCCTTCGACTGACACAATTCGTGCAAAAGCCTTGGGATCACAAGAGTGATTAATAAATCGTGCAAGGTTGCCGCACCGTGTTGCGTCAATGATAGTTTTCTCGTCTAGTCGGAACATGTAGCAACTGCCGATGCCTTGTTCCTCGTAGCGTCGCTCGCGCTCATCCGCCACGGTTTGCTTAATCATTTGACCTTGATATTCGACAATCATCTGGCCCTCGGTGACCGGTTCCTTAAGGAACAAGCCGTAGCCGTGGATAGATGACTTGCGAACCAACATGCGTTCGTCGAATGGCCGTCGACGCAGCTCACGATATTGCATCGTGATCGGCAGGTGTTCGATATCCATCGCCACACCCCCAGTATTACTAGTTCCACTTCCGCCATTTCCGCCGTTTGCAGCTCCTGGCACAGGTTCGTTAGTCGCCTCTTTGTTAAGGGCTTGGCGTCGTGGCATGATTTTAGCTTTCTTTGGTGCACCAAACAGGCGGTTACCCTCAAAACCATCGGCTCTCGCGCAGCCAGAAGATTGCCGCGCACGCTGTTCTGCTCGCACCAATTGCTCCATCACTCGTTCTGCAGTTTGGAAAGCCTCTGCAGACGGCAGCTCTTGCGCGAATTCGTATGGCTGTTCTTCCACTTCCTCATCGATCATAGCAGATATAACTTCGGCAGCATTTGCAGCACTTTGCTTCATGGTTTCAAGTTTTCGTTTACGCGAACCAGAACTCCACATTGCTGCGGCTGATCCAGCTAATGGGCTTTGTCCCTGACGCTGCTGCTGCTGTCGGAGCTTCCTCACGATAGCTCCGCGGCTCACCGCTGTAGTTGCAGCGTAAGGAAGTTCTTCAATGTGCCGAGAGATCTCAGGTAGCCCGAAACCAAAAAAATAGTCGCCACTCAGCGCGAAAGAAAACCATGAGCTCCGCTTCAAAAATGGATTTCGCTCCGTCTCCATCAGACACGAGTTTCCATTGTGGGGACTCGCAGAAAAGCCCCGTTGCTCTTCATAAAGTGATACCACGCGGCTACGCAATTCAATCAGCGCATCTTCAGGTGTGGAAGCCACAATTGGTCGCTCGTGGTCATCTGACGCCGTAATTTTGAAAACTGCTTGAGGTCTCCTACGCTGTTGATCATTTTCACTGTCTTCAGTTTCATCGCTGGCAACTTCACCGTTTTCCAGCTTCTTTTGTCGGCGGGTGCGTCGCTCTTCTATCTCCGTATTAGAGATCACACACTCATACAAGCATCGCGTTGCTAATTGACGCGTGCTCCAAAAAATGCGTGTGCTTCGGAAGCCCAAGGGATAGATAGCTGTTCGTGTGTGGAAGCTCGCATTGCCGACAAAAATGTGTCCGAGGGAATGAACTGTTAGCGCACCAACACGGTAGCACATCGGACGTGGCTTAATGCCTCGCTTGAGCTCAGCACGCTTCTTCTTTTTCATGTCGGACACATTTACTAGTGGTGGGTCACTAAATAGGCGTCTTCGGGGTTCTGGTCGAGGGTTAATCACTGGTAACACGTGTTGTGTCTGGTTTGATGGGACTATTTCCGTGTGATCATCACCGGTCTTCCCTTTTTCCGTATGAAGTTTTGGTGTAGATCCCTTCTCGTTCAACGACTCCGCCACCTTCTTGTCTTTTATATCCACGACAGAGGAAGATTCAACTTCCACAGCACCGGTGCTGTATGTAGTTGTAGATATCTCTGTAACACCTTCACTAACTGGAGTTTTGGATCCACTAGCACCGTCATCTTGTAGGTGCTCGCCTTCTTTTTGTTCCGATTCCTCTGCAGAGCTGGCAAGATCCAAATCCGAGGTTTCATTCCGGCCAACCGCTGTAGTTGATTCACTATCATTGTCTAGTGTGTTGATCACACCCATGCCTTCATTGCCAAGAGCTTGGTGTGAAGTCATTTCAGGAGTAGCACTTACCGCCAATGACCCTCCATTTGTTGCATTCAATCTCCGAGCCACCATATCTAAATGGGGTGCAAATGGGCAACAAGTTTCACCGTTAGGTAAAAAGGCTACACCAGCATCTACTGCACATGGGAAGTGGAAGTGTGTCGTGCAGCGCGCAATGCAACAGCCAATAGTTGCCCCCATCAATCCACATGCGTCGCAGCGAATAAGACGACTGCGATGTTTAGCCTTGCTGCACTTATGCAGCACACCTGACACATCCTCGTATACTTCCATAGACCAAAGCGCACAGTTCACATGTACCCACGTCTCCGACTCGGTGTAAAGCAATCGCCCACACGCTGTGTTATCACCGATCATGAAGCACAGCGCGCAAAATCGGGTATCTTCGAATACTGCCATCGCTGTAGAATCGTCGCCATTCCCACCATTTGCTGTTGACCAACCATGCAGGGGAGTCGCGGTCGTCATCTGAGCTCGGGGACGTTGATTCACGCGGAGCGGAATGTGTGGTGATGGAGCTGTAGTGTCCACACCAACTTCTACAGCAGACATCGGTGGTTCTGGTGTTACCGAAAGCATTGAAGAAGTGTCGCTCTTGTCCTGTGTAGAAGAATCGATTTTCTCCTTCGATTCCACTGCAGGTGAGGTCGTGGTGTTGGCTGCCACATCACCGAATCCAAATACCGCAAGGTCTGACGGCGGCTCGTGTACAAGATGCCTCTTGGCTACACGACGATCATACTGTTCTTTGATGGTGGTGATTTCTTCTTCCAGTTTCAATCTCAACTTCGGTTCTTCACCATCAACACTCTCACCGGATCGCAGACGCTTTAACAGCGGCTCGTCTAGCTTCCGGTGCTCAGTACCAGCACCTCCCTCTTCGTCGCTTGATAGCAAGTGAATAACAACCTCAGGAAGCGGTCGCCACCATATAGAAGGTGAACACAAGCCAGAAGAGCTGCACAGCTGGCAGCCTCTGATACTATCGTGCAAATCGCGCTTGCATCTTTGCGTGTTTTCAAGCCGACTGTTTGCTTTGAATAAAAGCTTTGTGTCTTGCGTTCACGGCGTCGTGCCGCTGCACGAGGTCCACGCATGTATCGCTTGAAGCGCATGTAGCGATTTGCCTTGCGTAGTAGCCATTCAGGTAAAACGACACCAGTGTCATTGAGTTCTTGCTGCTTGGTGAAACGGAACCAGTCACTTTGAAAGTTGAGACTCCGGTACGCGAAATTGTGTAAGCACTCCTCTCCCAGCCGCAGAACGTACAGGTAGACCGGTGTGTGATCAGCCAAACGCTTCCAGCGTTCAACTTGCTCCAACTGCATTTGAGTCTCCTTCCAACTAGATTCACATTGTAAGCGTTTACGCTGAATATCTGCAATAAGTACTTGACACCGCCAACCTTCACCGTCGGGTATCTTGCCGGTAAGGTGTTCACGCTCTTGTGGGCGACAGGCAGCACATACATATACAGCGCTTGGGTCGCTGACTAGGGTTTGATATCGCTTTGGCTCTGCCTTCAACAGTCCATCGCATGGCGGATGCACCCACCGTTCACATGCATCGCACTGCATTAGCTCCTCGAGATCTGCGTCCCACTTGCGTCGACAAAGTGGACACTTTTCTGCATCCTTTTTATTGTTGCGTGCTGCTGTCGTCCATACATCTGTCAATAATCGGGTTCGTTCCTTGAGAGCTTGCGCTTCACGCTCTTTGCGGTTGTAACAATGCAAACACTTAGTTTGTTCGTGACTGTACGTACGTTCCAGTGTTGCGATATGATCCTTCTTAGTTTCCTTCAAGTGCAAATGCTCAAGACTGTTATTATTGGTACCATCGCAGCTTGTGCACATCACACAGTTTGCACAGTAAATCACTGGGACCGATGATGCTCCATCACGTTTTTTTGAACTCGATGGCAATTTGATAGCTGGTAACAGACATGAACCGTGATAGCCGCGATCACAATGTTCACAAAGCAGAAGTGGTTCCCCGTTGGATAAATCATTAGATATATCTGTTTCTGCTGCATTCACTTGTACTGTAGGAGCTGGGCTGTCAACGTTCCCAGCAGTTGCAGGAACCCGACTCAAATTGCCGTCTGAGGAGCATTCAACACCTGGTTGACCACATATCTCGCACATCTTACAGTTGGGGCAACGCCAATACGCACGGATCTGATCACTATCTTCGACGCGGGTACCGCTCATACCGGGCATACAAAATGAGTGAAATCCTTCTCCACAGTCCACACAGAAAATAAACTCACTTTGCAGGCCCGCACTACCACAAACCGCACACATATCCAGCCAACTGTAGGTGTGAGCTGATGTCCGCGACTGTACAATCTGAAAAAGAGGCACACGTGAAGTCGAATTGCCAATACGAAGTTTTGTCTGGAACATGAATGCATCAGTCGTGACTATACGGCGATCAGCAGGCGTAGTAGTCACAACTAAAGACGAGCCGTTGGTAGCGACAGGGGCAATATCACTGATGGTCTCGTGTCGCTGGTTCTTACCCGATGAACCTGGCACATTCCCGTTTGTACCGTTGTCTTTGATGTTTGTAGCTTCAGATGCTAGCGCTCTAGTCGGCCCATGTGATGTACCGTTATTGTCTTTAAGTCCGCCTATTCGACTACAAGCTTCAGTACCCGCATCCGAGCCATTGTCGCATTCCTCGTCGTCGTCAAGCTCGTCGTCATCATCATTATCTCCATCGTCACCACCATTTTCAACGGAATCACCATTAGAGTGTGGCTTCCCAGCAAGTGCCGAGTTGTTGGGCAGCTGCCTTTTTGCAGCGACTAACAAAGCATCATAGTGACGTCCTCCACGCTGCTTCATTCGAGCTTTAGGTGCTGTTTGCCGGAAAATCCTCTGTCCTTGGCCATAGAACCGCCAGGCCTCACGCCAAATCAGAAAATCGCGGTCTTTTGAGTTGAACGTCACCGCATTAAGACACATGAGCTCGAAGTCATCCCGAAAAGCGCGGAAATTGACGTTTATGTACTTTCCATCAAGGATCTTCTGTCGCATAGTACTCAAGTCCATAGGTGACTTAATTATGTCGAAATACGTAGGTGCAATTGCCTCGGTCACAGGTTCTTTAAACAAATCCAGTTTATCCTCAACATCAAGACGATGGAGAACATGAAGCATTCGGACCTTACGGCACGTAAGACATTCGTAGTTATGTAGCACCTTCGGATCATAGCCATCTCCAAAACGCAAAGAGCGTGCAAAGTCCTCTTCAACCTGTTTGGCAGTCTTGAAGGCTCCGTCATCCTTGTTTGCAGATTTGCCGTTTGACAACACTTCACGCTCTTCCGATGGGCTGCGGCTGCCTACCGGGGTCCTCAAACTCGAGTTCGATTCCTTGTCACGGTTTGTTAAGGTCATGGTAGTCGTTATATCGGGGCTACCACCTGGTTTTGGCAAATTTGACTGACTCTCTGGATCCACGATCACGTCCAGGCTGAAATCGCTGCTGTTGCTGAATGCGTGGAAGGCTGGATGTGGGTCTGGTTCGCAATCTGCGTGAACCCAGCGATGGCACGTCGAACATGTCAGTAGGTCTACAGTGGTCGCCAGCTCTTCGTCGTCCAGCACTAGATCACAAACACCGCAAAATCGATTTGCCTTATAGTAGGGAATGCATTTCGTGCAAAGCGCCGCAGCTCGCAGCGGTAGGCGCCATTGTGACCACCGCGGATTTAAATGACCACCTAGGTCTTCCTGTTCACTTTCCTGGAGGCAGTGACATCCTGCGCACGAGATACAATCACCACATACAAACGGTATCTTCAAATCCGACACAAGTACTTCTCCGTCCTCTGGGTTCACAAGAGAAATTGGCGCATGCGGCGGATCGCAGCAAGTAGAGTGAAACCGCTTGTCACACTTCGAGCATACCACAAATTCCTCCTCATACTCGCGATTATTCATCACATCGCGTGTGTCCACATCGTTTTTATATTCTTCTGGGCCAAGCAAGCAATAGCTGCATGTGTGATCATTGACGTGTTCCCCATTTGCAGGTACTGAAGCTGCATTGCCATGAAGTACACTAGTTTCTCGAATTATGGCTTTTTCAAGTAGTTCCTTAGAGTGAAACTCTCCTGGGATTCCTCCACCCACATCAGAACCACTTAGTTCGAGCATAATTGCCAACTCACTGAACGCGCTGGTATCTTCCAAATGATATACAACACCATCTGTGCTTCGAAGAAGATCAACTGTGAACTCAGAATCCGCATCGATTGTATCAATTTGGCGAGAAATAATATGTTTCTTCGAGTCTTCGTCAAATTTTATAACCTCAAAGGTTCCGAGTATACGCTGATCACGTGAACCAGCGAAAGTGACCTTGATAATTTTGCCCACCATCGCTTCGGCTATTTGAGCGCAGCGCTCGCTAGCATCCGAGGTTCCAGAAACGCGCTTTGAACTTTTCGCTGGTTTAACTGGCACTAATGGCCCTCCGGTTGTCATCGTTCGTCGGAATCCAGCTAACAATGCTTGAAAGACGTGATCTAAGCGCTCTAATTCAGCGCGTGTTTCGTACCGTGCACGTTCCACTGACTTTGAGAGCATATCTTTCCCGATTTCCTTTGTGATTGTTTCTACAGGGCCGTCAAAGGGAGGTGGAACGAACCGCTTCATGCTTCGACATAGGTATTTGGGTACCCAGCAAGACACATACTGGGTAGTTTCAACGTGCTCATCACTGCTAGCAAATATACGGACAAGACGGAAATTAGCCCGAGCTCCATTCTCTTCGTCGATGTTTGGCAGTAGCAGGTTCCGTGCAAGGGCATTTAGTCGCAGGACTTGGGCAGGCCACCACTTGTTTTGCAGCTCTGGTACCTTGACGTAAAGCATCGTGCGCGTCCCAATAACCATAGGGAACGCGTACAATGGCAATGACGCCACAATGCCATCATCAAAGCGAATAGTATGGTGCATTGAAGGCTGGGTAGCATGAAATGCCATCACACGCCCCATAACCCACTGTTTGTCCCACTGCAAAAACACACCCACACTTTTACCGACAAGCTCGTACATTCTGCGTCGTTCCTCCCGCGAGTTCGGCGGCGTTCCAAGACGTATGACAGCATTAACATCCGAAACTTTCGCAGCGGTGGCGCGTAATAGACGTCCATAGACCTGCATCTCCAACACCATTTGCTTGGAAAAACGCGGTTTTTTCTTTCTGCTGCGCTTAAGAGCCCTGAGACAAGGCTTGCAAACCCACGGGCGAGCGGGGACAGCATTTGCTTCATCAGTGCCTAACACGTCCGCCATCTTAAATTCTCCAAAGCACAGATCACATATGATAATAATTCCACTTTCTTCGATGTCATCAACGGCGTTTGCAAAGAAGTTATCGTCTGGGTCCGCAACTATCATAGTTGGATTCGTATAACTCCAGCAATTTGTGATCTTTGTTCCGTCAAATTCACTTCGAAGACCAGTAGAAGATGATACGAACGTAATTGGCTTAGGAATAAGCATACGTGGGCCAGTGCTGTCATCAACAGACGCATTACTTGATGGGCGATGACTTGTTGGCTGAATCACCACTGCGCTGCCATCACTCACAGGGGGCCACCAAGATTTATCTTGATTTTCTTGGAATAATTGTCACCGCCATTCGCTCCACCTACTCTGTTTCGCTTTTTAGTGGACGCAGTCGGTGAAGCGCTTTTTGATTCGAGACTAGTAATACAGTAGGCGCTGACCGCCTACGAGTATACCCAACTTGCAAATTGCGGCAAGCTTCACATAGCATGACACCATCCACGGTTCCGCTCGGGCGATGCAATTGATCTGCAGTACTTCCACCAGCATGAAATTTGTATCACAACCTACACATGTTTGTACAGTGTTCGATACGCAGCACGAGCATCGCTGCACGCTGGACAAAACCACTCACCTTCAGGTATCTTAAGTAGTGGGGGATGCAAAGTCGAAGGATCGAACTCATGGTCACAACCATCACAAAGCAGGACCGTCACAACTACTTTCTGAACGGGGAGAGCTGAAGCCGCACTTTGAAGCTTGCTCGCCCGCCGTCGCTTTGGGACAGCTTTTGTCTTTTTGTCATCATGGTGAGCATTCTGCGTGGAGGTACATCCAGGACAGAACCAGTCACCACTCGGTACTTCTGTTAGTGGCGGGTCTAACACCGTCATATCGAACTCACCATCACACAAGTCACATATCAACAACGTCACAGGCACGAGGGGTAAGGTCCTGCTGCCAGCAGCAGAAGAGGCTTTAGAGCCATTCGCCCCGGCAACACAATCGCTGCAAAACCAATCTCCTTCAGGAACACTTTTTAGTGGTGGGTGGACGCCGGTTAAGTCAAACTCACGATCACAACCATCACAAATTAACACTGTCACCAACTCCTGGGGACTAGCCGCGATTCCAGTGGTTTTCAATTCTGAGTCTGGAACACTGCGACACATGGGGCAGAACCAGTCACCTTCTGGGGCCTCCGTAAGAGGTGGGTTCAAAGCAGTCATATCAAACTCTCCCTCGCAGCCGTCGCAAATAACCACTGTCACCATTGCAAGCGAACGTGCTATAGGTGCACAATGTCCACAATACCACTCGCTGTCGTCGTCAACTGGAGAATTCGCAAGAATCTCGTTCAAATTTGCATCAGTGTCCTGTGGATCACAAAACTCCTGCAAGCAAAAGTGTCCTTTGCAAATGTAACACTCCTTCCACCACTGAACCTGTTCGTCTGCCTCATCATTCACTAGCAGCGCAATCGTGCGAGTTTCAATGGATCCATCCACTAGTTGTTTCGTCTGCTTGCCACTCTCCACTAGACACGGAGCACACCATTCCAACGTGACTGTCGATGCACGACGTCTCTTCCTGCCAGTTCCACGATACACTCTCTTCTTCTTCACCTCTACTCCATGTTCTGACTGAAAATGCTCACACAGCGTCGATGCAGTCGAGTGTCTCGGCATTTAAGGCATTTCCCTCGTTCCTCCGTCGCAATCTGCACCTGTCGACACGTCGTGCAGACGTCCACAGCAGTTGAAAACACTCTCCAAGCGTTACCATCACTCTGCATCAGTTCTCCATGTTCTTTTTCCTTGTTTTCCACCGAAATTCCGCTTGTAATTGTCATTTTCCCGTCTTTTTCCACCTTCCGAGTCCTTCTCACGTACGGGAAAGCCAGCGCCGGCACCAGAATCGGCAGCTTGTCCTCCTCCACTGTCTGCTGTTCCTTCTTCGTCAATTTCTGGGTCTTTGAGCGGCATTTTAGGCACGTAAATGGCCGTTCCTGGACGTCTCCCAGCTGCAACAGACACAAAGTGTGGTAAATACCATCGCAAACGCAGCAGCGAGACACCTGCGCACTCCCCATCGTCTGCTGCGTCGTCAGGTCAGGTTTTCCCGTCGAAATCGCATCGCTAGAAGCTGGAAAAGGCTTGTTTTCCGAGACCAAGAGGCGGTTCACCTTGTCTTCAGTGCGGACGTTCTGCTGGACGGAATCGGCCGCTTCCGCCGCGGGGGACGTGCCCACAACCTGCTCACATACAAGACACGCGAAATTCATGTCGCTCAGAGGCAGAAAGCCGCCTACAAGACGCAAAATCACTCGCACAAGACGGCGTCTCCTCCCGCGCTTGGAGCCAAGAACTTTGTGTTACTTGGGACGGGTGACCCCCAAGTTGCAACTCACTCTGGAAATAGCAGCTGTAGTTGAGTTTGAATTTTTCTAAATTTAGAGGTTGCTACTTCGGGGGATCTTGCGATGATTGGTGAAAAAGATGAATTAAACTTTTGTGATTTTTGATACTTTTTGATAATTTAGTTTTCTTGTCATGTTGAAGTTTGTTTCGTACTGTATGTGTCGTGTTAATTGCGAATGTCAAGAGATGCAAATCAATCAAGTGGCGGGAGACGTCGCCAATGGCGAGTGGTTTGTGATCGATGCGGTCGCACACAGGGGCCAAAAGACGATAATGTTAAGTTGTTTTTCATGTCAACTACATCCACCGAACGTATTATTGTCACTTATCGTATCTGTCCAGAGCACTTGAACTCAGAACTTGCGTTTTCATGCAATAGTCACTATCGCATCCATGGCGACCACTAGTCGGAGTTGCCGAGAATGGTCGAGTCAACCTCCACGACGTCATTTCATGTTGATGAATTTGGCCGATCTTGAAGCGGCGCCGCAAGAACTTTCAGCTGGTGCAGTTGACGCAGCATTTAATCCCCCAATTTCACCTTCCCATACTAACTCCAAGTTCAACATGATCTATCATTCAATCCCTGCACATCACAATCGTTCCCGCCGGAAAGTGCAATTGCGAGCTTCGCTTGCTCACTTCTGCTTGGTCAACACCAGCTGGTCACTTTTGGTGCTTGGTTCCATAGTGAAAGCAAGTCAACATCCCATCTGTTCCAGTGCTGCGTCCCATTGAAGCTCTTCATTTCCAAATTTGCCCACTGGTGCACAGATCAATGACATTGTGTCCACCTTCTCCACTGTTGGCTTCTGTCGCCTTCGTCTGCCGTCAATGGCCTCACATTGAGGCGCTGGACCACGTCACACACGAGTTGGACACTCTGCTGGACAATTCCCAGCTCTGGACACTGGCTGAAGCGAGCGGCGCGGGTCTCGAGCACTTGGTGGAGCGCATTGCGTCCCGAGACGCCGCTAAGATCCAGCACATGGACAAGCTGCAGCGCCAGGCGCTGGCCACGACGGCCATGGCGTCGGCTGCAGCAGGTGGCCACGTCCCCGTCCTGCGTCGTCTCACTGCGCTCTTTCCACACGCTCGTGTGACCAAAGCAGTGGAAGCTGCAGCTCGAAATGGCCATGTGGACGTGCTGCAGTGGCTCTTGGAGCACAACGAGACGCTCAATGTGTTTTGGGGAGCACGGGAGATGCTGGTGGCTGTACGCAATGGCCACCTGGACGTGGCACAATGGCTGCAGAGGCATACGACAGCCCCAGAACACCAGTTTTTGATTGATGAAGCTGCACGTCACGGCGACTTGGCAATGATTCAATGGCTCTACAGTGTTGGTGCAGCGGACGAATGCACAGTGAATGCAGTGGCCAATGCGGCTGAGAACGGACACCTTGAGACTGTGAAGTGGCTCACGGAGCACTGCTTCCACAGTGAATGTCCGTCCATCCGGATGGACCAGGCGGCGGCTAATGGGTACTTGGAAATGATCCAGTGGCTGCATGTAAATGACTCGCGCTGTACGACCAATGCTATGAATATGGCGGCTGCAAATGGACATTTGGAGACGGTCAAGTGGCTCCATGAACATCGGACTGAGGGCTGCGAACGCGCTGCTATGGACCAAGCGGCAGTTAATGGCCATCTCGATGTGGTGCAGTGGCTTCACGCGAATCGGAAGGAGGGATGCACTACAATTGCGATGAATGGTGCTGCGCGGAGAGGATTCTTTGACGTGGTCAAGTGGCTTCACGCTCACCGCAACGAAGGCTGCACGATCAAGGCGATGGACAACTCCGCTATGAACGGACACCTTGAAATTGTGCAGTGGCTTCACGAAAACAGACCCGAAGGCTGCACCACAGCTGCAATGGACCAAGCTGCTGCAAACGGACACTTAGAGACGGTCAAGTGGCTTCATGAACATCGCACGGAAGGCTGTACAGTTGCTGCAATGGATGACGCTGCGTTGAATGGCCATCTTCACATGGTGCAGTGGTTGCACGAGAATCGAGACGAGGGATGCACCACTGCGGCGATGGACAACGCTGCTGCATTTGGTCACATGAATGTCGTACAATGGCTGCACGATAACCGCGACGAAGGATGCACGACCGACGCTATGGACCGCGCTGCTCGCCAAGGCAAATTCGACATGGTCAAGTGGCTTCACTCGCACCGCAACGAGGGCTGCACCCTGTTGGTATGAACAATGCGGTTGGTGCAGGGCGACTCGATATTCTGCAGTGGTTGCACACAAACTATGGCATGGGATGCAACAGCCGTGCGATGGAGGCAGCGGCGTTCGGTGGCCACTTTGACATCATCGACTTTCTTCATCGCGAGGGGCTGGCATCATGCACAGCGGATGTGTCAATCAAGGCGGTGGCTGAGGGTCACTTGGAAATTCTTGAGTGGCTCTTTCAGCACTACCCAGAAGTTATTCCAACAGCACGATTGCTGCGCATTGCAAAGCGGCACGACTTGTATTGCGTCGACTGGCTTGTACGGACAGGCAAAGCTGTTGACGATGAGATGTGGTAATGTATCAACTATGAATTATGAACACACATGTACTGCATTGAAAGCATCAACGTTAAGTTCCTCCGATCAGCGGATGTGCTACAGTACCACCACCTGGAGGTACTGTAGTCGACTGGAGGCTCCAGTTCCTAGTCGATAGCCGGTCGATCGCTCATCAATTCGCTAATCGACAAGGAACGCGTAGATCTTCCTCCCCTGATTCGCCATGACCTCGCTGTTAGGCAAAACGCAGCGCAATGCAACGTATGCCACGTTCGACAAGTTCGAGTTCACGACACAACGTGATGGTCCTTTACCAGCCTCTTGTCCATCTCAGCTACTCTTCTCGTTCGCCGGGTCATTGATGGAGCTCGGGGCTGAGCGTCAATTGACAAAAGCCGATTTGTGGGACTTGGACCATGCGAATGAGACCAAAACGGCATTTGCCGCCTTCACCAAGCACTACGAAGCGTCCAACGGCTCGTTGTTGCGTGCAGTAGCACGCAGTTATGGTGGAAAGCTGGCCATTTGTGGTACAGCCTCTTTAGTCTCTGTAGCGTGTGGACTCTTGGCTCCAGTGGTGTTACACCATGTGCTTGAAGCATTTGCAGCCCCTACGACGAACCTCCAAGATTTGAGCATTTGGTTGGGACTTTTCTTCGCGTCTCGACTAGTGAATGCTTTCGTGTCGGTGCATTCGGCCTACTACGTCGACGTTCTGGGTCTCCGACTGACAGCAGCTTTAAGAGCGTTGTTGTTTCAGAAAACTCTTCGTCGAGGTGCAACAAAGGATGCTGAAAAGGAAGGAGTTGATACTTCCAATCACTTTACATCGGATACCAACATCGTCTCTGCGGTCGCTCACTGTATCAACAACGTGTGGATTCTTCCGATTCAGATTGGAGGTGTCGTGTACATGTTGTATTGGGTCATTGGCATGGCTGCTTTTGCTGGTTTAGGTGTCATTGGGCTTTCGACTTTGGCAGGAATGCTAGTTGGAAAAGTGGGTGTTGATACCTTCAGACAAATGATGCAACAGAGAGACGGTCGTATGAAGACTATCAAGGAGGTCTTCGGAGCGATCCAATCGTAAAACTGAATGCGTGGGAGGACAAATTTGCAGAACGCATTGCTGATTGTCGAGCAACGGAGATGAAGGCTTTGCGGTATTTCTTATTGTCGTGCTCCCTTGAAGAGCTTGTGGTGTGGGCATCACCTCTGCTGGTGTCTATTGTGTCACTAGGAGTTTATTCGCTTGGTATGGGCCAACCTCTTACTGCAGCCAATGTGTCTTCATGCAAAAGTGTCTTTGGAGCGCATGTCAAATTATCTCACACATCCCGACTACAATCACTCAAATGTGCTTCGTGAGGATGCAGACCAGGCTGAGGATGTCGTTGTTTCTGTCGAAAGTGGGAGTTTTGGATGGAAGGCAGATTTACCAGTTCTATCGGATGTGAACCTTCGAGTGAAAAAAGGAGACCTAGTGATGGTCCGTGGAGCCGTGGGTGCTGGAAAATCGTCGCTATGTTCTGCGTTTCTCGGCGAGACGCAAAAGCTTGGTGGAAGGGTATTTATTCGCGGCAGTGTGGCTTACTACTCGCAACAACCGTGGATCCAACACATGAGTATCCGCGACAATATTCTCTTTGGTCACGACTTCAACGAAGCAAAATATCACAAGGTCCTAGATGCATGTGGTCTTTTGCCAGACTTGAAGCAGTTTTCCAATGGGGACGAGACTGAAATTGGACACAAAGGAGTAAACTTGTCCGGGGGACAAAAGGCTCGTGTAAGTCTGGCCCGTGCATGCTACGCAGATGCCGATGTACTCATTCTGGATTCACCTTTGGCAGCTGTTGATGCTGTCGTCCAAAGCGAAATCTTTAGTAAATGCATTTGTGAGCTACTAGAGAACAAGACTGTTATCTTAGTGACTCACAGCGAGGACGTTATCCAGTCACCTGCCGTAAACTTCTCCATTATGGTCGAAAATGGCAATGTTCGTGGAGAACGACGCAACCCTGACGGTCGCCGAAGCATGCATTCCAAGCGGCAGTTAATTACAATGGTCAAACCAGAAGTAGTTGCGGGTGAAGCTTCTAGTGGACAATTTGTTGAAGAGGAGGAAAGAGGTGAGGGTCGAGTCACGAGCAAAGTGTTTTGGGTCTACTTCAAGGCATTGGGTGGCACGAAAATCTGTGTTTTGACATTGATCTCGCAGCTACTGTGGCAGAGCTTCCAAATCGGCAGTGATCTCTGGCTTAGTCACTGGACAAGTGAAGATCCAGTGACTAACGACAAAAGAAACATGACCATTTATGCTCTCCTCGGCGGAGGAGGTGCTGTTATGGTCCTGGTTCGATCCGTTTGCGTCGTGTTTGTGGGACTTGGAGGCGCTCGATATCTGTTTAGGGCCATGACTGACGCATTGCTGCGAGCGCCGATGAGATTCTTTGATACCAACCCCATCGGACGGATTGTGAACCGCTACTCGACCGATATGGGATCCGTTGATTTTCGTATGCCATTGATCTACGGCGCATTTCTCGCAGATTTCTTTGTGACTGTGTGTCAACTGGTAACTGCAGCGTACATGGTCAATTTCCTTGGTGCTCTTGTGATTCCTCTGGCTTGGATCTACATCAAAGTAGCAAACTTTTACTTGTCATCATCGAGTGAAATCACGCGCCTGCAGCGTGTGGTGTCATCTCCAGTCTTGAGTTTTGTTAGTCAATGTGAAGAAGGCGCGACTGTGATTCGAGCATTTGGACCAGAATGTATTTCACACATGGTTAGCGAAATGATTCAACGGATTGACCAAAGTAGCAGAGCTTCATACGTCAAGTCTGTCACGGAGAAGTGGTACGTCGTGCGGATCCAGCTTATCGGCTGTGCTGTTGTTATCGGAATCGTGTCGGCTCTGGTTTACTTGCGAGCCTTCTTGTCTCCCGGGTTGGTTGGATTGGCCTTCACATATGCGCTCAATGTTGATGGAGGTCTGGCCAACATTGTCCAGCTTTGGTCATACGTAGAGCTCATTATGGTCAGCCCAGAGCGAGTGCTGGAGTACGCTTCATTGGCGCCAGAGGGCAGCAACGCAGCTATTGTAGTTGAACCAGAATGGCCTCATGAGGGCTCAATTAACTTCGAGAAAGTTGTGTTCAGCTACAATGCCAACGAAAATGACGCTGTGTTGAAGAACTTGTCCTTTAGCATCAAGAAAAACGAAAAAGTAGGCATTGTCGGTCGCGGATCAACGAGCTGATCTCCGGCCAAATTATCATCGATGGAGTTGACATCTCGACACTGTCAATCCGAACGCTTCGATCGCGAATGTCGATCATTCCCCAGTCTCCGGTGTTGTTTAAAGGATCACTTCGAGCGTACATGGACCCATTTTCCGAGTTCACCGACGCAGACATTTGGTCAGTGATTGAAAAAGTTCATATGAAGCATCAAATCGGAGCCTTGCAGAACCAACTTTCGTATGAATTGACCGAGAACGGTGACAATTTCAGCGTAGGTGAGCGCCAGTTACTGTGCATGGCTCGAGCATTGCTGAATCGAAGTCGTATCGTGGTAATGGATGAAGCAACAGCAGCGATTGACCATGCTACCGAGCAGAAACTGCAAGATATGATCGCCCGTGATTTTCAAGACGCGACTGTGCTGACGATAGCACATCGCTTGGCCACGGTGCTGGATTCAGACCGCATTCTTGTGCTGAGTGACGGAAAAGTTGCTGAATTTGACACCCCGCATAACCTCGTAAAGGACACTAAGGGTGTGTTCTATGAGCTAGCGAAGGAAGGAGGGTATCTCGACAGGCTGCGTGCTTGAAAAGCTACCAGAAACGATGACTTTGTGAAGAGCGTGATTTCTCAGCTTGATGGCTGTGCATATATCAATGGAAATGAGTTTAAGGGCCCGCAACTTGACAATCCTTTTCCCTATGACAACACAAAAACAACTACTAACATTTGCATCTGCTCCTTGGAACCAACGAAGGCAGCGTTAGTCATAGCTCAAAGAAAGTTACTAACACATATCTTTCTGTTTCCTAGGTAACAGCCATAGCGCATAGTATATTTATTCTTTTCATTCCCGCTCTATTATTAAGCTAGCTGACTCCGTTTGTCGTGACAAATAGACTATGACTGATGTACCGACAACACGCAAAGTCCCACCTAAACGATACTAACGGCGAAGTTAAGGACAGAATGCGATTACACTTTAGTTGCATGATCAATAACGAATCAAGCAGTAGTAGTAACTTCTCTCCAGGTAAGTATGCGATTCCACTACTTGTAATAACCTTCACGCAATCTTCTCCTTAACTACAACGTTACGTGCACATCGTAAAACTGTTGTTGGACATGTCTTTTCCAACAGTTTGCCCGGATTTTTGCAATGTACAAATCGCAGAAATTTGGATCAGTTCACGATGTGACAAGGCTGGGACAAAGATCGGCTACATGTCGTCGACCGAGGGTGTGTTGGCGATAACGCTCCGCGCAACCTCACTCGATCAGTAAAATAAAATTGTCTCGTCAGGAGAAAATAATCTATCACATAGATATCTTTTAATGGCACAAAATAACAGCACGGGTGATTGCATGCACAAGTGACTGCCTGTTCTTTAGAAAAGTCCTTGTGGAGCTCCAGCACCAGGCTCACTTGTATAAAACATTGCCACTTGCGGCCCTGAACCAATGGTTCAGGGCCGCAAATGTACGGTATATGTGACATGACGCACATAGATCTTAACTTGAAATGGGCCACACCTCTGGTGATGACCTCAATAGGCAATATTGTAAATTGTAATACAAATCGGGAAAGATGGGACTGACAAATATACGAAGTGTGCACAGGGATCGGTCCAAGCGATAGGGTACACATTGACATCGGTGAGCTATCTGTCGATTCGATGCTACCAACGCATCGCGTTGGTGTAGGACGATGGAGAGGGCTGACTTGGACTGAGGGTGGGGCATGTCGAAGGTAAGCGTTGTCTATTCTGCTACTGCCGTTATGTCTTGGGGCTGCGCGATGGTCGTCTTGGACAACATGACCTCTTGTAGAAAAGTCAAACGTTGGTAGTGATTCTTCATTGGGAGTGCAAGCATTGGAACTTTGATTAATGTGGCTGACTGGTATAGGCAGAGCATGTACGAGCAATACATAATGCTCACTGTAAGCCATCCATTTGCCACCACCATGTAGCAACTCGTGCATGCATGCAACTTGCTCTTCCTGCAGACTGCGCAAAGATACAAACTGTCACGTACTGTACTCCAAAGATGAGTGGTGGTGAAGACGAAATTTCTGATGCAACCGATCTTTTCACTCCCTTGTGTCCATACATAGTGTGGACTCCATGGTATGGACCATACAGACCTGCAAATCACGGCAAATCATCGTCAACATCCTTAACTTGGTGGTACCATCGTATCATCAGTGATTGCGACTCGCAGTTTCACAATTTGCGAAACTCAAAACTGGCAAAGTCTGTCTATCATTTGACAATAATAGCAAATCCCAGTTTCAATGTGTGCTACATTTCTTTCTTCGGTTGTAACTTCAAGTATAATTATTTGTCTTTCCGCTTGTACTAGCAAATGGTACTTCAGCGACTTATATATAAATTTTAGACGTGGATTAATTTGGTTTATTGAACCAACGCTGTTTTTTGTCAAGTGTCTGTATAATATACACACTTGTGGTCATATAAGCAGTATTTGAGGTGTTTCATGTTGCACTTCTTGGAATAGCTCTTGTACAGGATACAGTTCTTGTGAAGACCGTTTACTCGTGTGTGATTGCCGCAACTTTCACTCGGGTACGATTGCTGTATCTCCATTCCGCATTTCGCCCTCCAACCCTCAAGCCACCAACTCCCTAATTTCCAAGAAAGCCTGCATCATGCGATTGACTTTTGTCATTTTTGCTGCCGTGGTGGTCATCACCGGCACAGCAGCGACCAACAGCGAGCCAGCCTCAATCTCGACTAAGGAGTTGGAGGGGGGGATCGAGGCGATTGATACTGCGCTGGGTGGTGTCAAAGACAAGCGGCTTCTGCGCGGTTATCGAGACGGTGAAGAAGAGAGACTGAGTCGACAAGCCTTGAACGACCTCCTGGATGGAAACACGCTCCACAAGTTTGAGAAATGGGCCAGCAAGGGCTACTCCGGTAAGTTTATCTATAAGAAATTGGACATCTCGACGCACAAGGATCGCCTCTGGATCTACAACAAGTACTTGAAGCACCTCGAAGAAAACTGAGAGTTTTATCAAATGGGTTCTTAGCTATCAATGGCGAACACACTCTTTCAGCACTTACGTAACAACAGTCAATCGATTCCGATAATAAGTGACTCGAATAGATGTCAACTTCACAATTAAAGCCATACAACAGTTGCAGCGGATACAAAGCCCTTGTCTTTTTCCAGCCTTCTCAAATATATTTTCCAGGTCTTCATGCAAAACGATAGCAAGCAAACAGACACTTACGTCTGTCGTGTTGGACAGCATTTTCTACTCGCGGGTAGTCGGCGATCAGCTAGCAATCATCAAGTTCTTCACGGCGTTAAGGCCCTTCGCAAGTCGAAGTTACATCACCAGCGGGTAGGTATGGGAATTCATTTAGTTTTCGGAATTGGTAGTGCGTGAACAACAGCATTATCAAACAAATGATGGAACGTGATCGAGCACAATTACAGCAAACGAACGGACTAACCGAGTGGATCTATCTCAAATATGAAGTGTAACCAGCACCTCCTGCTGGTATGGTATCTCCTGCTGGCAATCCCTTCGATAATATACATACTTCGCAACGGGAAGACCACATCAATACAAAGAGGCTGAAAGTGCACATTAAAGTTGCGCAGCAATACTCTTAGTCGAATCTTGTGCTATTCGAGTGACAAGACGCATAGAATGGAGTTCAAAAGCTCCCTGATGGCCTTATGGTACTTTGTGGAGCGAGGAAGGCATCGGTGGGAGTGGATATGTGGAGTATTGGACCAGACGACGACGACAGACCAAGGACAACGCCGGCGCCGACGACGGTGCAGCCCGACCGCACCGAGGACCGCGTAAACACTACACTGCATAATCGATGCCGCGTCAACCGCGGCACTGCATAATATAAGGTGCTGGAGAGCTGGAGGGCACTGCTACAGGGCACACCCCCTATAAGATTAGTAGCGTTAGGGAGTTTTCTCTAACTGCTAAATGAACTCACCTCGCAAATTACAATCGAGCGCGCAAACGTCATAGGAAGCAAACCCTCTATTGTTCCCAATGGGGGAAAAGCAAAGAACAATTTGCACTTGGATGATCATCTTCATTACAAGCAGTCAAAAGTTAATTATCCCTTCCTCTGCTATTGCCCATCGGTCACAAACATGATTCAATAGGTTGTTAGATCAATCACACCAGAGGCTCACACACCTCAGTAGGTGCTGAAGCGACCAAAACTGAGGGTGTCTATCAAGAAGACGAACTTGTCTACCCAGAAGGAGAGAAAGAAGTTTATACATCAACACAATGTGGGCGCTAACAGCGCCTCCACCTATACCGGAGTCATATTATGAGTTAATCAAGTCACTTCATTTTTAATTAATGTGTGCCACCATAGCATAAACATGTACGGTACACACTTGCATGACTCGAGAATGTAAACCCCTAAGAATATCTAATACTGGATCGTGTAAAATTACCCCAGTCGTGGCGGTGGTATCAATAATCTTGATCCTGGTCAACACACGGTACCCCCTGATACTGATCCATGTATTCGACGGGTTATGACGTTGCGCGCTTGAATGCTAGTTGCGAAGTGAGTTTATAACCCGTGTTATCCAAATTCCTCCTCCAACAGGGCAGCCCTAGAGGCTGCAAGCGCTCCGGTGTTCAGCACCAACGAATCCTGATCTTGAGCTGAACAAATGCCAGAGCGGTTCCGGCCGAACCGCTCGGACGGTCTTGGCTCGATCCGTGCTGGCGCGATGGTGACAGCCGTTAAGGTCGCGTACGTCGGCTAGAAGTCTGGAAACGGTCTCCACATCACCCCCCAAGACAGCAAAGACGACGTACTCCCTGAAATGGCTACATCAGCTCGGTGACGTCGTTGTCCTGCGCGTACTTGGCCACAAGAGCGGGGACATCATGCTTGATCGATCGAGCGGGCTCCCAGGAATTTCAATATCCTGGAGCCCACGCCAGGCCACCAAAAGCTCGAGCTCGCCCGAGGCTGCATTGTGCCGGTGGTCGACCACCTCGCGCACCTTCAACACGATCCCTTGCAGTGAGACGTGCTCACGAATCTCAGCGGTGACGTCGAGATCTCCATCATAGTAAAACTTCAGTCTCGACCCGTGAACGTCATACTCAGCACCAGTGAGAAGATGTCGGACGAGGAAGGAGTGAGGTAGGGCCTTGATGACTTGAAAAGGTCCTACCCAGCGCACCAGTAGTTTGTTGCCTCGGAGCCTCCGGTCGACGTGGGACCATAGTACGTAGTCGCCTTCCGAGAAGTTGCACACAGCTCCGCTCGACCGAGCCATCGCTGCGGTGTGGCGCTGTTCACGCCCGTCACGCACCACCCGATGAAGTCCATGTAGACCGCGGCGCAAATCTTCGATCGCCGTCTTCACATTGTCTTTGTCAAGCGGGAGCGATCTTGGAAGTCGTTCTCCTGGGATAACCACCACGTCCAGTGCAGATGGTGTAGGCAGGCCCGTGAAGAGTTCGACGGGAGCGCAGTTCCCGAGCGACAGCACTGGGCTATGGTTCAAGTTGGCTTGAACGAGTGGCAGCAGGTGGAACCAGTTCCGGGTGTCGAGGTGATTCTCGAGCAACATGACCCTCAGCACCTGCAGGATGTCTCGGTTCACCGCTCCACCGTGCCGTTGATCCACGGGAGTAAACAGGGACAAAACTGTGCGTCACATCGAGACGATCGGCAAGCGCCTCCATGACCTGACACTTGAAGTGTGTCCCGTTATCGGAGATCCACATCTCCGGGATACCAAACCGCTTGTGCCAATCCAGCAAGGTTTTGACGGCGGTCTGGCTGTCGGCTGAGGCAGCAGGTACTAGCTCACAATAGTGCGTCAATTCATCCTTGAGGACGAGGACGTACTGAGCATCGCCATAGCTCTCACCCAGATACAGGTAGTCCATATCCATTCGCGTTGCGTGCTGCCACCGTCCTGTCTACGGTCCAATCGCGCTGAATAATGGTGCCGCCTTTGACGTGCTTGCAGAGAAGGCAGTCATTGATAAATCGAACCGCGGACTGGCGGGTGTTATCCAGCGCAAAATGACGATCCAGCAGCTCGACCAGCGCATGAACGCCTCGGTGGCCTTGTGACCCACAATGTGCGATCACAAACAAGCGCTTGACAAGGCTCTTCGCATTCGTAGGCACCCATAGCTTGCCACCGACCTCCGTAGCACCGTCAACCGTAGTCCCATCCACGGGTGCATCGCGTCTGTACTTCTTTTGGGCATCCACCACCTGAGCCCGTGTGGTCCAAGTGAACGATTCATCCTGCAGCGGGCGCAGTTCCGATAGCGTTTGTGCTGATATTGTGGTCACACGTTTCACAGCGAGTGCCGTCTCGGACTCAGCAGCGGAAGGTTGTCCCCATCGAGAGACGATATCAGCTCAAAGGTTCTTCTCGCCCGCAATGTGATGGATGACATACCGACAGCTTACCATCTTGAGTACCCAACGCCGCAACTTGCCCTTAACGTGCTGCTTGACTTCTCGGTCGGGTGAGAACAACTGAATGAGGTTGGGATGGTCACAGTAGATGTGGAACCCCTTCTCCCTCTCCAGCATATAGTCGAGGTCGTCGCAGGCCTTGACTTTAGGGTACCTTCCTTTTCGACGATAGAGCAGTTCAGCTGTGCGTTCTTGAACAGACCACCACGGCAGATAAGGAGCTTGTGCGATTAATCCTCGACGGGGACCCCATCTTGCCAGCGACGCACTTGAGTTATCACGATGGAGTAGCCAGTAAGCGAGGCATCACTGAACAAGCACACGGTGGAGCCCTTGTCGGGGAAGATCAACTTGCATGATCGCTCCACCATCTCCAACATCTGCTGGAATGCCAATTTATCTGCGGCCGACCAGCCGAGTTTGGCACCACTGAGGTGGGACTTCCGGCGTCCGCGCTCGCGCATAACGTGCTCAAGCTTCTCCTGGAGGGGTGCCACCGTCCGCGCAAAGTCAATCATCGAGTCGCGCAGCCAGTTGAGGGCGCAAAGGAAGTGCTGGAGAGCAGCACCTGTCGGGGGAAGTGGCATCTTTTGCAGTGCCGCTAGGCGTTCCGGGTCATGTTCAACACCTTCACCGTCGATCACCTTACCGCACCACTTCACACGACGGGCAAAAAGCTTGTACTTCTTGGCATTCAGCTTCAGGTTGCGCTGGCGAAGGATTTAGAAAAACTTGCTCAGGTTCTCCAAGAAAGCTCCGGGCGTCGTAGCATATAGAAGGACATCATCGATCCAAACCAGTACGCTGTGGAACAGGATGTCCTTCAGGACCTCATTCATCTGCGCCTGAAAGTGCACAGCGGAGTCACTCGCTCCTTGCGGCACCCTCGTGGGCGTAAAGACGTCATCCTCCGTTACGAAGCTGAACACTTCTCGACACCTCGGGTGGAGTGGCATTTTGCCAGAAGCCCTTGTGAAAATCAAAGGTACCGAAACCATAGGCACCCCGTACAGACTCGACCACCACTGACAGGTTGGGCGCTGCCCATGTTAAAGGGACCGTCAGCTTGTTGACAGGCCTGTAGTCGATGGTAATTCGAAACTCGCTGGTGCCTTGCTTGGCCACCGGTAGTGCTGGGCATGACCAGCGACTGTTATTGTTCCATTCCACTAGCCCCGCTGCCTCCAGCTCACGTACGTAATTCCGCAAGAATTGCCGCTGTGCTTCGGGGTAGCGACGCACATAACTACGGTAGGGCTGTGCATCAACCACCAGGCGTACATCCAGAGGCTCAACATCGGCAGGTTCATCGCGGCCAAGGCGTAGACGGAAAATATCGCTGTAGCTAACGACGAGCTCCCTCAGGTCATTGGCGAGAGTTGCATCAAACCCTGCCCCGATAGCACCATCGACCAGAGCGTGTAGTAGCGGTGTAATCTTCTCCCCATCGTCGGCTCCCAGCACTTCCACGTGGTCCGTGGGGATGTTGTCGGCCTATGCCTCGACTTCCTCGATATGTTGCTGGGCCAGCTGTTCAAAGATGTCGTCTAGGTCGACACCGACGGACTGCAGCGTAGTCCTGCCGAGCAGCGGCTCTTCCTCCAAACCTCCAGCACGAGACACTCGATGTTCTCCAGCTTCAGCGGGCCAGATCCAGTCACAATTTGCAGGTCGAGATGGACCTTCTCGTGGCAGGTCATCGTGCTGTCACCTGCCGCGACCACCGTCATCGGGGGCTCCACTCTGTGTGTCGGCAAGCCTGGAATCAGATCCAGCAGCTCATCGAGCACGGGACGTCCAATGATGTTGGCGTCTGAGCCCGTGTTAGGGCAGAAAGGTACATCCAGCACGCCATTTATCACGGCGTTCCGGAACGTCGGCTTGTCGTCGGCTGTGACGCGCTTCACGCGTTCGGCCTGGCGCTCCTTACGTTCACGTAGGGACCTCACCACATCAGCCTTCTGCCCCTCCGTGGCTGTAGGGCAATCACGAGCCCAGTGAGGGCCCTTGCAGACGAGACATCCGTCACGTGGAGGTTCCGTTGCTCACCACTGCCTCCAGTTCCTCCAGCGACATTAGCCCCTCGCAGTTGTGGCTTGTTCGGCCGCTGCGACTTGGACTGCCGCTGTGGCACCTTGGAAATTGCTGGCTTCTCCTGAGATCGGGGGCCGGCGTTCTGCTTCATCTGTGCTTGCATGAGATGATACTGCTGCTGCCGGGTAGCATGCTCAACCATAAGGTCGTGCAGGGCCAGGTCGTCGGCCTTTGCCCCGCGGTGGGTCAGATCCACAAGTCGTGTCAAATCGATCTTCAGCATCTCGGGAGTGACATTGCTCAACAAGAGCTTGCAGCGAAGGTTCATACGTTGGCGTCCATCATCTCCAACAACCGGATCACGTCCGAGAATTCCAGTGAGGCCATTGTCCTCGATCAATCGGTCGAAGGCCATAAAATAGCTGGCGACCCGCGCTTCGACATCAACTTCGGACAGGTCCATCTTCAGCTCGCGTGCAAACAGTTGGGTTACGTCGGGGACGCGATCGTTCATCATCGTCCCCACCTTGCGTCTCATCTCGGCGAGCAGCATGTCATCCGTTACGCTGTTGACCTTCTTCTTCAGGATGTAGGTGGTCACATGCTCCAACACCCTAGGCTCGATAGTTGATCGAACACTCCGGGCCACGGCTGCTTCGACTTCGCCCGTGGCCCCGCACTGCTCAGCGACCTTGTCCTCATACTGCCTCCGCTCTCGGAGGAACGTGGTGATAGCCGACTGACTCCAGACCTTCAGTCCAGGAGCTCGGGTTACCTCAAAGATCGGCTGAGGCATCGCCATCATGACATCGCCTTCGGCGTCGTAGTCGTAGTCAGGTCCCATGCCTGGCATGGCGAAGCTTGTCTTGGTCGTCAAAGAATTCTTTATGACGTTGCGCGCTGCTCGAACCGTGCAGGCGCGATGCTGACAGCCGTTAAGGTCGCGTACGTCGGCTAGAAGTCTGGAAACGGTCTCCACACGGGTACAGGATCAATGTATTCACGCGTATCAATAGTTACTCCGAAGCCCTGCATGTACCACAAGTCGGACCATATGTTTTGATCTGCATGCTTGGACGTCCCACACTGCCGATTATAAGTCTGTATATTCACACTGTTTAAGCAGAACGAGATAATTTTCAGCAGGGCATCATGCAGGTTTGCGTCGGGGCGAAATACTGGCGGGTGTCAAGGATTGACTGAGCTGTTAGCCTTGTCATGAATTACACCGAATCGCACTTCTCCAGAAGTCTGGCTGACAAAATTGAGCGCTATAACAGCCTCATCCACAATGATGAAACATCGTATCAAGGGTATCGTCATCTCGCTATCGCTCACCACACATCTTCGCCCTTGTCATCTTCTATTTTGTACGAAGACGAGCTTCCCACCTCACTGACAACCACACAAAACAGCATCAACATCTCTCCTCAACGTAGCGGTTTCTCGAAATGAAAAAGTGAACGATATCCTATCGTAGTTTGAAGGAAGATCATATGAAAATGAAGGTCAAGTTGAAGTTACACAATCATTTTGAACACGCAAACTCACATTTCATTTACTTATCTGATCTCGGTCTTCTCTCGTACAGCAGAGTCTACCACTCATCACTTACTGGCGGTTGCGGTAGCGCTCTTCGTACTCACGTTGCACCTCCTCCGCAGACTTGTTGGACGTCTCGGGCACCAACTTCAGCGACAACAGGTAGAAAATGGCCAACAGCACTACGAACGGCAAGTAGCTGTAGTCGTCCAGACCGTCGGCGATGTACGGGTATGACACACCCACGATGAGGTTGCACAGCCAGTTGGCGCCAATGCCGATGGATGTGGCCGTGGCACGCACCGAATCCGGGAACAGGTCGGCCGTGATAACCCACACGAGAGGACCCAGCGTCACGCCGAACGCAATCACGTACAACGCAGTGAACACGATGGACAGCGCAGGTACGTCCACGAGGAACGCCACCGTCATCAGCACGGCCATCACGAACATACCAGCCTCGCCCCACAGAATCATGTTACGGTTGCCGAAACGCTGAGCCAACACACCCGTGAAGAAAGCGGGCCAGATGTTGATGAAGTTAATGATCAACGTGCCCACACGAGGGTCCGAGATACCGGCGTCTTTGAAGATCGAACCGGAGTAGTAGAACACGGCGTTGATACCCGACAATTGTTGTGCGCAGGATAGCAGGATAGCTGCAGCCAACTGGAGACGGTACTTGGGATCGAACAGAGACTCTTGCTTCGCGGAATCCTGGATCAGACCCTGCTCCGTATCCGGCTTGGTGTTCGACTCCATCCACGATAGAGCAGTGTACACGTTCTCCTCGCCGTACAGACGCGCGATCACCTGTTTGGCTTCCTCACGACGGTTCTTCATGAGCAACCACGCGGGACTCTCTACACAGAGTGACGGAGCCAAGAGCAGGAACAGGACGGCTAGGATCACCGGGAACGCAGCCAGGTAGCGCCAGCCAGAGCTCGTGTTAGCGAAGAAGAAGCAGATCGCTGGGAACAGGATGCCGATGGTCACCGAGATCTGTAGACCCAGACCCAGAATGTTACGCATGTGCGGTGGTGTCAACTCGTTCGTGTACGCACCGAGAGTACCAGTGGCAGTACCCGATGCGATACCGGCAATCAAACGACCAGCCGAGAAGGCCCATACGTTCGACACAGATGCCTCCACTACTGCACCGACGATCATGAAGATGCAGTTGACGAACAGCAGCTTCTTGCGGCCCCATTGATCACTGAAGTGACCACAGACCAGAGAGCCGATCATGCCACCGAAGATCCATGCATTGACGGCGAAAGTCCACTCGAGTTTCGAGTGACCCGGGAACATGAGGCATGTGTCGTCGACCACGGGACGCGCGTTGCACTCGTCGGTATCGCTGTATTGGGACAGGTTGGTCTGTGACGATGACCAACCACTCTGGAACGGTTGCAGCAAGGCCACCAGGATACTCGTGTACATGATCATGTTGGGTTTGATCTGGCGTGCCGCAGCCTTCTGCGACTCGTCGAAGTAGGGCACATTGTCAGCGCCCTTGGGTGTCGTAGCCTCCGAGTAGACGGGATCAGTTTGTGCTTCGGACGGCATGTTTGGGTTGTTGGAGAGGACTTGTGGTTGATGCACCGACTTGCTCTCGTTTGTAGCTTTGAATTGTACTTGACTTGTCCAAATGGAAAATGAGCTTGAGTATACCTAGCGTTCAACCGAGTGAATCATGTGAGATCATACACGCCTTGGTGTTTGCTGTTGGTTGGAAATGCTTGATCCCTTGATTCATATCGCGAATGTCTATGCTGCCAGGGGCAATATTGATGATTATGTTCCGCGTCGTATGCCTTCAACTTGACAAAGCCGGTGCGAGGAGCTCGACTAGCTAATGGTAGGATCCTCAAGAAGAAAAGGAAGAGGTGCCGGTGATTATATGTATTGTAGTCACGCAAAATATGATGAAGCAATCTGTACTGTGTGCGGTTGAGAAACTTCTCATTGAGTTCACCAGAGTACCAGTTCGACCTGTAGTAGGTACTGGTCTGACAGTTTGATGTTTTCGCAGTTTTACCATTTTAGTCGTGTGGTACCAAAGGAAGAGGTTTTAAAGTGCTTAGCACTTCTCCTGGCTCAGGCAATCTCGTTGAAAATTTCCAATGAGATTGCCTGAGCTAGGGGAAATACTAAGCACGATGGCATGAATCTACGTTCATTTCAACCCGGACTCCGAAATACGATTTGCGTGTCGGATCACCAGTACTCGCCAAAGCCAGCTTATAGCTACAACAATTCTGAACAAGTTCTGCAAAGTAAGTAAAACATTGTTCGTGCACATTGATTTGTCGATAACGTGTGTAACCTAGTCGAGATACATGTAGCTGCAGAAGAAAATCTACATACATTTTCATTTTAGAATATATAATTGATCGGCATCAGTATCGCAAAGCGGGACGGTAAGACTGGATTCATGCCTGCAGTACGCGACGCCAGAAGGGACTAGACTCCAGAGGTTACTTGAATCATAATCCTTGCACTCTGTCGATCACTCTGATCGCTTCACATTTGCATAGATGCGCAGTGAGGAACGTTTCTGCATGGTGTATGGATCGACTGTGTGTTCCGGAGCACTGAGGTGTACTACACCGAGTGAAGGAGGTCGGTCGTGCTGCATCATGCTGCATGGATACTGCGGGTCAAGTTGAGTTGCTGTGGGCAGTCGTGGCTCCCACACTTTTCCACTCACGAGTGCTCTCTACGAATTAAATCGAGTGGAGTGTCTGATGCTTTTCTCAACAATGCCAAACATTAAGCACCACAGGATTCACGCAATTGCAGACATCGCGCGGTGGTTGAAGGTGACGTTCATCGCATGTACTTGCACGTGTCCCGCGAATGTACCACTGGTACTCGTTGACAATCAAATAAGTCGCTAGAGCCATTCGTCTGCCACTATTTGCCTTCCCATCGACTCTCTTGACGTCTTGAGCTGCGCTTGTTGGAGTCTTTCGCTTGGTGCACAAGCTTGCGCACTGATCTTATGCATGTTGCGGCAGCAGTGCAGTACAGTATGTGCAAATGTCCATTCAAATACACGCCTACTGTGTACGGGTGATGCTCACTTCTGAAGACATAAACTCCATAAACAAATGCGCTCCATAAACATTGGAACGATAAACAGCACCCAATCTCATTGTCTTAAAGAAGCTAGATCAAAGCGAGGGATTAGTTGTGTAGTTCCAGAGCTTATCAGAGACTCGCCAAGAATGATCGGCTAGTAACGTTAACCAAAGGCAATGCCATCTAGACATGTGCTTCTTTCGGGCAAATTCACCCGCCCTTCTCTTGTCTAATCAGCGTTTATGCGAGAATTGAAGCTGCAGGAAGATCATCTCGTCTGTTGGTCAAGTACTTGGACCAACCGCGATGGCAACTTCTACTGAATCCGTCACTCCTCTCGTATAGTCGGCCTGCGACTGGTCCATAGTCCAAAGTACTTGATCACCTTTGAAGATGCAACGCAGCAAGCAGTTCATCAAACATGGTTGAAGTGCCAGACGATCCCAGGTGTCCCAAGAACGATACCTCGCGCGGATGCATAGACATATCTAGAAATCAAGTGTGCCAATCACCAACCTTGTTGTGTGTGCACTATTGACACAACAGCAACAGCCATACATGTACATGTTGCAACAGAATCTGAAGTTTCATGCCACCCCGCTCGTAGTTGTCTAGACCTCATTTTCCATTTGGACACGTCAAGTACAATTCAAAGCTACAAACGAGAGCGAATCGGTGCATCAACCACAAGTCCTCTCCAACAACCCAAACATGCCGTCCGAAGCACAAACTGATCCCGTCTACTCGGAGGCTACGACACCCAAGGGCGCTGACAATGTGCCCTACTTCGACGAGTCGCAGAAGGCTGCGGCACGCCAGATCAAACCCAACATGATCATGTACACGAGTATCCTGGTGGCCTTGCTGCAACCGTTCCAGAGTGGTTGGTCATCGTCACAGACCAACCTGTCCCAATACAGCGATACCGACGAGTGCAACGCGCGTCCCGTGGTCGACGACACATGCCTCATGTTCCCGGGTCACTCGAAACTCGAGTGGACTTTCGCCGTCAATGCATGGATCTTCGGTGGCATGATCGGCTCTCTGGTCTGCGGTCACTTCAGTGATCAATGGGGCCGCAAGAAGCTGCTGTTCGTCAACTGCATCTTCATGATCGTCGGTGCAGTAGTGGAGGCATCTGTGTCGAACGTATGGGCCTTCTCGGCTGGTCGTTTGATTGCCGGTATCGCATCGGGTACTGCCACTGGTACTCTTGGTGCGTACACGAACGAGTTGACACCACCGCACATGCGTAACATTCTGGGTCTGGGTCTACAGATCTCGGTGACCATCGGCATCCTGTTCCCAGCGATCTGCTTCTTCTTCGCCAACACGAGCTCTGGCTGGCGCTACCTGGCTGCGTTCCCGGTGATCCTAGCCGTCCTGTTCCTGCTCTTGGCTCCGTCACTCTGTGTAGAGAGTCCCGCGTGGTTGCTCATGAAGAACCGTCGTGAGGAAGCCAAACAGGTGATCGCGCGTCTGTACGGCGAGGAGAACGTCTACACTGCTCTGTCGTGGATGGAGTCGAACACCAAGCCGGACGCGGAGCAGGGTCTGATCCAGGATTCCGCGAAGCAAGAGTCTCTGTTCGATCCCAAGTACCGTCTCCAGTTGGCTGCTGCTATCCTGTTGTCCTGCGCACAACAATTGTCGGGTATCAACGCCGTGTTCTACTACTCCGGTTCGATCTTCAAGGACGCCGGCATCTCGGATCCTCGTGTGGGCACGTTGATCATCAACTTCATCAACATCTGGCCCGCTTTCTTCACGGGTGTGTTGGCACAGCGTTTCGGCAACCGTAACATGATTCTGTGGGGCGAGGCTGGTATGTTCGTGATGGCCGTGCTGATGACGGTGGCGTTCCTCGTGGACGTACCTGCGCTGTCCATCGTGTTCACTGCGCTGTACGTGATTGCGTTCGGTGTGACGTTGGGTCCTCTCGTGTGGGTTATCACGGCCGATCTGTTCCCGGATTCGGTGCGTGCCACAGCCACATCCATCGGTATTGGCGCCAACTGGCTGTGCAACCTCATCGTGGGTGTGTCATACCCGTACATCGCCGACGGTCTGGACGACTACAGCTACTTGCCGTTCGTAGTGCTGTTGGCCATTTTCTACCTGTTGTCGCTGAAGTTAGTGCCCGAGACGTCCAACAAGTCTGCGGAGGAGGTGCAACGTGAGTACGAAGAGCGCTACCGCAACCGCCAGTAAGTGAGACTGGTAGACTCTGCTGTACGAGAGAAGACCGAGATCAGATAAGTAAATGAAATGTGGTGACGTGTTCTTAAATTGATTGTACCCTTGAACCTTCCTAGTGCTTCGTTCTACTTGCTGATGCAACATAAGATACAAATTCAAGGATCAAAGGATTGCTGTTCTCAATGTCAAGCAAGGACATAAATTTCGGCTTTTCTTGAAGTACGTTGTAAGGTCTACAGTAGCATTGGCGTATTACTGGTCGCGTAGTTTTTGAGGTCTAAAATGGCCAAGCGTCCTCAAGCATCTCCTCAAACACGCCGTCTTTCAACGGCATCTCCCTCTTGGACACTTTGATGAGACGAACATCGAAATCGGCGTTGCTCAGAGCATCACGGGCTTCAGCAGTTAGTTGGTCCCACGTAATGAGGTCCAAGGAATGACCTTTACGCTCCGTGAATTGCAGTCTCGGTTTCGATCGTTTGTGATACACGTGATTGAATTGTTCAAGTTTCACGCTTGAACCATCCAAAAATCGCTCCAGAACGGGTGCTTCTGACCTCTCGAGAAGCAAACCGAGATTTATTGTGACACCAAGAAGCGTCGAATTGGTGCGTGCAGGATCATCAATCCACACAACCACGGCTTCCCAAAAGTGACGATGCTGGGAATTGCTGGTTAGCCCTTTTGGAAGGTACCAAGCGTACATGATGGCCCATGTATCCTTGTACCAGCCTGAACGTGCGTACACTTGTGAACCGAGAGCAGAACCCAAACACTCTCCATCTATTGGTCCAGTACCCTTCAGACCGGCACTAACTGCTCCATCCGCCTGGACGGCAGGATACGGGTAGCAACCGAAGGATATTGCTAACAGAGGCTTGTACTTGACGGCTGCTTTGTCAGAGTCAGTTTTCGGTTCTGGTTGAGCAAATGGTTCGACTTGGTCATGATCAATGTAGTTGACTTCAGCATGAACGGTGACCAGTGCAACCAGTGCCGTGAAGACGAATGTACGTAGGTTTATCATGCTTGTCTTGCAACCAATTCGGTTCGATTTTAGGCGTGTTTTCTACGTGAATGATTGAAGAGTGTACTCTCTTACTGTAATTACTGGGTCGGTTTATCAACAAAACTATGATGGAGGATTGGTCTCGCAGCTGGTACGAACGTCATCATTGTGTAAACAGAGGATTCGAGGCAACAACGGGATTTGCCTCGGCGCTATAATTTCCAAGATACAGTACAAATCAGCTAAGTTCGTTTAGCAAGAAATCTTCATGCAATTAGCGAACTTATCACTCCACAAATGTCCCCTAATGTATTTTCCCTATATCAAAATAAATGTTCCCTTCTCTGGGGGTGAGTTGACCTACGTCTCATTGCTAGTTGAATAGTTTCTTGTTCAATTATCATCTTTAAGATAAATAGTATGTTTCTCTTTAGCCCCCAGGTCATTTCTCGATACGTACCCAGTTAACACTGTGTTCACTACAGCTAACTTACTCTTAAGTTAACAGTGAATTGGTAGCACTTGTGTGACGGAGTCACATGAGCACCTTGCTTAGAGGAAGCGTGCTATCAAGATTATACAAACTCTTAGTGAACGGTAGTTCACAAGTCCCTGGTCTTACGGGATTTAATAGCCAGTTTAGGGTAGATTTCAGACTGACTTATTTATGATTATGTAGATAATTTAGCCTGTAATACAAAGTACTAATTGTAAGTAAAATACAGGACTCCAATCTCTTCTGTAGCTGTTCGTCAGGACGATGGGTCCTGAACTTTCTGACCAATGACCAAATGACTAGCATACAGTTCCTAAAAGTAATTAACTGTAATTTTCCCTATATCTCTATTGGTTGGCTCTCAGCCACCCTACCTACGTGGCAATGGTGCGCCCCACACCACTTGTGAAGTTCATCTACTCTAGAGGCGGTACCCTATCTGGGGTGTTGTCATGGAACCCCGTTATATCAGTCGAGTTAATGTGCATCTCAGTCGCGCTAATGCGCACTCTCGGTCGAGTTTGTAAGCACCAAGGTTGCCCAGAATCATTATTATACTCCGCAGGTACATCTTTGAAGTAGGTGTTCTAGTTTATGGAAGATTACCGATGAAAACGAATGTGTCCATGTGTGGCGACGTGGTTCTGCGAAATCGCAAGATCGCAGGAGTCCTCTTGCACACTGCGCCCGAACTGCCGACTAACGGAGGGGGTACTCCGATCTTCCGTGAAGTTACTTGATCTCACCTTGTGTACCCGTCGGTGGGACTAGATCGCTCCTCGGGTGATCTCGATAGACGCGCTTGTTGTTGATCTTGCTGTCTGACAGCGGGAGAGGTGGCAGCAGCGGGGATACTTCTACTCGCTGCGCCGTGTAGTTATTGAGCTTCGATCTTGGTTGTACTTGGTCGATCTTGCTCTGACCAGTGTCGATCTTGGCCTGGGGGTCTTGTGGTCGGTGTGTGACCTTTATCCAATACTTCCAATACGTGCTTGCCGCTTCCTATAGCGGGGTCTTGAGATTTGAGGGTTGACGAACGTCCAGCCAAGCAATCTGGGCGTAAGGGTTCTACTTAGTGTCGATCTTGATCCTGCGTGACGTCGGGAGGGCCAATCTTGTATATCCCTACCCGGAATAGCGAAGAAGAAGGAAGACTTGTGTAGTAGAAGGTAAAAACAACTCTGAATTAATGGTTAATGTCCTATGCTTCCCATCTGTGGCTATCCATACTGCACTGGCTTCCTAATACCCATAATAAAGCTAAGATCAATATTTACGTGTCGGGGCCGATACCGCGTGGGTACAATCGCCTTGGGCGGGGATGATGGAGCACGCATTCACTTGGTCATTATAGTGAGAGTCACTATATCGAGGATCACGATAAGGAGGGATTGCTCTAGATCTCGATTGACGGGACGAGATCGAAGTCGGAAAACGTCTTAGCCACTTCACCACACCCGTCCCCTGCACGAGCGACAGCAGCACAACTGTTTTTGCTCGCTGCATCGCATCTCCCTCCCCATTCGATCATCCTCCCATGGTTCAAGATCAAAGCTCCATTCCTTCTTCTACTCCAAGATCGGCTGTGCCTCTGTACCAATTAGGCATACTCGCGGTGGCAGCTGCTACCGTCGATCCTGACGCGTCTTCTACTCCTCCACCTCGCCCCCATTCTTTGTGTCCGGAGTGCCGTCGGTTTCATTCAGCACCGACGGCGCATGTCCACCGGTCTCATGTGGATCTACAAGTCGTTCGGGCTGCATTCCGAGACGTTCAGGCCTCTCTTCGGGGTGTGGAGAACGCCATCAATCAAGAGTCGATCTTCCGGCAGCTGCAAGATGACCACGAAGATCTCCAACATGCACACACTGATTCCATCCACCACCTGGGCGATCTTCATCGTCATTTGGATCACTTGCGATCCCAGGCCAAGCCGTTCGCCGAGTTTTGCCAGGATCGATACGACACGCTGATCCAGGAACTGGAGAACTCCAACGTACAGTTGGTGGAGAGCAGATCAGCTGTCGAAGAGCTTGAAGAGAAGCTGGACAAGGTCTCCAAGCTCCGAGATGATTACAGCGAACTGCAAGCTACTTCCAAGAGCACGATCTTGTGTCTGGAAGACGAGATTGACACTCTGAAACGCCAGGTTCAGAATCTCTAAGCTCAGCTGGCGGCCTTAACCAGTCATCCCGATCTTGGTTCCCCGCCTCCTCCTGCGCTCGCTCGTCTCTTATTTAGCCAAGATCAGGAACTGGTAACTGCTGGTCAGCGTGACCAGACCCAAGATCAATCGCTGCGGGAGGTCCGTCAGCACCTGAAGGATCGAGATCAAGACTTGTCCAAGGCTCAACAGCGATGTCAAGCGCTGGAGCGGTCAGAGGCTTCACTGGAGGCGGCGGCTCTCCAGCTCCAGCGTCAAATCAGTGTCCAAGATCGACTTATCACCCGGCTTCAGGAGGAGCGGGACCAGTTCCGGACAGACTGTCATGAAGCTCAATCTGAGCGAGATCAGGCGGTGGCGAGGGCAACCCCCACGTCTGAGCGTCTGGACAATGCTCGGGCCGAGCTTCGTGTTCGTGGGACCATGTTGACTCTATGAGGGCCAACATCTCCCGCCTAGAGCAGCAAGCTGCTGACCTTCAAACTGCCCGTTCTCAAGTTGATCACCAGTTCATAAGCCAGAAGCGGGAGCTTGCTGCCTTACGGGCCGAGCATGCTGCTCTCCAAGCTCACTACAAGGACGCCTATAGTCGATTCTGGGCTGTGGCCCGCTCCCTTAACCAAGATGTCGCTCTCCCGACTCCTGCAAGTTTGACACGTCCTCGATCTGGGTCGGAATCGTCCCCAACCCGATCTCACAAGTCCCAACGGCTTGATCTTTCATCCTCCAATTCTCCTGACGATCTTCCTGACCCTGAGGATCCTGATCCCGAAGTTCCTGAACCTGAGCTCCCCGATCTTCCTCAAGAATCTGAGATTGAGCAAGAAGGCGGCTCTCCTGAAGATGATGCGGACAACCCCGAAATGTTAGCTGCCCTGGCTAAATCTCGTTCGGATCTCCGTCGATCTAAGCCGTCTGATGGAGATCTGGGTGCGCCGGGGACTACCGGTCATCCCATTGATTTGGGTGGTGAAGGAAGTGATCATACTCCTCCCGACGATCTACCTGAGCAGTCTTCGGACATTGACATTCCTGCTGACGACCCCGAATCTATTCCTGATGACGGTGATCTCGCGTTTGGTGCGAGTAAGTCGCTTCCCGATATTCGACAGTCCTCCGAGGCCACTACCCTGACTCCGCCCTATCCCAAAGTCCCAAGATCAGAATGGATTCCCAGTTTGATTACTAGACGTCTTTTCCGTTCGACGGACGTCTTCCCTTGGGATGCTGATCGCGTGAGTCACTTGAGCATCTCCACCTTGAACACGCAGGTGATAAGTCATCTTCTGCTTGGTGTTTCTGAATGGCTGTTTCCTGACGTGACTCCCTCTGCAACACCTTCTCGGATCGAGATCGAGGATTTCATTACGGGACCTGTAGTGGATGCCTTGATGTCTCTCAATCCTCCGCCTTGGGCGTCTCTGGAGTCCACCGAAGGGACTCTTTCCTTCATGATTGATTTTATGCCTCCTGGCTTCTGTGAGAAGTACCTGGAGTATGAGGAGAAGCATCTTCAAGCGCTCTGGGAGTCCAGTCATTTCTTGCCGATCTCGGAAGACATGTGTGTTGCTGATGCAGCTTTGTCGACCTACCATGAGAGTCGTCGTCAGCGTCGATCTCGGGCTGGGGCCGCCTGGAAACAGTTCTTGTTTCGTCATCTCATCCCCGCCCTGCGTCAGCAATACTGTGATCTGGATGTCTTGCTGGACCCTTTCTTCCTGCATTTTCCTAAGCCACGTCATCCCAAGATCTGGTATCCTGATGTGTCCGCTGCGTCGCTTGAGGACGCATTGTCAGTTGTTGATCTCGCGGAGCCTTGGCGTCTACGATATCGCCGATCTTCGGCGGACCACCCAGCGACGCGTATTCCCCGTCTTCAGGACAAGTTCGTTAACATACCATCTTCTCAGCCCACCTCCAACACAGCGGTGCTATAATCTTCCTATTAATCCATTTCTTCCTCGTGATTTCCTTCTTTTTATGCGTCGTTCTTTGAGATATCAACGCCTTCGATCTTAGTGGCTCCTGGCCATCTAGTCGGTTTTATCATATACACCACCGTCCATCTGATCTACCGCCGTCCGATAGATCCTTCAACTGTTCCTTCGTGATGTGACCAGCTCACTTCACGATCTCGCCTCCTTATGGCTCCTCATGTGATTGCATGACCTCGAATCGATTTCGATTCGTTCGATTTCGCAAATAGTCATACAGTAGAGCTCCACAATTAAAATCGGCTTCATCTACCCATGCCGGTTCGTCATATACTTTCCAGTGTACCAAGAATTCACGTAATGTACGCCCATATCGCGTACGCTTCCCCGATCGCATGTCTACGACCTTTTCGACTTCGTATTCATCATTATCTAGATTTCGTATCCAGCTGTCCTCAGGCAACAGCGCTTCATCAAAATCATATCGATCTTGATCTTGTATAGTCAACCGCATCTGGGGACGGTCCGGAAATTGTCGTACAATCTTGATCTTAGAGCCATGCACCACCGGGAAGAGTCGATATTCTGTACCGGCGATCTCGAGGCGTACTGCGTGTTCATCCACTAGTTCCAACACACGGAAAGGACCGTGCCACATATGCGCCACCTTGCGCGCATATCCCTCCTTAACTCGATCTAGGTATAACCATACTTGAGTTCCAACTTCGATCCTGTGTGGTAGGACCGTTTCATTGTGTCGATCTGCCCTTTCTTGGATCGCATCTCGTAGTTTCTCGTTAACCTGCTCACGTGCTTGCTGATATTGCTTCTGGATACGGTATCGCCACCGACGGGGTTCACGATCTCGTCTTCTCGTTGATCCAAAAGGTACCATGGCTTCCAGCGTAGATCGTGGATCCCAGCCGTGTAACAGATAGAATGGGGTATCTCCTCGTACGCGATCTTGGGCAGTATTGAGCGCGAAGGTGAGGCTCTCCGCATATTCGTCCCAATTTCGCTGATCGACATCTTCAACATACATCTTGACTGCACCAGTTAACGTTCCCACCATCCGTTCGGTTGTACCGTTTGCTTGCGGGCGGTATGCCATTGTTGCTCGCTGTCTCTGTCCCACGATTTTGTTGAACGATCTGAAGAAGCCAGACATAAAACCGGGTTCTCGGTCATGTCGGATAGCCTCGCTTGCACCGAACCGGTGGAAAACACATTCCTCGTAGTTCTCGGCAACAGTCTGGGCTGTCCTTGATGCGCTGGATTTCGCGATCACATATCCATTGAATAGATCGATCCAGATCAATAGCTCAGTGTTCCTTTGTGCGATCTTGGTAATGACGGTATGTGATCCATACCGATAATCTGGAACGGATACGTAGCTTGTAAATTGCCGGGCGATTCCCCGTGGATCGTAGGTCGTCCTTTTCCCGTCTCGCAATCTATGCACTGACCCACGTAGCGTTGTACACTCTGATATAGTCCGCGCCAGTGGAAATGAGCTCTGATCTTGTGGTATGTCCGTCCGATACCTTGGTGACCACCTTCCAAACTTGAATGATAGTGATGCATAAGATCGTTTTTCAATGTTTCGGGCACCACGAGCTTAACCACAAGATTGTGATCTTCGTCGGACAGCTTGGTCGGTGGAAAATAAAACAGTAATCCTGACTCATCCGTCTCATAGCGATCTGCGATCTTAGAACAGCTTTTCGCTTCAGTCGAAGTACGATCTTGTACGTCCCCTCGCAGGTAGGCTTTAAGATCGACGATCCATTTCTCCTCATCTTGAGCTCGGTTAATACGTTCCATCTTCATTCTGTGCACGACCTCTTCTTGTAGCACCTGGGGACGGCACTTCTTACGCGATCTTGTGACTGCAGTGATCTGGACTGTAGTTGCATCATTCTTGGCTATTAGCAACTCTTCCAAGTCATAAGATCTTTGCGCTCTTCCTCCGTGGCGATCACAACTCCACTTTCGCGACGCAATGCGGCACTCGCCAAACTATCTGCGCTTTGGTTCCAGTCTCGCTTCATGTGAAGGAACTCGTGGTTGGGCCAAGATCGGAGGTGTTCCAACGCTTGTTGTCGTAACAGCGTTAACCCTGGGGCTTTGCATTCGGTCTCGCCCTTCATCTGTCTGATCACAAGATTAGAGTTGCCACAGATGATCAGACGTCCCCTGTCCATATCTGACAGAAGATCGAGGCACAGAAGCAGACCATGGTACTCGTCCTCATTCTCAGTGAGATCGAGCTGGTACTTCGAAGCTGCTGAGATCACTGTCCAATCTGGTAAGCTCCACACAATTCCACTATACGCTCCTCCACTTCGTCTCACACGCGCAGATCCATCAAAGCTAACAACTAGTAATCTCTCGTCTGGCTCCACTGTTGGATGTGGCATCGAGATCACTTGTCGCGGTTGTTTCCTGGGAGCGATCGAAATGAAGATCGAGTCCACTTCCTTGTGGGGTGTAATACTTGCCGCGATCACACCTAAGATCTCATCCTCCCCTTGGTACATTTCACGATCTCGAGAGTCCAACTCGAAAGAAGTGCAACCCATCACCCTAACCTTCCTTGCAATCCGGACGAGTGAAGTAGCCACGCCAATGTAGAGTGGCGCGTTAGCACTTTAATAGATCTTGTCACGAGTTGAGTATAGCAGCTATCTAGCATCCTGAGCAGAGCCAACACTTCTTTGTCGACCAACCATAATTGATCTCGTTCGGCTTGAGTGTGCGACTAGTGAAAGTCACTGGCTTATACACTCCGTCGTGCTCTTGCATCAGGGCAGCTGAGATCGCCCACTTGCTGGCGTATACTACCAGCACCGGTTGCCGATCTACATCGAAATGTTGTAAGATCGGAGCAGTCACTATCTTGACTTTCAATATGGCGAACGCTGTCCTAGCCTCAGTCCACCTGTTACTCTCTTCTGCAACGACATTCTCATCGTCCCCAGTCGGTTTTGTCCTTCGAGCGATCTCGTAGAAGTCTGCTTCGCGTAGCTCGTACAGAACTGATGCGTAGATCGCAAAGTCTTCGAAAAAACGGTTGTAGTAGTTGAGGCTTCCCAAGAATGATTGCATCGATCTTAGGTTAGTAGGGAACGGTAGTTCTTGTAAAGCCGCCAAATCCTTTGGATGTGTCTCCAAACCTTCAGCCGACACACGATGTCCTAGATAGTCCACCTTTTGCTGACCCCAGAAGCTTTTGGCGACACTGATTGACAGATTCCACTCGTCGCAGGCGTCCAACAGCTTTTCCACCTTTTCGCATAGCGCGTCCCACGATCTTCCTGTTACCAGTATGTCATCGATGTAAGATCGACGTCCCAACAGTGACTCATTTCTTTCTAGATCAGGTTCCCCCGACTCGAACATATCGTTTCGGTCAGATCTATCTTGATCTTGGGTCACCCTTACGAATCCATATAGTGCATTATCTAGGAGTCTCTGGTAGATCTGGGGAGCGTTTTTAAGCCCGAACGGCATTCGATTCCATTCAAACAGTCCAAATGGAGTAATAAATGCCGAGATCGATCGGGCTCGGTCTGTCATGGGCACTACCCAGAAACCGCTGGCCATATCCAAGGAACAATACCAGAGAACCTTATTGAGATCATCCAGCAAATCATTGATCAGCGGCATAGGATATACCATGAGCCTTGTCAGACTATTAACCAGGCGGTAGTCGATACATAACCGGATGTCGATCCCATTCTTCTTGATAATCACAACTATGGGTGACGCCCAAGGAGATGTCGAGTGTCGGATCATCCGAGCCGATAGTAGTCCCTTGATTAGTTGATACAACGTTTCGCGGAATTGTACAGCCACCTTGCGGCAACGTTGAGCGACTGGCTTTGCGTTTCCCACATCTATGTCACATACCACTCCCTTCCCCGCTGGTGGTAAGGCATTGCCCTTTCCGATAAGAAGGTGCTTCCGTTTCCAAATAATCTGCACAAGACGCTCGATCTCCTCCTGGGTGTTGATCTTGGCATCCCCTATTTGAAGGTCTTCGAACTTGACTTCTTCCGTTGGTCGCGGTTACTTCTGGTAGCACGGCCATTTGATTTTCCACATCCTCTGCGAATAAGTTCCCCCCTTCCTTGATACAAACTTGGTCGTCCATCGTAGGATCGCCAATGTTCGTCTCAATCGTGGTGCGAAGATCATTACGATTATCAGGATCGACCTTGCCTTGGTCAGATGTACATTTGCTTGACGGTGGGCTCGCGTCCTCGTCCCCTGCGATCTCGACATTCTGGATGGCTTTTACTGGTCGTGGTAAGATTGCAGTTGGTGTTACGTACTCGGGACGTTTCACTGCTGGCTCGGTGGTCTGCTCATTGATATCCACTTCACTGATTTCATCCGTAGTTGCCTGATATGCGAGATTCTGCCATTCGGCGTACCTCCTCGATCCTACAGATACTTATCCCGGAATTCGGGGAATTCGATCTCCACTCAACCACATCGCGACTCTCGATCCTTCGTGGAGAGTTAGTGCACGATCACTTATGTTGGTCACCTGTAGATAACGCGTCCTTCCTGGTCCGACTGTGATCGTTGGCACCCACCGTTCTCCCCTGGTGATCCATAACTTATACTGGTTAGACGTCTGACCGCGTAGCCTGATCTGGGCCGTCTGTCCGACATCGATCCAGTAGTGATCCTTCCAGCACACACGTTCGACCTTGTCACCGTAGAGAGGACGCCTACCGGCCATCTGAAGGCGGACTTCGTCGGGCAAACATATTGTCCCATCAGCGAGATCGAGGCGGATACCCGCTGGCACCATGAAGTCATTCCTAGTATCAGATCTTGACCTCAAGTGGGCGGACCTACCCATGCATCAAAGAAGTACACTAGCGATCCTGCCAGCGTGATCTTGAGACGAGTACGTCCCTCGATCTTATATGGAGATCGTCCGACACCTTCGCATTCCAACGTTTGATTCTCATCAATGTGGCACCCGACCTTACGAGCAAAGGTGGCATCCAGTATGGGTACCTCGGCACCACTGTCAAATAGCAAAGTTGCTTTTTTGTTGTTGATCTTCCCCATAGCCTTAGATTGCTTGAACTTCTTGTCTGGAACATGATACTTCCAGTAGCCCCGCTTCCCCAGGGGAAATCTCAAGAGCCATCATCACACTCGATCTTGCATATTCATCAATCTGGCGTAGACTTGACACTGTAGCGGTAGATTTCTCCAGAAAATCACATGTATTGTCGATCGGATCGATCAGTTGATTAACTGTTGCCTCCGATTGTTTCTCGACATATGCATAAATGCAATAGCTAGAACGCTCGTCTCGTACCGGTTTCAAATCGGCGAGCGTCCTAGTTTAACATCTTCTCCACAGTCTCTGGCAACATGCCGGCGTGCTTGGTAGGATTGTACCATTGTCGGATCAAGTTGTAAAATTCCTCCATGGTACACTTTCCCGCTTCGTGGATGTCACCACATGCCTAGCATGTGAATAGGCAGCGATCTGAGGGATGTCCTTTACGACCGCACTTCTCACACGTCAGACATCACCAGCACCCAAGATCGCTATGTTTGCGCGACACACAGTGCGAGCAGCGCTTAGGTGGCGAACCTATATCATGTCGATCTTGTTGTGCACGATTGTTTCCGGTCTCCGAGCGACTGCGATCTTGGTTCCTTTGATCTTGATCTTGCTGCCCTTCATTGTTTCCAGATGCTGCGAGGTAGACACGGCGTAATCCTGCTTCGCCATCCGATCCACTAGAGTCTTCTTCAGACTCGCTGCTATCTGAGATCGCCTTGACAGCTCTGACGGCCCGAGTTGAAGTAGACGGGGCTGCTGCACTGTTGTTCTTCTGACGAGGCTTGATTGATCCATAAACAGCCTTGCTCTGTCGTGCTTTCGCTCGTTGCCGAGATCGAAGTGCTTCTTCCAGGGTGTCAGCGTCTGGAATTCGTAATAGAGCCAGGTGATCTGCAAGATCGCGGTCATCGAGAGTTTCAATGAAGTGTTCCACATGCTCTCGTCGAACTTCCGCAGGTCCATCCTTGATCTGGAGGCGGGCCCTGAGCCCTGCCACATTGAGCCGATACAAATACTCCAGCGGAGATTCGTCCGATCTCTTGCGCGCGTGGTAATATTTCCTCGTGACTGACACTCCTCGTCCGCAGTATTGAACTTGGAAGCTGCTGAGCAGATCCTTCCAGGTACTGCGTGTTGTGCGGCTAAGCTGTCGGTACCAGTTTCGCGCCGATCCTGTGAGGAGATCGCCGAACACCAGACACTTTTCCTCGTCTGGGGCTTGATCTCGCACAAACGCGGACTTTGTTTTGTTAAGCCAGGTCCTGGCTCGATCCTTATCCCCTTCTTTCCCCGCAAACTCCTTAAGTTCAGACATGGCGGAAACTCGTATACGTGGGACACTCGTTGACCTTCCGGTGGTCGTAGTTGATGCTGATGCTACGGCCGCACGTCTGGGGGGATCAAGGTCGAGATCATCTGGGTCGTATTCATGGAGGTTTGGGTGTTGATCTGGCGACCCCACAGACTCCATATCCACATCTCGATCTTCTGCTGGTGCTGAGATCACGGGATTGATAGCGCCTTGTTGTTCCTTCAAGAATCGGCTCATCGCCGCCTGGAAGTACGATTCCAACTTCGCATTCGATCCTTGTGTCATGTTCGGCGCGATGACGTCCGTCACTCGCTTGGTCTCATGATCTCCACGCTACCGTAGCATAGCAGCACCTGACGGTCCCAGCGTCATTCGGGGCGGGTCATCTGCACTATCGGTGTCCACTTCCTCGGTCGCCGACTCGTAATGTGATGATGTTCCTGTCTGATCTTCCAGTGTGAGTGCTGGTAGCGATTTTAGCATGTCGTCTGTCGATCTAGTCGTGATCTTGGGGGTTACACTCTTCTCACCCACCAAGGGCTTCAGTAAGTCGAAGGTCGACATCAGGACTGTGTTGATCGCACTGAGTCTCGTGTCGAATAGATCGTTAGCGTCGAACGATCCTGCGGTAATCCCACTTTCCTTGATCAGATGTAATAACGCCTTCGCAGCTTCAAGCTTGCTTGATCTTGCAGTTGGTTTCTCCTCTGGGCCTTTTAGATCGCTGATGATCTTTGGCTTGATAATCTGCATAACGGGATTCTTGATCAAGAAGGTGTGAAGTTCTTTCTTGTGGTATGCGATCTCGAGTGACTCATCAGTCCACGCTGTTTTAAGATCGTCTTGGTCATCAGCGTCCGATCCTGGTGCTTTCATCTACTTCCGTAGGGGCTTCGATCTTGATGACTTCTTTTTTGTGTTCGAGACGAGCGTTTGGATGGCTTTCGCCGATGGACTTTCGTCCTGCAGATCACGACGCAAGTCGGAATCTGCTGGGGTCCCCGAAGGGACCTGGGGAGGAGGTAGAGGCTTCTCTTCTAGATCCGTAGCTGGACCCTCCTCTGTTCCGTCGGTTGATCTCCTCCTAAAGCTCTGCCGATCCGCGGGTCGATCTTGATTCAGCGGTGCCGTTGGTGATACGATCTCCAACGACGCTGGTTTCCCTGATCTAAGATCAGCATGCGCTTCTTCATGGGACTCACGGTGAAATCCCGAGTCACCCAAAGATCCGGGCACGCGCACCATTGCGGCGAAGTGGTTCTGCGAAATCGCAAGATCGCAGGAGTCCTCTTGCACACTGCGCCCGAACTGCCGACTAACGGAGGGGGTACTCCGATCTTCCGTGAAGTTACTTGATCTCACCTTGTGTACCCGTCGGTGGGACTAGATCGCCCCTCGGGTGATCTCGATAGACGCTCTTGTTGTTGATCTTGCTGTCTGACAGGACAGCGGGAGAGGTGGCAGCAGCGGGGATACTTCTACTCGCTGCGCCGTGTAGTTATTGAGCTTCGATCTTGGTTGTACTTGGTCGATCTTGCTCTGACCAGTGTCGATCTTGGCCTGGGGGTCTTGTGGTCGGTGTGTGACCTTTATCCAATACTTCCAATACGTGCTTGCCGCTTCCTATAGCGGGGTCTTGAGATTTGAGGGTTGACGAACGTCCAGCCAAGCAATCTGGGCGTAGGAGTTCAACTTGGTGTCGATCTTGATCCTGCGTGACGTCGGGAGGGCAAATCTTGTATATCCCTACCCGGAATAGCGTAGATGAAGGAAGACTTGTGTAGTAGAAGGTAAAAACAACTCTGAATTAATGGTTAATGTCCTATGCTTCCCATCTGTGGCTATCCATACTGCACTGGCTTCCTAATACCCATAATAAAGCTAAGATCAATATTTACGTGTCGGGGCCGATACCGCGTGGGTACAATCGCCTTGGGCGGGGATGATGGAGCACGCATTCACTTGGTCATTATAGTGAGAGTCACTATATCGAGGATCACGATAAGGAGGGATTGCTCTAGATCTCGATTGACGGGACGAGATCGAAGTCGGAAAACTTCTTAGCCGCTTCACCACACATGTACCATTTAAATTCCGCGAATGTGGCACAGCACGATACCGTAATCTGCGTGAATACCGAACGTCTGAACCTGTGATTGTGCCCCTCCCTTTAATAGTACCCCACCCTAGAAAAAGTTTAGCACATGAGGGGGGACTTGTGATAGTGCCCACTCTATTTACTTTTACATCACCTCTTATTCAAATTATCAGAATTATCAGATCCCCAGAGACGTCACAAGCAAGAATCAACTATAGCGCTCGGCATGGACTCGCAGGTTGCTTCGATCTCTCTCAGTGTCACTTTTGAGTCGTGGCGATGAAGCACAAGTTCACTGTGGAAGAGAAACTGGCGATGGTCAAGGAACTAGATTCGTTGAGAGTCCATCCTGTCGCGAAGAAGCACAAGTTTGACACGGAAGACGGTTAGCAAGTAGAAGGAATAAAAGCGGGTGCTTCAGTTTGTCAATAGCAGAAGTTATTGCCTTCCCGGTGGAGGGAGTTTCGTTGTTTCCGACGAGCTTGAGTTCACGTTGCTAGAGATGTTCGAGGAACAGCGTAGTTTGCGGAATCGTTTGCTGAACATCGTGCATCTCCACCTACCGATGACGATGTACTTGTGGGAGCTGAATACAGAAGCAACTGAGGATGGCGAGGCATTCATCGATATGATTCGAGAAACGGATCTCTCAGCAATTGTATGGAGGTTATGACCCTTCTTAACTCAACACGATTTACAATAGTACCCCATGAGGCTTAATCGTAGGTATTACAGTATATCAGGGACAACCATGATACTTAGTGTGACTCACGGTGAGTGTGGTAAGTGATACTCCTAAAAAATATTATAAAATAAGTAGTCTATCAGAGAAGCTTTCTGGATAGTCTTAAAATCATGTACTAAGTTCGCTTCCGATGACTGTAGGTTCTATTTCCTAACGAACTTAGTCGATTCGCACGTATCTTGGAACCGATTTGCACTGTATCTCCGAAAATTCCTCGTTACCAATAGGTGTTCACTCCTTTTCTACACCCACTATACAGAATTCCCAGCAAATCGGGAAAGGTGGGACCAATACAGCGAATAAGAGAGAGTTGAGTCCTGAATTTGAAGGCAGTTTTGAATCGCACTTTACTCGCGCCTTTCCGGGGGCGGCGACTTTTCTGGGTAGACTCAAGGTTCGCACCCAAATTGCAGTTCAAAATGGAAGCGCGATAAGAGCAAATTGAATTTGAATTTGATGTCCTACAAACACACTACATTTTGATACGATAAGGTGCGGAGCCTCAGTGTTGAAGGCTTTGCGAGCGTAGTGCTGACCGACTGTATGCTACTTGTCAACAGATCGATCAAGGCAATGCGGAACGTCGACATACACGACATAACTGTGGACAAAAGCAGAAGCTACACTCCGTGGTCTTGAATTTGATGCAGGTTCAGGGCTACAGTCCTCCGTCTTGTGTTCTTCAGCTTCATCGTCGGAGTCTCCGAGAAGGTATCTCAGCCTGTTGAGCTGACTGACTCTGTCTGCCATGACCACAGGAGGTGAAGCCCCGCGCACGCCTTGTCTGGAGCAATTCCGTTGTAGTGCTCAAGCTCATTCCGCACTCACCCCGTGTGACGCGCCGCGGTGACGCGCCTTTTCCCGCCCTTTCCGGCTGCATTTTGCGTCAAAGTGAATGAATCGAATCCGTACTTTGCACTGCAGCAATTTGGGATTTTGCAGTTCAAAATGTCCCAGACGCGCGGCGCTAAGTTCGCACCCACTTTTTATTGTACTTTTTGGCTTCAAACTCAGGATTCAAAGTCTCTCTTATTCGCTCTAATAAAAGAATAGGAATTTACAAACTGTACTGATCAACACTTGTTTAGCTGAGGATCCTAAGCATAACCATCAGCGACCTCTCTGTCGATACAATTCCAGAATGCAACCAGCAGTTTCTTATCGAGGGTACAGACGTGACACCTATGTTAATATGGCTGATTGGCACAGCATGTTCCCGCGATTTTTGTGAGCCATCGATTTACCAGCGCGAGGGAGCATCTTGCTATATGGCGTTGCAACTAGCAACACATGTTTGCAGTGCGCATGTAATTTAAAACACGGACCATTTTTGCGTCAGACCCTGTCACCATCAGTTTTATTAATCTCTACTGACGGGGGGGCAGACTGACTCACGTGCCGATTGCCGGGGAATTATGTTGGGCGCTATTCATGCTCGTTGACCATTATCATAATGGTTATGATGATTATGTGTCTGTCCTATGTGAAAGCCGCCGCTGCTACCGAATTTATGGTCAATATTTGGTACTTCAAAATTATGGCTAGGCTTGGGGGAATGGTAGGGTAAACTCTTGGGTACTCATGGCCACGACTAAAGTTCATTCTTCCGGATCTATGAGTAGGTTGTGGGCGCTCGGAGCATTTCAATGAGGTCCTTTTGGCTTAGATAGAGGGCTGAGAACCTTTTAGCCGGTTCTCGTTTGAGGACTTGAGTGCGCAGCTATCCATCTCTGTAATACCGTGAAATGCCAATTAATAGCCATCTATATAGTTATTAATTCCCTTATGGACTACTTGTATTTTACAAAGCCTGCCTATCGTTCCTGTTGTCATTACTACTGCAGTTGACAAAGCCTCCCAATCGTGCTCGTTAGCATCAGTACTTAAGAGGACCAGTCAGAATGGTAGCTGTCATACCACAATTTACTTGCAAGAGCACAAGGCTCCTCCTTCACAGCAGATTCCCTTCACCACAGAATGCGCAGTGTATTCTACGTTGCAGTTGCAGTTGCGGCCTTAGCTACCAGCAGTGCCGTGGCAGCGTTCACGAATGCCGGCGACAAGCTCTTAGTGAAGACCACGCCAAACATCGAGGCCGATGCTATGATCAGTGGTGACTCCCAGAGGAGATTCCTTCGGGTCTCAGGTCCAAAAGATGATGGCTTGATAGCTACTGATGAAGAACGACGTAAGGTTAGAACTATCACCAAGATCTACGCGAAATTGGACAAACAAAAACGAATCCGCGACGCCCAAGTCAGGAAAATGAAGGCAATTCGTGCCAGAAAGATAATCGATGCTGCAAGAAAACGCGGTAGACTCTCGAATGCGGACTATGACGCCGCAATAATCCTCCTAGGTATGTCAAAATAGGAGACGAGGGCAACGTGCATAACGATTCAAAGTGGAGGGCGATCAATAATCGTCTAGCGTTTCTTGGACAAAGTATACCTAGAAATGAGGATCGCAGCGTTTGACCGACAAATCTGACGTTCTAAGCTTATTGCTGAGTTTGTCAGGGAAAATCAGCACATCTAAAACGGTGATGTTCTTAATGTGCATGTGGGTCAAAGAGAATTGGGCGGTACGAAACTTTGGCAAGATAGTTTTGCTTTTTGTAAATAGCACGACTCACAGAAGCAGAAATGATACACATAACTAGATCCAGCTAATAAGTACCATCGTTCAATAACGTTGGTTGTCTATGAATGTTGCAGATATCTCATTCTATTAAGCTAACACAGACTATGATGTTAGAGGAACTGAATAGGAATGCGTTCCACTTTGGACAAAATGTCAGTTGCCTAACAACAATGTTGAATTGCGCTTAATAGCCGCTTTTGTCTTTTCCGTTGTAGAGAAGCAACATGAGGATGAAGGATATATCATCCGGTGTTATTCACATCACGTTCACCAGTAGAGGTAAAATGTTGATCGATACCATCTGATCTACAGGTTGATATCAAGCCGTTCGCGAGTTCTTGAACACATAAAGAAGCTATAACGATTAGTTGTTTGCCCAAACTTTAGTGTGCCTCGGCACGTAGCAGCTTGTACCGAACTTCTCACTTGATGAGCACAATGAAAACATCTCGATGGTCTTGAAATAGTTGCTTATTGCACAAGATCTGTTCTTCTAACCGCACAGAAGCCTGATCGAGAATGCTCAGCTTGATACCGCGATTAGAGAGAGCCTTGATATAGACACAACAATTTGCGATGGCAATAGCAGACCGATGAATACATGTCAGCGCAAAGGCATAGCTGTTAGTGCGCTTGAGATCGCTTGCACAAAGATCATTTACGCTTGTTGGGTGTCGAATTCACGCACACCGTTCTACAAAATCTCAACTGCCTTCAGTGGACCTTGATTGTCGTCTCAAATCTGGCAAACTGCTCAGTTGAATACTACTTGTCATCCACGTTACTGAATTCGTTCTCCATCTCGATGGTCGTGGAGCTTTTCTCGATTCCGTATTCTTGTGCTTGCATTCAACTCAACTGGGTCGTTCGTTCCTCCACGCAGGTACACGCAAACTAGTTCTACGTAGCTGTACGATATCCAACACCAAATTCGGCACAATGACGAATCCGTCTGTAACCAGCAAACCATAACCAAGCAACAACACGCAGTTCACTGCCCCAGCGGGAATCATTATCCGTGATAGCAGCGCTGTATTGCGTCCTTGGATCACCCTCTTGACCAAAACAAGTTGTTAACCGAACATGACCACCGAGATACGGACCGTCACAACTCCCACAATTCCAGCACGTATTAGGGCTACCGAAAAAAAGGGAAGTTTTAGGGCGCTTTATTCGGAAAATCACAGTATAGACTCTTTAGCGTATGTTTCATGACTGTGACGTGTGTTGGCGGTACAGATTCTGATACCGACACTACAGAGAGTTTTACCGTTTTTCAGTAGCAGCAGCTTTTCCCCACAATTTCCTGTATAGTTTTCTCATTCACTCCCCCGGATATAGATACACTACGAAACCCACAAGAACCAATGTCGTCCACCAACTGTACGTTGGAGTTCTCCAGTTCCTGGATCAGCGTGTCGTATCGATCCTGGCAAAACTCGGCGAACGGCTTGGCCTGGGATCGCAAGTGATCCAAATGACGATGAAGATCGCCCAGGTGGTGGATGGAATCAGTGTGTGCATGTTGGAGATCTTCGTGGTCATCTTGCAGCTGCCGGAAGATCGACTCTTGATCGATGGCGTTATCCACACCCCGAAGAGAGGCCTGAACGTCTCGGAATGCAGCCCGAACGACTTGTAGATCCACATGAGACCGGTGGACATGCGCCGTCGGTGCTGAATGAAACCGACGGCACGAGCGGATCAGCTGTCGAAGAGCTTGAAGAGAAGCTGGACAAGGTCTCCAAGCTCCGAGATGATTACAGCGAACTGCAAGCTACTTCCAAGAGCACGATCTTGTGTCTGGAAGACGAGATTGACACTCTGAAACGCCAGGTTCAGATTCTCCAAGCTCAGCTGGCGGCCTTAACCAGTCATCCCGATCTTGGTTCCCCGCCTCCTCCTGCGCTCGCTCGCCTCTTATTTAGCCAAGATCAGGAACTGGTAACTGCTGGTCAGCGTGACCAGACCCAAAATCAATCGCTGCGGGAGGTCCGTCAGCACCTGTAGGATCGAGATCAAGACTTGTCCAAGGCTCAACAGCGATGTCAAGCGCTGGAGCGGTCAGAGGCTTCACTGGAGGCGGCGGCTCTCCAGCTCCAGCGTCAAATCAGTGCCCAAGATCGACGTATCACCCGGCTTCAGGAGGAGCGGGACCAGTTCCGGACAGACTGTCATGAAGCTCAATCTGAGCGAGATCAGGCGGTGGCGAGGGCAACCCCCACGTCTGAGCGTCTGGACAATGCTCGGGCCGAGCTTCGTGTTCGTGGGACCATGTTGACTCTATGAGGGCCAACATCTCCCGCCTAGAGCAGCAAGTTGCTGACCTTCAAACTACCCGTTCTCAAGTTGATCACCAGTTCATAAGCCAGAAGCGGGAGCTTGCTGCCTTACGGGTCGAGCATGCTGCTCTCCAAGCTCACTACAAGGACGCCTATAGTCGATTCTGGGCTGTGGCCCGCTCCCTCAACCAAGATGTCGCTCTCCCGACTCCTGCAAGTTTGACACGTCCTCGATCTGGGTCGGAATCGTCCCCAACCCGATCTCACAAGACCCAACGGCTTGATCTTTCATCCTCCAATTCTCCTGACGATCTTCCTGACCCTGAGGATCCTGATCCCGAAGTTCCTGAACCTGAGCTCCCCGATCTTCCTCAAGAATCTGAGATTATGCAAGAAGGCGGCTCTCCTGAAGATGATGCGGACAATCCCGAAATGTTAGCTGCCCTGGCTTAATCTCGTTCGGATCTCCGTCGATCTAAGCCGTCTGATGAAGATCTGGGTGCGCCGGGGACTACCGGTCATCCCATTGATTTGGGTGGTGAAGGAAGTGATCATACTCCTCCCGACGATCTACCTGAGCAGTCTTCGGACATTGACATTCCTGCTGACGACCCCGAATCTATTCCTGATGACGGTGATCTCGCGTTTGGTGCGAGTAAGTCGTTTCCCGATATTCGACAGTCCTCCGAGGCCATTACCCTGACTCCGCCCTATCCCAAAGTCCCAAGATCAGAGTGGATTCCCAGTTTGATTACTAGACGTCTTTTCCGTTCGACGGACGTCTTCCCTTGGGATGCTGATCGCGTGAGTCACTTGAGCATCTCCACCTTGAACACGCAGGTGATAAGTCATCTTCTGCTTGGCGTTTCTGAATGGCTGTTTCCTGACGTGACTCCCTCTGCAACACCTTCTCGGATCGAGATCGAGGATTTCATTACGGGACCTGTAGTGGATGCCTTGATGTCTCTCAATCCTCCGCCTTGGGCGTCTCTGGAGTCCACCGAAGGGACTCTTTCCTTCATGGTTGATTTTATGCCTCCTGGCTTCTGTGAGAAGTACCTGGAGTATGAGGAGAAGCATCTTCAAGCGCTCTGGGAGTCCAGTCATTTCTTGCCGATCTCGGAAGACATGTGTGTTGCTGATGCAGCTTTGTCGACCTACCATGAGAGTCGTCGTCAGCGTCGATCTCGGGCTGGGGCCGCCTGGAAACAGTTCTTGTTTCGTCATCTCATCCCCGCCCTGCGTCAGCAATACTGTGATCTGGATGTCTTGCTGGGCCCTTTCTTCCTGCATTTTCCTAAGCCACGTCATCCCAAGATCTGGTATCCTGATGTGTCCGCTGCGTCGCTTGAGGACGCATTGTCAGTTGTTGATCTCGCGGAGCCTGGCTTACATCTCCAGTCTTATACTTGTTGAATTCGTGGTAGTAATACATAACGAGGTTGAAGTAGTCTCCGATGTGTACCCCGTAAAGTTCCCATGCCACACAATTCTCCACCATGGACAATACCACAAGAGCATTGGTCATTTTAGCTGTGCTTTTCTGCTGATGCACGAATCGAGTATCCGGCGACAGACTTGCGAATAGGACACTCGCAGCTAGACTCGCAAGACGTGGTGGATAACAGTCACCACAAGAGATTCCGTCATGATCCACGATGACCCAAGCAGATATGCACATGAGGAGACGCAATGAAGACTTTCAAAGGTCAGTTTGAAGGGATAGGCCACAGTAAGCATACGTCGGTTTTGGGGAATTTGACAAAACTAGTATAGATCCGATCTTAAGTGACAAGATTAGTATAGCAAGATGGTGAACCTGTAGAAAATGTTCGCCAGTACCAGTAGGGACGGTCCTACGGGGTACTGGCGAACAAAATGCATCAAGTACACCGCTTTTGTCACAAGTAAACAAACATTTCTAACTCGTTTCTAATTAGTTTCTATTGTGATCAGCGCACTCCGCTAGTACTGTAGTAAGTAATTGCGCCAACAAGGTTGAGCTGAAGTGTGCCGACTACAGTCCGGATACTAAAGTTTTTTCTTGTTGTTTATGCTAGTCGTTTGCAAAGCGATTTTGCCCAGGAAACGCTTTGGAACTTGGTGACTTCTCACAATACCTTTACTTACTTATGACTCGAAGCATCGATCAGAACGTCGTCTACGTAGGTACCTTCCGACACGTCCTTATGTTGTGGTTGGCTTGGACACATCGCTTGCAATGGTACGTTCCTGCAGCTCCCCCCGTTTCAGTTTCACCTTTACTTCGTTTACGCTTTGTCGGCGGCAGTCCTAATGGTTTCTTGCTGGGAGGAGGCTTCGTTACGCCATCCGGACTTTGTATTTCTTCGTGGAGTGGTAGGTAGATCGACTTATCAAGAAACGCTTCTGCGTATGATGACACTTGATAGTATGGAGCGAAGTGATTAAAGACTAGGGCAAGTTCTCCTCTTGATTTCAAGACGCTGATGAGATGTCTGCATGGTATACAATGTTGATCCATAAATCCACATGTACAATGGTTTTTGCTGATTGTCACCCGTCTTCCAACCTGCATAGATGACTGCTGATTATAGACGAAATAGACATCATCCGACGACGGGTCCACACGATATTTCCCAATTTCTTTGCTTTGCGATTCATAAACTTTCATAGTTGCTGGCGTCCTACTATTTCTAATGTAACATCAGGGCTGTTGACAATAATAGTATAGAACTGACCTCAACCATCTGAGAAGCAACTACCAACTTGTTTAATGATGCGCAAGTAAACCATCAACTACTAAGGCTTGACTAACTCGCACCATAGTGAAGGTCTTCTCCATGAGCATTTCTATTCCGTATATACTATTTCTGTCGCAATGATGATTACCGTGTACTGAACTTGGCGAGAAAATGTAGGGGTGAGGTTAGGCGATAACTACTACTGGTACTGTCACGGATAATACTACTCTTGTCACTTAAGATTGGAATTATACTATTTTTGTCAAATTCCCGTCGGTTTTGCCTATTCACTACAAGTACACTGTTTTATGGGAGAGAGGCTTTTTCAAAAAGCGGAGTTACTAATACGTAATAGCTCATGAAAATGAACTCATTGACGGAGTGCCTTCTGTCAACACTATAAATTAGTTTTCGGGAGTCGATCGTAATTAGTCGATACTCAGCCCGATCCGATCGGATTGGCCAGACGAGGATGACCGATTGATCGGATTGGTCGATTTAACAAGCCTACTTCCAACTCAGATGAACTGGAATCTTAATTTGCGTCGGACGATTTTGCAGATTCCAGGAATACATTTATGCTTCATCCCAAACTGTGGTCCTGATATAGCTTCTAGTGCATTGAATGCCGATATTAACGACCTTGTCAGTGTTAAAGCTTATTATTACAGCATTGTAGACCAACCTAACATTGCCCGTCCGTCTGTCGATATGTCATTACAAAGGTAAACCTCATCAATCAAATAATAAATCTGATTACAAATACAAGTAGATTAAACTTTAAAGGATATCGACAACCTCCAATTGGCTCAAAATAGAAGAGATAAGTGCCAATAAGAGGTGATGTCCCTTTACCTTCATACCCGTGTATTGATATCTCCATGAAGGACCGCCCCTTAAGTCAGCGCGGAAATTACGCTGCTGGGCATCACAAAGACCTCCACGTCGACAGATCTGGTGAAACCTGTTAGTGCGACCTAAAACGTTTTTCAGAGTTATCAAAATAACGTGTACGCTACGTGTTCTATCACTTGCTGCAGTTTCATGGAAATTGGCCTCCGATGTGCTCTACTTGTGTTTTCAAGACGACGATTTTGGACCTGGCTATTCTGTGGAGATTGATAATCTTCGCCGCCTGCTGGATCACCTACAGAGCTGTCGTGATGTCCAGTGCCTGAGGGGCTTGAATCACTGCCACTGCTAGTATCCTAGCCGTCCCAGAATCAAGCTGTTTTCGTAGCTACTGTCGGGACTTGAAGTCGCAGCAGGCGTTGCATCGCAGCCTTCGCTAATTGTGGACGATCATTCGACTTGACACCTAATGGTGTCAGTGCCTGTGCTGTAGTAATCGTCAGTCGACGGTAACGATTACTGTCGTTGAAGATTTGGGATCAACCGATGCCGTGAAGGAGCGCTGAAAACAATGCGATAAGGGATATTTGCGAGTTGGGTCCAGCGGACACGTGAAAAGCGTCATCTTTTACCAGATCTCGCATCTCCCATTTGGTAGATGTTCGTAGTAATGGCAGTAAGATGAGATTTTCCAGTAACTCCATTGATGCATCACCTGTAGCTGCACGTCCACCAAAATCATCACATAATAAAGAAACCCTAAACAATGTACGTTGCGAGGGATGGTGCTGTCATCGCTTCGAGCGCAACGGGAAGAGGACCGAAGTGCTTACTATTTAAGCTAGATGTAAAGTCTGCGATTTGATTCACCACATTACACAGAGTTTTACAGTCTTATGTAGATCTACTGCACTATGGTTGCTTCAAGTTTGGTAGTAGCTTCGTTGAACTCCATGAACGACTGCATTTCTGATACACTGAAACCGCATCGTCTCCGAGCCTTGCGCGTCGAATGCTAACGATAGCACCAGCAGCTGAGAATGCTTGCTCGCTTGGAACTGATGTCGCCATCACGGCGAGATAGTCCCGAGCCATCATCCGAATCCGTGGAAACTGATCGAGGGTTTTCATCCACGCACAGACGTCGTTGCTGCTTGTTTTAGATGTCATCGTGCGATCTCGGTGAGCCAGCCATCGATCCAGCTCCGATGCAAAAACCTCCCCATCAAACCTGTCAGATTCTTCAAAGCCGAAGTTGTCATCTATTAGCTGATGGAGTACTTCACCCAGAGTTACTTCCTCAGCTTCTTGTTGGTTCACGGAGGGTGTACTAACGCCTTGAAGCTGAGTCTCGTACCAAACTCGGTACCTGTTCTCGTACTCATCGAGGACAAATTGTCGGATGGGAGCCATGTCATCCATTACTTTGGGCAGAAGTGTCTTCGCTCGTGGATCTAGTACAGCTGCAATTTGTGCTTCACGGCTTTTCACCAAGTCATCGTATTCATCGAGTTTGTTCTTGAAAGCAGTTGCAAAATCAGAGATGTAGCGAGTCGCTGTCTCGTTAATTGCTGTTACCGCGTTCTTTGATACAAGCTCAAAGACGACCACCGCCATCCCGAAAGTTGGGTAATTTTTCCCCGACATCATTGTGGTGGCAGCCTTTACTGGAGTTAAGAACTTGCAGAATTCGTCCAGTGCATGCCAAGTGCTGGCATCAAGAGGAGCAGCAAGCCGATCGTCTGGCCCAATTGAGAAATCTCTGTAACCTTCGTGGCGATCACGAATACGCCGTAACAGCTCTTCAATGGGCTTTTGTAGATGAATAGCAGATAGTACCATAGACCACATACTATTCCAGCGCGTGGCACAGTCTAGCACAGGTTGCTGAAACTTGACCTTCAATAAATTGCAAATTCGTTCAAGTTCTTCATTCAGTGAGGTGGAGTCAGCCAATTTTCTTAGTATGTCACGAATTTTACCGATGCTGGTATCGACAAATGAGCATTCATTGAGGCCTTCCTTGACAGCCAGCTGCAACACATGGGCAAGACAGCAAACTTGAAATACATTTTGAGGTTCATTGAGCTCATGGCTGAATTCTGAACCCATCGCTGCGGCTGACGGAGAAATTGTTTCACACGTGTGCTCTTGAATTGCGCCTGGTAATTTCGATCGGATAGAACGTACCATCGCTTTGTTGTTCTTTGCATTATCCGTTGTGATAGCCCAGATCATCACTAACAGGGCCCCATCCATTGCTTTCACCACGTCTAGTAAATGATCGGCTAGGCGTAGACCAGTATGCGGATACTCAACCCTTCTGAAGCCTAAAATAACGCTGCCAAGATTCCAGGCTTCATCAATCTAGTGCATTGTTACTACCATATAGCCGTTTTTCGCAGCTGACGTCCACATGTCAGTAGTTATAGAAGTACGGCTCGTTCGAACATCGCGAAAAATTAGACAGCTGATAATTTTCTTTCGGGCAAGATCCTTTTCCAGTTTCCATCGCGCGATTACGCGATTTCGAATGGTTTGGCGAACTGGGACTTTATAGGAGGGCTCTAGCGTGGCGCAAAACGCAATGAATTTGGCTGATCGACTGTTACAAATGGTAGCGCATTCTCGCCAATCCACTCGACAAGCGCGTTATCGGCATCAGCTTTGCAGAACTCACTTTCAATGCGCTGCTTGACGATTCACTCATACCCGTAGCACAACAGTTTAGTTTGTTTTGCCGAATGGGTCTCATTTGTACCGCTATACTCGTTTTTGCGATAGGTTTTGAGGTGATTCCGCATTGTAGTATGAGCCTTCGAATTCCATACTTGTTCTCGATTATCACGTTCACAACATTTACAGGAGTACTTGCCATTGCCAAGGTCAGTAATGAAAGCCCAAATATCTGAACGCTTACGCGACCTCAGCTCACTAGAGGTAGCTGAGTTCTCGGTAACATTGGCTTCAGCAACGTCCAGCATGTTATATAGGCCTTCATCGCCGTCTGGGGCACCGCGATCGTCGTCACCCTCCATGCTAAACTAGTTCTGATCTGAACTTGAAAGGGGGCATAAGTGTCGATCTGGAGGGTTAGCATCCGGATCCGGATAAACATTGAAAATCGACTCGTACCGACTCGAATCGACTCAAATCGACTCTAAGTCTGTAAGATACTCTTTGATTTTTAATAATGAAGAAGAGAATCTTAGTATAAACCATGACAGGTCCCTCTCCAGGCAGCATCATATCGGATTTGAAATCGATCGAGTCGACTCGATCGTTTGAGCGAGCAAATCGATTTGGACTGGTGCAGATCCGACTAAGTCGAACGACCCAATCGTATCGATTAAATTTTTAACATCCCTAGTTGGAAGGTTATGAGATTATATCTGTTAGAATTGGGTCGTGTGACCCACCTTAGACCGCGGTCCAGTGACCGGTTTCGACCGACACTCTTAGGATGGTGAGCACGAGACGGCACGGATGGCTGCAAGCAGGAACTAGGTAAAGAGTTATTTGTCTAGAGTATTTCTTACTTCTCAATACACGTCGGCACCCTCAGCGTCTAACAGTAACGGGTTACATGATTGGTACCCTAGGAAGGGTACCGCCTCTTGAAGTAGATATACTTCTGTTAGTATCCGTTTTGTGGATACTCAGTTGTGGGTGGTGTGGGCCACACCACTGCCACGTAGGTCTGGTGGCTGAGGGCCAACCAATAGTATTTTGACCTACTTTTATATGCATATGTGAAACAAATTAAAGTTAATTAGTAATTTGTATTACAGGCCAAATGAACCTAATTAACTATAAATATAAATCAGTCTAAAACTTACCAGGGACTACAGTAGTGAACTGCCGTTCCCTTAGAGTTTATATACTCTTGATAGCACACTTCCTCCAGCAAGGTGCTCGTGTGACCCCGTCACACTGATGATGATCTCGTAGACTTGGTAATACCTAATACCAGGTAATATCTGGTAAGTATACAAAATCATCATCGGATTCGCTAGTTAGGTGGGTGTGGGTGTTTGTAATTTGAATAGATCCCCTCGCGGTTGGTGTTTCCAAACTTCGATGTTTACTGCCATTGAGTACAGCACCAGAACAAATCACTTCTGTTGCCATTGATGACGGTGTAACTAACTGTGATAGTTACTGTGAGATCAGTGTGGTCAAATCTTCAATCCTAGCATTTTTAAACTGGCTCATTCCTTGTGATGCGACCAGGTCTGTACATCAACATGAACTCGGAGATTATAAAACGAGGCACCTGAACCCAACCAGCCGGGATTTTGGAGTACGCATTCCTCAATCTTCCTCGTCAAGCACACTTGAATTGGTTGCAAGACAAGCACGATGAATTTACGAGCATTCGCCTTCGCGGCAATCACTGCACTGGTCGCCGTTCATGCTAAAGTCACCTACATCGATCATGACCAAGTCGAACCATTTGCTCAACCAGAACCGAAAACTGACTTTGACAAAGCTGCCGTCAAATACAAGCCTTTGTTAACAGTATCCTACGGTTGCTACCCGTATCCTGCCGTCCAGGCGGATGGAGCGGTTAGTGCCGGTCTGAAGGGCACTGGACCAATAGATGGAGAGTGTAAGGGCTCCGCTCTCGGTTCACAAGTGTACGCACGTTCAGGCCGGTATAAGGACGCATGGGCCATCATGTACGCTTGGTACCTTCCTAAAGGACGACCCGTGAGGTATAAACGTCGTCACTTTTGGGAGACCGCGGTTGTGTGGATTGATGATCCTGCACGCGCCAATTCGACGCTTCTAGGGGTATCATTGAACTACGGTCGTCGTCTCAAGATAGAAGCACCTATTCCGGCGCGATTCCTTGATGGATCAAGTATTAAACTTGAACAATTCAGGGGTTATGGATGGCCGAAACCGAGGCTACAATTCACGGATCGAAAGGGCCAGTCTCTTGACCTTATTACATGGGACCAACTAACTGATGAAGCCCGTGATGCACTGAGCGACGCCAAGTTTGACACTGGTCTCATCAAAAGGTTCAAGAATAAGATGCCTTTGAAAGATGGCGTTTTTGAGGAGAGGCTCGAGGATGCTTGGCCATTCTAGTTCATCTGAAAACGAGATTTCAGCAACCGAAATGGGACAGCTAGTTTATTAGAATGAAGTTATCATGCTTTAGTTGATCAATCGTAGAAGTTTTGATGCCAAGCAGATTCCTTGTTCAGATCTATTCAAAATTTACATCGACAAATTCTGATCCTGACCAAGATCAGCTCGGTAATAGACCCTATAGAACCTATGGGCACGGAATCTTCCATTGTCCTTTAGGTTCCGGCTGTCGACTGGATAGTGATAGGCCCCATACGGAAACTGTATCGGCACAGTGTGGGCAAGACAGCATGTTAGATACTTGAGGCATGCCTTTTTTGCCTCGAACCTTCGTGGTCGTGTGGTTATCTTAAGTAGAAGGTCTTCGCAGTATGCATTCGGCAATGACAAATGCGAAATGTAAGTTGGCAAAGTACCGGCAACTTGCTTGAAATAAAAGTCGAGTGATCACGAATTCTGTGCATCACGATTGGCGCCGTTAATGACATCCGTGATGATTGTCATTGACAACAGGAGTAAGTATTTTTATTCTTCAGTAGCCGTGGGCATTTCGTGTAGATGCAGCAAATTTTCGTCTCTTTGGTGTATCGAAGCAAGGAAAAGTACTTTGGTATCACTCGAATGCATAAAGTCCACGGTAGCTACCCAAATATTGTGATACCGTTAATACTGACATCACACGCGATCAGAGACCGCGAACGTTTCCAGATATTGCAGTACTCTGTAGTTTCAATAACTACTCTCACACGTTCTTCTTGAGCATATCCTCGTAGTAACGGCGGTGATCCGGGTCAAGATCGATCGAGCGCTGGTACAGCTCCACGCTTAGCTTCTTGGACTTCTCCCATCCTTCAACCTCTGTTAACTTACCAATGCGATAATGAAGATCAGCCAGAGTCACAACAACCCACTTGGCTTCCGTCTCCATTTCCAACAACTCGTTGAGCCACTGCACTTGACTCTTCAAAAAGCCCGCAGCATCATCAGCAGATGACTCCACCAACTCCAGCATGGACGTCAACAGCCAGCGGAAATAGAACCAAGCACTCTGGTCATCCGGCTCCGTGAACACTGCTTGTTGGACCAAACCAATCTCTTCAAACAGCACATCTGCCGTCAACGGGTCCGGTAGAGAGATGCTGCGGTGGTGTAGCGCGGAGTAATTGGAAAAGTTCTGCTCAATCTTCTGCGTCGTGAAGCCCAATTGGTCCTCGTCTGACATTCCAGCTAACTTGCCCACATAGCGACGATAGTTCCAACAGTGAAAGTTGCGTTCATCTGAAAAAAAGTTAGCAACAACTTCACCAAAGTAAAAAGTTTCAAAGTTTTACCAAGATTCAGCAGCTTGTCACAAAGTCCAATCTCCTTCTTGAGGTCTCCCAAGCCTCGGTCAATGATCCATTTCCGCTGGAACCATGCCGAATATGACTTGGGATTACGTTGCAGCGCGTCCTACAAGTTTAAACATGTAAAATGGTATAAACAAGAGCAAAACTCCAGAATCTGATATACCAGCGTCAATTTCAGCTCCGTTTTCGCCATTTCTTGCATTTCCGTCTCTGGATTTTCAGCTTTTTGCGCCAACGCATCGATGGCCTGACGACGGTAGCTCCAGACCACGTGAAACTCCGGGTTTAAGAGCAACAGGTGGCTCGTGAGTGGCAGGACACTGGGCTCGTAGACCTGCTGGCGCTTCATCTCGAGGACCTTGGTCGCCACCTCGTGGTACATGCGCACCTTGGAGAGCTCCTCCTGGCGCTGCTCATCCGTCTTCTGCTGCTCCTTCTCGCGCTCCACGCTCTTGACACGCCCGTGCATTGTATGATCTTTTTTCAATTTATCTGCGGTTGTAGAGCAGATTTTGGTTTTAAAAGCATTTCGACTTGAAGAGCGTAGCACGACGCGTCACAGCTGGCGCATCCCTTCGAACAGCGACGTCATCGCGTAAAACAAAAAGACGCCGTTCTAATTTTTTGCTAAAGTGTTGCCTGGCACGACAACATACCATGCTACTACTGTACCTGCAGAGCTCATACAGCAAAGGCATCGTGTGGACCATCGTGCCATGTCTGTCATGCAGCCATGTCGTGCTTACAGCGAGTGCAGGCATTGTTCGTTCAAATCTTCAGCGAAATGTGTCAAGAGACATTTTTGCAATTTGATTTTCACCCAATCAAGACTTTCTGAAGCCATGATTCCTGCCAATCACATCCTTTCAAAAATAAATATCCAAGCAAAATGCGACCGTTGCGTCAGTTGCAGATTCTCCCCACACCAAACACGTTACCATGGGCTCTAGCTGCACGCTCGTGGCAGACCGCACGGATGACGCCGTGCAGATGCTACTGGGCTTCATTGCGCTGTCTTCACTGTACGCCAAGTGGCATTTCGAGCAGCCTCGACGGCCTGCAAAGGTCTGGTTCATGGACGCCATGAAGCAGGGCACGTCAGCCGCCATGATCCACGTCATGAACATCCTCTACGCCATTGGACTCGTGGACTTCTCCGACACGCCCAGTGACCAGGATCAGGTACTTGTTGCTCTTATACTGTAGAAGTTGCTCGTAACAGAGACTCACGCTTGTCTGTAGTGCGCCTTCTACTTCATGAACGTCGTGATTGACACCACACTCGGCGTCTACATTGCCTATTTATTGCTGCAACTCTTCACAATCATTGCAGTACGTGTTGGGATAATGTTGCGTCTGGAGTCTTGAGTAGCTGATGAATGTGGTGCTGTAGGTCCGACAACAGTGGACTAGTGTACGGTCTCACGGCTACTATGGCTCGCCACCGTCGTGGTGGGTTTGGTGGCTGCAGCTGTTGCAGTGGTGTGCCATTTTGACAGTCATGAAGCTCTTTGTGGGCGTCGTGTTGTACGCATTCTCAACGCCACTGGGCTGGATGGGCTCGCTGTTGTTCTACCCCGTGCACAACCACCCCAAGATCGAGCTGCTGATCGTCATGATCGGTTGTCCGCTGGTTATGAATATGGTGCAATTCTGGATCCAGGACAGCTTCTTGATGGATCACAATCAGCACAACAGTGAAGAGCTGCCGTTACTGAACCCGTCGGTGGATGGCACCTCCGTGCAGAAACAACGCGGTCTGTCGAACGTCTCCAGCGCTGCCGATATGTACGAGATTCTGTAGTTGCGTTGCACGTGGTGTGCGTTACATGCAAGTACCCGCTTGGAACCCGCAATATTAACTGTGTCTTGTGTCGCTGTGTCGTGTACAGGCGAACGCATCCTCGGGACGTCATCGTTCGGACCGGATAAGAGTAGAGTAGCGTCGTCGTAGCGGACCGCATCGTGTTCGTTGGATAATTCTTCATATATAACAACAATCTTGCCGTATTTCCAAGCAACGGGTTTCTTCGATACGGAGCGACATGTAACGTTGGATGCCATCAGTTTAGTGACTCCGTTTGTCTTACCGCACGCATTGACCATTGGATGCTTGAAATGATTTACTGCCATAGTTGTCAGTCACGACGGCAATGACGAGCAAATTCATAGAGTTACATTGCTTGTTAGTGTACCACGCAGATTCAAATGCAATGTGTGGTCAGTTTAGACACTGTCAACTTTGCAGCACCTTGTCCAGCACGACGCACTCAACTTCTGTGAGGACGGTCGAGTCGTTCTCGTTGTCCACTTCGTCATTCAGCATATCGTCACTTATGATCTTCGGCTCTGCAGGGAGCAGCTCAATATCACCGAATTGCACGGCACTGAGACTCGCGCAGGTAGCGCATCCGGACGTGATGGTCTCCAGCAACTCGCAGCGAGAGCGGTAGTACTCCATCTGCTCCTGAAGTGTGCGTAAATCCTGTTGTGAGCGTTGACGTAGGCGATTGGCAGCAATGCGGTTCTTCAATCTTCTCAAGTCCTTGGAGCTAAGCTGTGCACTTGCAACACTGGGTGGGAGCGTAATAGGTTCACGCTTCCTGCGCTTAGGTCTGTCCTCCGTCGACGGAGAAATCGTCGGTACAATCGTTAGTGGACATACTGTCAATGGCGAATCGGTATTTAAAGGAGCTGCGTGAGCTTCATGAGCTGCTGGAGCTGGATTGCTGTTGATCTTGAGCGCAGCTGTGATGAGTGCAGCTAGAGCTGGCATCTTGTGGTCGAGAGGCGCAGAGTTGTCTCTCAACCTGCGCGTCTTCACAGGTGGCGAAGCTGGGTTGATCTTAATGGTGCAACGCCGCGGCTTCCTCGGCATCTTGCGCACTTGGTGGCAAATTCAAGAGTGACTGAGGTGGTGCAGTGTCTGGGGTCATCTGATACGCAAGAGTTGAAGTGTGTGCACCACATAATAGCAGATGAACTACAGGAGTGAAGGTCATGTGTACGTCCCTGTCATAATAGATGCAGCGAAAATTTCAGGTAATCTATCCGCCCCTCCCTTTACACTGCAGTTTAGTATTGAGCCGATTGTATCCGACAGTTAGTGATGGTTCGTGGACGCAGAGGACGCAACAATGGCAACGGTGGCAACCGGGCCACACCGTACGAAGGAGCGCGTGAAGGACGTCGTCGTCGTGGAGGCAACAATGAGCCCGAGGGACGTGGTAAGGGCGGCCGTGGCCGTCGAGGAGGAGACAAGCCCAAGCCCAAGACTGCTGAGGAGCTGGATGCCGAGATGGACTCGTATTGGGGCAAGTCGGAGGAGCATGCAGCCAAGAAACTGGACAGTGATATGGATGACTACTGGAAGACGAAGGACGAGAAGTGTACGTGGAGTAAGAGACGATAGAGAAGAGAAAAAGACTGAGACTTGTTGTTACAGCCACGGAAGACAAGAAGGAGAACGCGGATGGAGAGAAAGAGGACGTAACTGAGGACAAGGAGGACAAGAAGGAGACTGCTGAAGAACCTGCGACGACTGAGGAACCTGCTCAGGAATAGACAGGAACAGATACAGGAGCTCCTTAGACATGACGATGCCTCTGGAGCTGTAACGACGTGACGAATCTGTATGAAAACTCTCTGGACTTCAATACTTGTATTGCCTTCATCAGCCGAAGATCTCCTGCAGCTTGCCGATGGCAGCTAGCACTAACCAAAGTACGCCAACGATCACCGAGAGCATGGACGAGAAGATAGATATGCGGAAGGCCAGCAACTCCGAACGTTCGCCAAGCCGACCTGTAGCTTCGCCATACGCTGCGGCGAATAGACCCATCGTCGCGATGGATGTAGCACAGAAAGCGCCCAGGTATGTGAACGACTTGACTGTGTCGTGCAGCCCAACAGCAGGCAACACACCAAGGATACCACCTGGACCTGCGATGCCGTGTACAATTCCTACCAACAGCGCAGTACACTACGAAGGCAACAACAACATGTCAGATGAGTTGTAATCCCACGTTGTCAGAACCGCACAAACCTTTTGCGTCTGTGCGTTCTGGAAATCAATCGTGGGCAGCTTAAAGCCGCAGCACATGGGTCCCGTGTCACGCTTAGTCTCGTCGACATCAGGGTCTACTTCCGTGCTCGACGGACGATCCGATAGCAGCTCTTCCAACGCCACGACACTCTCACACGGACTATTCTCCAGTGAGATTGATTCCACACTACTCGAGTGTTGTCGCGGCGATATACTCACATCCACCATAACTGCATCTTCGTGGTCATCGTTCTCCACTATCTTCCCAGTCTTCAAGGCCTCCAACCTCCTGCGTCGTGCAGCAGGCGACACGTCATTGTCATCACTAAACGTGACCACCACTTCATCCGATTTGGCTGCTCCTTCCGTCAACAGTGTGTGACTGGGACTCGTCATTGAGTCAGTGTCCGTCTCCGTCTCTGTTCCTTCTGCTACTCCATCATCTTCACTCTCACTCTCTTCACTCTCCTGCACACTCTTCTTGTCATTTTTTCTCTTCCTCCTTGACGCTCCTCGTCTTCTACTCTGTCTTGCCTTCTTTACACCTTCATGCACTCCATAGACCCCCAATGCGATCATAAAGACACCCACCAGCACATCTGTGACCACATTCAGTACTGAAAAGTCAAGTTTCCCGTCCAAAGAGATGAACACGATGGCCATGACGATCAATCCGATGCTGTGACCGCAGCCCCAGCGAATTCCCAATGCAAAGGAACGCCACGAAGACCCTGCGGACAGTTGCCAATGCGCTGAGGTGGTCGGGGCCCGTCAGTACGTGAATTAACCCGAACAACATGCCTGTAAGCCCCAACTGGATGGTCGATGCCTGTGCCAACGCAGTTGCGTCCTCCGTCGAGGTCTCCGAGATGTCCATGTGCAACAAGCGATGAGACGCGACAGACATGATAAAGGTGCTGAGTTCAATAATGACAGCAGAAGGTAAAAAGCTGAGCAAGAAATGCGACCATGTGATTGGACAATGACAAACGGCTAAATAATCTGATTGGTCGATTCCGAGATTTTGCAACCTAGAGCCAGTCAAAGCGTGCGTCAGTCAACAATAGGCTCGTATTTTTAACTGCAACAATGGATGTTGCTTGTTGCCATTCCACCAGTTTTAGTGAAGCGACGTGTTGCAATGGTGTTGGTGGGGCAATTTGCCGCTCGGCAACTGTGCATGGGGCTGGGTTACATTTACCCACTGTATGCGTCGGTTGAAGCGTTGCGCACCCGTCAGCAACAGGAACTTTTGCAATGGATCACGTTTTGGTAGGATGCAACTTGCCTTTGTTGCCTTTTCGGTGGTATAAGATTGTACTCAACGATGTGTTTGTTGCATCGCACTGTCAGGACTGTGAACGCGCTGTTTTGGGTTGTCGAGACAGTGGGCGACACGATCATTTCTTGGGTGCCGTTCTACCTCGAGGCCAAAATTGTGGCTCTGGCGTGGCTCGTGTTGCCATCGTATCGAGGTGCTTTGTTGTTGCATCAAAAATGGTTGGCCCCAGCTTTCCAGCAACATGAAGAGGTCATTGACTTTACTATAGCTGACTTCAAACGTCGAGCTGGAGAGAAGATGGTGCAAGTTTGCAAGGACACGGCAGTGATTGCGCTGCGAAACAGCTCGGATGTTGTTGCACAGAGTCAGCAATTTGTTGCGGCACAATTGGTTCAACAAGCTCTGGGCAAGTTGCAAAGCTGCATCTGTTGACAATGTACCGAGTGATGGATTACGTCAGCCTTCATTGTTGTCTCCTGTGGCAACTGCAACAACTGTCATCAGTGATAAAGCTGCTGATTCCAAGAGAGAAACTCATACAGTCGTCAGGAGATGAAGAGTTCAAAAAGGAATCGAAATCCGTTTTGGATCCACAGGAAAAATCGGTAGCAACGACGTTGAGTCGAACTGAAAAAGCCAAGCAGGTGCTTGACCACTTCAAGAAGCTCATGGTGAAGGGGTTCCAGTTGAAGTATCATCCATCGGCTGGAGTTGTGAAGAACCGAGTATTGCTGCTCGAGTCGACGAATTCTCGATATGTGAGTTTCATGAGTGCCAGGGATACTGGTTCGGTTGACAACAAGAAGAAGGCGGCGCGGCTCCTGCTTCACAATTTACGTCGTGTGTCCGCTTCGACTGCAGACGAGTGTGCGTTGTTTGCGAAAATGGTTGAAGAGGAAGAAGTTGATGCCGCAAATGCTTTCATTCTGGACAATGGAAAAGCTGTCATGTTGTTTGAAGCTGAATCGGAAAAGAGCCGAGATTTACTGGTCGCTGGTCTTCGACTATTGATCAATGAACACAAGAAGCGTGACACTGCGGCGTTAAACATGGTATGTGCTGCCGTAGAACGCATCATGATGCATCATGCCTTCACACAACTCCGAGCAACAAATGCTGGACGCTTGTCGCGAAAGTAAATCGCTGATGGAACTTGAACGGTTTACAGGATAAATCGCTCAAATAAATATTTTTCCTCTATCTGTCTCCTATTGTCTGCCAAATCACAGTAGGCATCTTCTCGCGAAATCGGTACGTGGGTGTGCGTTGGGATGAATATTCCATCCCTGAGTTTTCGTCTTCTGGAGTCGGCTCCTCTGTGTCCGTGCCACGAACGCTTTCGTCCCGAATCTTTCCTTCTTTGATTTCCATTCGCTTGCGGAAAATTTTACGCCGCATTTTCAGGATCTTAGGTGTGATCTCGTACAACTCAATGTCGATCTCCAGTTGATTAACAGGGTGCATGCCGTAATAATCCAGTCGGAACGGCGTCATTATTCTGGTTGCATTGTTGTTGGTCTGAAGCCACGAAGCCACGCGCCTGGAAATGACAATCTGCCCGCCAAATCCAACGTCGCCAATCTCACGGCCAATATACTCGGAGGCACCGATATAAAGAGCTTTTCCTGTAACACGATGAGTTTGCATGACCAAGTTTCCTTCTTCTGCTACGTTTGTGTCGTGAATACCCATGCGCACTCGAATTCCGCGGAAGAGAAGTTGTGGTTTGAGACCAATTGCAACTTCAGTTTTGACGGACGGTACTAGTCCCTCAAGTTCAGACGGCCACTTGGCGTGTAGTAACTGTAATTGCACCTCCAAACAATAGTTCACAGCGTCCGGGATTCTATGGAAAGCCAACTGGAACGCATCTCCAGCCGTCGTGATTTCGTATCCGTTATACTTTGGCAACAAGGAACGCAGTAAGTCATCATGGAGGTCCTGCGCCGTGTCAATAACGGACTCTGGTGCCTGGGCCCATAGCGCACTCGAACCTTCAATGTCTGTGTTGACGAATACTGGTTTGTCTGGTGGTGCAGTAGCTTCGTACGTCGCATACGAATCGTGCCTTCGATTGGCACGGAGGCTGGCCCACTCGGGTGAGTTTTTCACGTGCGTTGGAATGATTGGGGACAACATCCTAATGCAGCATTGTTGACTACCTCCCATTACAAGTGCCTGAGCTGCTCCGAACAAATAGTATAGCATCGTAACCACACCAACCACGTAGTCTGGAATGGCATCAACCTGATCCTGAGGCATGCACAATAGCGCAACTTGCAAGAAGCAGTACGGCAACGTGAAAATTGCACACACAATCATCAATAATTTGAGTCTTCTGTACAGCGGTGATGCCATCACCACTCCATGAATATGTTCATGTTTCCTTCCTGAAAACCTGAGTACAACAAGAGCTCCTGTCGCGTAAAACACCGAGAAGATAATTCCTCCCAACTCCACAAAACTCAAATACTTGTACGCTCGGTTGTATCCGTCATGCACGATGACAATGGCAAGTCCTGCTCCAAGAAAGAGTCCCACAATGACCCATCCTCTCCACACGTATTTCAAAATCGTCGCTTTCTCGTTCTGCTCTCCTCGATCCAATGTCCTCATCGCGAGTTTAAACAACTCTCTTGACAGTAGAAAAATCCAATAAGCACTTAGAATAAAGAACAAATTCTCCGCTAGTAGCAATGCCGTGAGTGCCGTGCTCAATGGTACGTCATCCTGTGTCAATTTCGTAATATAAGCAGCCTCCCCGCCGTCTCCTTTGCTGTCGTTATGCAACAACTCGCTGATTGTGACTTCACCTTGGGAATAGTCGGAACCTGAACCTGATTGAGCCTCCAGTTGATCAATAATTTTGTATATGGCGTGCATGAGGTAGGCGTAGAAGACGCCTCCTGCTAGAGCGTGTAGAGTGCTACAGAAGAGGAACATGGCGATGACAAAGCGGACAGTCGAGCGGAACATGTCTCCGCCCAGTTTGCGCATGTGATAGGCGGCTAGCATGGTCATACTGCAGGAGAAGAAGAGCGTGAAGCAGTACGTGTACATCCAGGCCATATTGACCGACGAGTTGCGCACCCACACCGCCTCCACAGTCGTCATGGCGAATGGAGACGACGTATGTCGTTGGTGGCTAGAATTTGGGAGAATGACCGAAATCGAGCAATTGGACGGTGACTAGAGGCACCGGAGTATTGACGTGTAGACCGACCCCTGACAAGTTGTCTTGATTTGACTATGGGGTGGAAACACATTGTACAGTTGTTGTCACGGATTAACTCGGGTTGTAAAAACCGGATTTTCTGCTGTACTTTGCTGAGACCAGCCGGTAAGGAATTTGCCAACAGGTATTAGTTTTACAGCAAGATGTGTACCAGTATGTATGATAGTTGGTAAATGTATTCATCACGAAGCTAAGGAGTTGCATTGTTCTCGTTGACTTCAGACTTCAATTAGTCAAGGTACATGTATGTAGTATAATCGGGCAGACGATTACGACACGCTCGGATACCGGTATGTCTCCCCCATACAGTAATCTGCGTGAATAAACAATGAGGTCACAACCAATAACCTGATAAACTTTGTGTGTTGCCAACTTCAACGGAGGTGAGCAAGGTACTGAAGCACAAAAATTAAGGCAGTCGTCTAATCACATCCAAACATTTACTGTTGGACAAAGAGTATTTAGGCGCAAGTTTTGCGATCTATCACCGCACTTCCATTCCTACGTTTGCATAATTGCATTTGCACAAGTCCACCCAAGTACCATCCGATCCAACACGTAAATACACCGATTAAGCGCCTTCGCCTTACGTGAGGTGAGAAGGCAGGCATCATCGAAAAGGCCAGCTCACACCATGCATGTAGTATGATGATTAACAAGGCTAGCGTCAAGTTCTTGTTGAACTAAAATCAATACACATACAATTTTCCTTCAATACATCCTGCAAACTTATATATTTCAGTGATTGTTTATTGGCGCAGGTTACCGTACCACGGACGGTGTGTGATCCAGTGGATGAATGCTGATGAAAGGCGTGTATTTCCGGTGGCAGTCTGAATTTGAATCTTCACGTTGTTAGTATCATGAATCTGCCCCGTACTGGGTGACCTTATTACTGCCTGTAACTTACAGTTGGTGGACGAACGTCCAATCGGACGTGGCGACCCGAATGTCAGCATGCTTTACGCAGCTTCCATTTTACACTGTGCGAACACGAACACAACAAACTCGTGAAGCATCAGTTTGTTGAAAACATGGCACCCCAAACGCTAATCATACTTTCGGCTTTCCAACCATAGTCGCCATGAAAATAAAACTCGAAGCCTCACTTGCCAAGTATCACATTAGAAGATTGCCACTTTCGTCACAAAAACTAGTCCATGATACAGATTATCCATCAAAAAGCATGGACTAAAACCAAGCAGCTTCAACAAATTCTCTCCCATCTATTGGCTGAAATCCGTCCACCACATCGTTTTCATTCGCTAAAACCGCCACTGCCCATCTTCCATGCATCAATAATTCATTTCCAAAGATGCAGCGGCTCGTAGTGTCCGGGCGTCGCTGCGTGCGTCCGTCACGCTTCGCCGCCGCCGTGTGCGCCTCCTGGTCATCTTCTGTCTCATCCATGGGTCTCTCTCACTACTCGAGCGCCAAGCCACTAGCGTCTCCGTCGCGCATGAGCGTCGCAGATCTGCTCGAAGTGTCCAAGCAATTCCGCAGTAAACAGACCAACTACATTCACGAGGACCAGACGCTGGACGAGGCTGTGAAATGCCTGGCACAGAACGAGAACTCAGCGACGCTCGTGGTCGTGAACAGCAAGCATCAGGTTGTAGGCCTTATTACCAATAGATTGGCCTTGCAGAGGGTAGTACGCATGCGTTCTACAGGCAAACGATCGGACTGGAATTTGAAGGTGGGTGGTAGAACAGGTAGAATGAGATCGTACTTACCTCTTGGAGGGAGCTTCTGCGTGTCTATGTCACTTGATGGGTATTGAAATATTATTGTTGTAGGTGTCGGATGTAGCCATTCCAGCGCGTAAAGTGCTGCATGTGTCTCCACAAGATTCGTTGGAAGATGTGAGTGGTGTAGTGGAGTAGAGGGTGGATACTGACTGTTGTTGTCTAGTGTCGTGCAGTGATGGCGCTATCTGGAGTAGGCGAGCTACCGGTGTTACAAGGGAGCAAGTTACTTGGCACAGTGTCGTTGACGGATATTGCGTCACTGATCCATCGCCATGACGCACAGCTGAACCCCGATCCTACGAGGTACGAGGATTTTCAGGTGTGTTAGCTACGTTTGGCTGAGATTAATGGTGTTGCGATGCAGCGCCAAGTCGGACTACATCAACCTGATCCTGCCGCGCAAAGGACTCCCTGCTAATACGTCGTTGGATCAGACTGTTGTTCAGCAGTACGTGCTGTTTCTTCAGTTGAATTCTGGATGATAGTGAATCTAACGTGACTTGTGTTTGCATGATGATGACAGTAAGAGTGATCACCCCAACTACTGGACGTACTACTTGCACTCGTTCGCCATGAATATTCCACACCCACAGAAAACGGATACTGGTGGAGAGGATGCTTTCTTCTTGGGTGTAGTGCCACACGGTGAAGAAGAAGGAGGCACAACTGCTCCAATGTTGGAAGATCGCCCCATTGATATCAACCCGTCCGTCCCTACGGTAACTAGTGGAACGCAGGGACCAGTGGACGTGCTGGCGATGGGAGTTGCCGATGGTGTTGGTTCATGGTTCGAGAAGGGTGTGAGCGCACAGCAGTATGCTCAGGAGCTCATGGTTGCAGCACACCAGGCAGTACAGGTCTCGTACGCGAAGGATCACGACATCGAGCCTTCAGAGGTTCTGCATGCTGCATGGTCAACCGTGCTTCAGAAAGAAATCGTTGGCAGTTCAACTGCTTGTGTGTTGGCGCTCGATCCAGAACAGGGAGAGCTGCATGGCATCAACTTAGGAGACTCTGGTTTTCTGATTATCCGTGATAAGACTTCGGATCTCGAGACTGCGCGGTTGCGTGGTACTTTGGACGGCTCGCTTATGCGTAAGATAATTAACCGCGAGCAGGATTTGACACCGGCTGGACGACGAAAGGGAGCGCACGTTACCTACCGCTCTCCACAGCAACTACATTACTTTAACTGCCCATTCCAGTTGGGTTTTGCGGGTGCTGATCTTGTGAATGACGTAGTGGACGACTTGGCCAAAGGAACCCACTCACCTATGCGTGAGAAACCGCTTTTTGAAACCCCGGAGAATGGCATGAGACTCAGGGTACCTGTGCTTGAGGGTGATCTTATTATTCTCGCTACGGATGGACTCTTTGACAACGTGGACGAAGAGGTGCTGCTCGAGATTGTGCGTGCTGAGCCTGACCTTGAGACCATGACTCGAAAGTTGGTACAGAAGGCCTACGACTTGTCCCTTGATCGAACTCGCGACTCGCCTTTCGCCCGCCTTGCCAAGGAAAATGACTTGATGTGGGGCGGCGGCATGCCAGACGACATCACCATCATCGCCGCGCGTGTCACGAAGCACAAAAGCAAGGAGGAGAAGATAGCAGAGGCCGCCGCAGCGAAAGCAGAAGCCGAGACTAGCTATTAGGAAACACATTAGCATCGACGAGTGTTCAAACAGTTAGAAAAATAGGCAGAAACACGACGAGACTTACGCGCGACGTCATGTGTTCTGAGTTGCATAATGAGTTAGAAATTCAGGAGCGTCTGCTGCAGTTGCATCTCAAGTGGTTTTGTCAGCAACCGGTGCCTCTGATACTGAGTCGCCTGCTGCCCCTACATCAACTAGTCCTGAATCATCGCCCTCGTTTGTTTCCTCCTCCAACTCATCACCATCTGATCCCTTATAGTCATCGGCATCATTGACAGGCTGTGTGTCGACATTCTCGTCGCTCTCGTTAGCGTGACTAGCATCTCCAGTTTGACCCTCACTTCCACTGTTAGGAGCCTCGCTGTCTGCTTCCTCATCATCTTCCTCTTCTTCCTCGGAAATCACAACAATGTCATCATCATTGCTCTCAGTAGACGCAGCAGGTTTCTCCTCATCTTCATCCACTTCTTCATCTTCCTCTCCACCTTCATATCCTTCAGCTTCGTCTTCGTCATCATCATCGTCCAACTCCACGGGTGCCGCAGCGGATGATCCTCTCAAATATAAATCTCTCACTCGAATAGCATCCCGCATCAACGACAGCACCGAGTCTTGAGCACAGGCATCCACGAGAATAGCATCTCGTGCATCTTCATGGCCGAAGAAAAGTTCTTCTCCATATTTCTCCAGTGCCGTAAGACACAATTTACTTCGTGCCGAGTCGTCCAATTGCTGCAGTAGCTGCCTCGCTTCTCTCTGATTCTGAGCACGACCAATAGCCCTATCCACCTCCATCTCGTCCTCATTATCTTCTTCAAAGTCTCCCACAGCATCTTCCTCCTCTTCCTCGTCCTCATCAACGTCCACAATGTCAATTTCATTGTTTTGGGACGTCGGAGGCTCACTGTCTTCTGCTTCTTCTTCAGGGGCTAGGTCATCCACATCCTGTTCCATATTTAGGTTCTCATCTTCCATATCTTGGTTCTCTGTTGCCATATTTAGGCTGTTTTCGTCCAGATCTTGGCCATTTTCTAGGCCCAGAGCCAAATCTGCGTCCAAATCTTCGTCTTGCTGCGGGAATTCCTCGTTATCGTCCACATCTGGCAGCTCCTCGTCCAGTAGCTTGCTCTTCTTGGTCATGGGGGACACCAAGACGTCGTCCAGTGTCGTCTCGTTGTCCTTTAGGTCCTCTACACTGTCTCCTTCGAAGGCTTCAGTAGCCGAGCGCTTGCCAGCTCCTGAAGAGGTTAATGATGGAGCCAAGTCGGTAGAAAGGTTATCGAGATCACTAACTACAGATTGAGCCCCTCCGGGCGTACTGGAAGGCTCTGTCATGAGAGATACGAGCACGTAAAGATTAGGGAAAGTACGCGGCGGTTGCTTGCTTTTGATCTGAAATGACAGTGCAAGAAAGGAAACGTACTTAAGACGTACTTAAGAAATCGGAAATAGAAGAATTGATCTCAAATTGAAATCAATTAGATCCTAGATCTTCTTATAATTCTCTCAAAACAGGTCTAGATGCTAGATCCTAAAAGGGCCACGCTGCCTTGAGTTGTTTCGTGAAGACCTCGTCCTTGAAGGGCACTTGTGCAAACTTTTTTTCATCTTTTTCGACGTTGAGTTCAAACTCACTTAAAGCTTCTCGTGCCTCATCAGTGAGTTGCTCCCAGGTGATGAGATCTTGCTTCTCTCCATTTTTCTTCGTGAGTTTAAACACTCCTCTGCCACCCCAAAAACTCACATCAGAACGAAGCTTGACACTGGAACCATCGACATACTTGGCTTTGGGAGGTGTTTCTTTCATATCGTAGATGTAAGAAGGCATCGACACACCGAGGATCCTTGGATTTTCCAAGCTTGGATCGTCAATCCAGACAACGACGAACTTCCAGTAGTGACGTTGACCATAGTTGAACTTCCAGATGTAGTTAAACGATTTTGGAAAGTACCAGGCATACATGATGGCCCACTTGTTCTTGTATGATGCAGAGCGAGAATACACCTGAGAGCCCAATTTGGATCCTTTGCAGTCCCCGTCTTCAGGCCCACTCCATGCCAAACCACCACTGAGCGATCCATTAGCATTAACAGCGGGGTAAGCGTGGCATCCGCGCTTAATGTAGACTTGTGGTTTGAATCGGATGGCAGCTTGCTCCGAGTTGGTGGTAGGTTCTAGTTGAGCGAACGGCTGAACTTGATCGTGGTTGATGAAGGTAACCTTGGCCTGAACACAGGCAACGATAGCAGTTACAACAAGAAAAATGAATCGGGTCATGATCGCAAAAGTCCTTAGGGTCTGGTACTAGCTACTCGAGTTGTCTTTTTGAAAATGAGCTTACGTTTTCACAGGTAAGTAGCGAGTACAAGTACCTACAAACGGTGATCAGATCAGCAAGCATCTTGATTAGGGAGTATTACACCGCCATCGTAAACGTACGGTATCATATTCTTAGTATGCCAAGTATAAAACATGCTGCAGATTCCCCCGCTGTAGCGATACCAATCCTGCATCCCCGTTTTTGCTGGATGATAAACCGACTCGTTCATAGCGATGGGAGCTATTATTAATAATAAGAAATTGCACGCCTTAACCATCCATGCTAAGCATAATTAGTTGACAATGAAATTCCGTCCATTCGTCGCACAATCACTGCATTGGTCGCCATATCACCAGGTGATTCACCTACCGGTACATAGATCCTGATGAAATCGACAGCCGGAACCTAAAACTGACTCTGACAAGCTGGTAAATTCCGTAATCCAGAATCTACCAGCTTCCGTAATCCGGAATCTATTAGCTTGTCAGAGTCAGGTGATATGGCGACCAGTCCAGTGATTGCCACGAAGACAAATGAACGTAAAATCATCGTGCTTTGCGCTCAAAGATTGAGGAATGCATACTCCAAATTCTCGATTGGTTGGGTTCAGGTACCCTCGTTTTGTAATCTCCCTGGCATTTTAGAAAAAATTCATGTGCAGGTAGATGCACTTGGAATGGGCAAAATGCTCAGATTCAAGATTTGACCTCGCTGTTCTCAGTTATGTATGACATATTCTGGTTCCCGACGGCGGCAGGCATCAAACACTGGAGCCTCCATCCAAATCACCACAAACTTCAGCAAGTGGAGATGAGGTTCTTCAGGTTGAGAGAAAGAGAGTTTGGGTTTGAAGTTCACAGCTTTTCCCAATGACTCGTACGAGATGTGTAACCGAAGTCTTTGGCATTTCTCGATAGCCATTGACCAAATGGCTGAACTATATGAAAAGAACACATTAAAGTACGCGAAAGCAGAGTTTCTCTCATAAAGGGTTTTATCTATTTGTTGTTCGCACTAGTACTAATTGACTGGATCAACGTCGTTACGTTCCAGGACATGTGAACAAATGTTAGAGAGATTGTTAACGAGGTCATACTATGGAACGACATGCACACAACGCTTTACGCGATTATTAAATATTAGTACACATTTCGGTCAGGATCGAAATCTCACTCAGATTAATAAGTTCCCGCAAGGGGATTATTGTTTGTGATCCTCCTCCTCTCGTAGGTCTGCATTAGAAATGGTAGACTATCTAGGCATTGAACACCACCTACAATTAATCAATACTACGACGTAATTCTTGATTTCCTCGGTAGAAGACGGGGTCCGGCCTATTGCTTCGTTTAACCAGGTTCCAAATCGTTTCTTAGCAGTGTCTGACTCGGTCATTTCAACTAATGAAGACCGCCTCAATGAGCTTCATCTAACAAAGTACGTCGAAAGACGAGGCGCTGAAAGCCAGCAGCACCATCAAAATTTGTCGATATATGGAGGAGTTTCATGAAGCCGTTTAGCCGCCGTCATTTGTCTGACCACTGCGTTACACGCCCTTGAGACCTTCTTGTCCAGCATGGAGCATGGGGAGAAATTCCAATCTGCGACGGAATCAACAGGATGCAGGACGATCGCAAGATGAAATCCCGCACAGTAGACGACCCAGTGACGCCTAAAACCAACTATAACTATGTCCCCGTTCTCGAAGGTAGTATGAATGGAAGTCCATTATCATTATCTGCGCAAGTTCACACGTCACATGGAGTCCCTATCCTGGATGTCGAAGGTCGAGGCTCCACCACATACAATTTGGACGGTAGTGTGAATACCATTGCGGCCACAGATGATATCGATCCACAACCAAAACGACCGCTTCCACCAGGACCTTTTCAGCGAGTTCTACGTTCATGGATGGTGCTGAGATGGAAACTTTCGCGAGATATTTTTTCTGTTCGAGTCCCGATTCTTACGTCGGAAGCCAAGCTTAAATGCGGTGACTTGTTGATCACATTGCCAATTATTGCTGGGATTATTGTCTACACAGCACTAAAAGCAATGAATCGAGATGTTCAAGGTACTGGGACGTCACCTTCAATCGCGTTGGCGATTGTATTTGGCTTTGCAGTTCGCAATAATGCGGTGTTGCTGATATGCACTGGGATTCCGTTTGAACGAGCTCTCTTTTATCACAAATTGGCAGCTTTCGTTACGATTATTCTTGCGGGGATCCATGCGTTTGCATTTGTGGAAGGTTTACACAAAGATGAGCAACATTTAGACGATCCCAAGGTCGTTAGTGGCTTGGGCGCTTTCTTCAGCCTCGTTATGATCTATTTGATGTCAGTGAGCTGGATTCGACGAAAGTTTTTCGAGTTTTTTGTTCGTATACATTGGTTACTCTTCATCGCGGTGGTGGTGTTTGCAGTACTCCATGGAGCTAAACTTGTGGTAGTTGGCGTCGCTCCTTGGGCGATTGATATGTTCTATCGACTCTCATATCGGTCTCAAGTATACGTACATGGCTCCGTGTGTAACTCAAACAGGGGCGTAGTAGCACGAAATCAACTCTCTATTTCAGCTCTACCAGGAAACATAACTCGAATTCAGTTCCCACGAGTTCGTCAAGACACAGGCGAGACGTTCGCCTACGAAGCTGGTCAGTACGCGTTCCTGTGTATCCCATCAATCTCTTATTTTCAATGGCACCCGTTCACTATTGCGTCTTCGCCACACGAAGCAATGGTTACATTCTACATCAAGGCGCTTGGCGGTTGGACGACTAAATTATTGACCACAGCACTCAAGCGTGAAGCAAGTGCGATGAGAGTTGACGGGCCTTCGACATTTGATTTGCTTGTGGATGGTCCGTACGGTAAAATGTCGCTTGATCTGGTGACACCGACAGTTTACTCCCACATTGCACTATTTGCTGGTGGAATTGGTATGACCCCGATGCGCGCTATTGTCAATTACTTACATCATGAGTGTTACTACCGAAGTCGAGGTGTCATTCCCCATGTGAGGTTCATTTGGACCGTGAAGGACATGGAGACAATTTCAAGTTTACTTGCTCGAGACGAACCGAGACGAGATAGTTGCTTAGAAGTGGATGAAGTGGCGTCGTATTTTCCTCATATTCTAGTCCATCCAAGAAATACCAACTCATCAACTGATGCGTTCGTTAGTGAAGTGTATCTAACTCGAGATATCTTGGATGAAGAAGCCCAAGATCTACCTGAGCTGGCAAATTGTCTGCAAAGTGGATCTCGACCCGATACTATCGCAATACTTCGTGAAATGGGCGAAGAAGCGAAGAATAGTGGCAAAGATCGAGTTGCCGTCTTGGTATGCGGACCTTCGGCTTTAGTTGATGATATTAACTACGCGAGCTCACGACTAGCTCGACAACTGAAGGTGCACTATGATGTACATTGTGAATCCTTTGTGTTGTAATCGTGTAAATAATACTTCGAAGTACGATCGATAGACCAACGACCTCGTTATTGGTTCAACGATTTTGTGGCCTTCTCCTATCGAGTCCAGTAACTTGACGTGTATGTTTCAGCTTTGAAGCAAGTCATTTGAAGTCAAGTTCAATATCCCCAGGATCGACGCTCAGCACGAAACGATAGGTTACAGTAAAAGTGACAACAACTTTGGAAGCGATCGGATAGCTTGTGTGGACCTTCAATTGGTGTATGCAGTCAAGAAACAGAGTTACTCGTGGGTTCAGAACACCGTGTAATGTACGCAGCCCATGCATCTTATCCACGTTTTACAACATTGCTCTGCTTGTCACGTAGTAATCACTCGAACACTGAACAGATCGCCAGCACAATGCTGGACCCGTAGTATTCAATTGAGTGGAATTGGAACTGCAAAACGACTTGGACACGGAAAAGCGTATGCTCACTTCTCGTTAGACGACGTGGAACTGACGACGGTCGTTGTCAAATTCGCCGATGAAAACACTTATTCGACTTTGGAGGGTAGAATGATGAAAAGCGCGACCAATGTTGCGACGACGCAGTCACTTCCAGTAGTCCCAATTCTACAGGATAGTGTTTGGTCGGACCCATGTTCATGGGATGATTCAGATGAAAGTCAGTCTGGTGATGCTACAGCGAACGCCGATGTATTCATTCTTGCTGAGCCAATTCGAACTCACACTACGCAAAGTATGCAGTCGTGGCTTCGTTTGAGGTGGCAACTATCGCGCAGACTATTCTCTGTGCCAATACATGCTTTGACGATGGAACTAGGATTGAAGACTGGCGATTTCGTGTTGACAATTCCAGTCATCCTTATTCTTGTCGTAGTTTCTGCAGTTCAAGCGACGAATGGAAACGTGAAAGGCTCTGGTACACCACCGTCAATCGGCCTTGGACTCGTATTTGTTTTTGTGGTGAGAAATAATTCGTTGTTGGTGGCGCTTACGGGTATTTCGTTTGAAAGAGCATTATTTTATCATAAGTGTTTCGCGTTCGTGACAATCATTTTGACGGGATTACACGGTCTGGCGTACGCTTTAAAACGAAACGATGGTATACTCCCGCAAAGCCCTAAAGTCGCAAGCGGAATGATCGCTTTTATTGCAATGGTCGTGTTATATTTGCTCTCGCTTGAGTGCATTCGTCGCCGATTCCACGAATTTTTCGTGAGGACACATTGGATTCTGTTTATCGTGATTTTAGTTGCTGCAGTTCTCCATGGTAGCATCATTGCGCTGGTTGGTATTCTTCCGTGGGAAATTGATTTAATTTTCCGACTTGTGTATCGGTCACGAGTTTACAGCCACGGCACAATATATGGGAGTCATCCGCGAGAATTAAGCAACGAGTTGTTTATCCTAGGTTCGTCTGAAACTTCATGCAAAATGAACCATCAACGGCTCGGCGTAGCTGCTCAAGATCAAATTGAGATTTTCCAGCTGCCAGGCGACATCACATGCATTCAGTTTCCACGGGTACGCCTCGACACGGGCGAAGAATTCAACTTCAAAGCTGGTCAATACGTTTTTCTATGTGTCCCAACACTGTCATCGTTCGAATGGCATCCTTTTAGCATCTCGTCGTCTCCTAATGAGGAATTCGTCACATTTCATATCAAAGCTGTTGGAGATTGGACAATGAAACTTTTACAGGCAGCTCCGGAAACCAGAACTGATGACGGAGCGCCATTCGAAGTCTTACTTGATGGTCCTTATGGCAATTTATCTATCGACATTGAAGACTCCACCACGTACTCACACTTTGTATTTTTCGCTGGAGGTATGGGTGTGACTCCCCTTCGTGCTATCGCAAATTGGTTACACGGCCAGTGTCACCTAGAAAAAGCACGGATTCTTCATCGTCTTCGTTTCGTTTGGTCTGTAAGCGATGTCGAAAGGCTCCAAGCTCTAATGAGTCTGGACGATGAGCGCTGGCTAAACAATCCCAGAGCACCATATTTACCTGATGTATTGCTTTGTCCTACAACGCTCAATGTTTCGACTGAGACTTTCTTCACTGAAATTTATCTGACACGTGGTCTCGTTGGATCACAAACACAATTGGATCCACAGCTTCGTAAATGCCTTTGGTTCCATTGCCGACCAGACATCGAGCAAATTTTACGAGAAATGGGCCATCAAGCAGTCAAACACGGTAATTCGCGCATAGCTGTACTGGTATGTGGTCCCCAATCCATGGAAACGGAGGTAATTGCCACGAGTTTAAAGTTGTCGAAGGAAATGGAACTGCATTTTGATGTACATAGCGAACACTACGCTTTTTGAATGTTAACGTGGCGTAGAGCTATCTAAATAACTTATTTATCAATTGGTACACACATGGTGCCAGCATTTCTACAATTTATGACGCGCAATCATACATATATTTACAAATTCTGCAGTCACATAACCCAAAACTCGGAAAACTATGTCATATAATACCAGAACGTGTGTGCATTTACGTAGCCTACATACTGGTAGTATAGTGTACCTATGAGTAACATTATTGTGCGTTATTAGCATATCAAAAGACCCTGTTGAGGTTTACTGTAATACACTGCGAAGAAATTGCTACTGCAATGAAAATGGTATAGTATTGTCTGACATTGATGCTCTTCTGATTCCAACGACTCTGTAGCCCAGAATTCGCGATTACACCTCGTCGTAAACAACCTGGTCTTAGTTTTGAATGGTCAAGATACATAATAGACCGAGGGTTCAGCAAACCACTTTGTATTTAGCCGTCAAGTTGGAACGTCAGCGTTCACTGTCAAGAGCGCGAAAATGAACATTTGTGGTCTTTTCTTCATCCTGGTCGTCTTGATCGAAACCGCTCAGGCAGACGCTAATTCCATCAACCACGACCTAGTCCAGCCGTTTGATCAGCCAGAGCCTGTCACGGACGAAGAAAGAGCCGCCGTGAGGTTCAAACCACAGCTTCACATTTCGTATGGATGTCACCCGTATCCTGCAGTCCAAGCCAATGGATCTATCAGTGGTGGACTGCAATGGAGCGGACCCCCTGATGGAGAATGCCAAGGATCTGAACTTGGGTCGCAAGTGTATGCGCGTACTGCTTGGTACAAGGACAAGTTCGCCATCATGTATGCTTGGTATTTTCCCAAGGGCTACCAACTCCTTTCCAAATATCATACTGGCTACCGCCATTTCTGGCGTTCCGCGGTTGTTTGGATTGATGATCCTGCTGACAATAGCTCGACAATTCAGGGTGTGTCGGTGCATTCGGGTACGGGCTACAAGAAGCGCGCACCACCCAAATCAATTTATGTTGATGGATCGAGTGTCAAGTTGGACTCGTATAAAAGTTTTTGGGGTTTAAATGCAGCACTAAGGCTGACCGAGAAAGGAGGAGACAATCAGGATCTCATTATGTGGGACCAGTTGACCGATGAAGCTCGAGAAGCACTGAATGGCGAAGCTTTTGATATTAAGATCCTCTTCTCGACGATCCAAATGCCTTTGAAAGACGAAATCTTCATGAAGACACTCGAGAAAGTCTGGCCGTTCTAGTTTATGCTGGAGAAGAACTTGTAGCTGCAACAGCTTGGACAAAAAAGAAAACAGCGTGCAGAAGAAATTGAGGTGCGATATATGAAGAATTCACTGCTGTTTTTACCTGACAAGTATGCCGCACCTCATACTTCGTTGAATAGATTCGTAGCGAATTTATCTTACTTTGAATTACGATTTTGGAGAATATTAAATCACCAAAGCAACAATTTCGATCTAACATGTCGATTACTAAGTATTAACGTGAATTGCTCAGCTTCGAATAAGTCAGTTCTTTCACTTTCTAAGTATGTCATTTATTATAAGTGAGATACAGTGAATACACGTATTACACTGTGCAAGTAAGAAATTGGTGGTACAGACTCCCTCTTGGTGCAGCTGTACCTTAGCAAGAACGCCTTCGGAAAATTTTAACCCATCTTTTACGCAACCAGGTCGCTTTTCTGTGAAAACAGCTGCACTATTTAGGTTTTGTATCAGGAATACCGATACATGAACCGGTACACTAGTCAAATGTGTAACAAGGTTATATGAGGGGTTACCACAGATAGGGTACCGCCTCTAGAAGTAGATATACTTCTGAGTATTCGTTTTGTGGGTACTCAGTCATGGCCACACCACTACCAAACGTAGGTCAGGCGGCTGAGGGCCAACCAATAATTTGACCTACTTTTATGTACATATATAGGAACAAATCATAGTTAATCAGTAATTTGTATTACAGGCCAAATCACCCAATTCACTATTAAATACATGCAGTCTAAAACTTACTCAAAACCATCTATTAAACTCCTGAAATTGCAGAGTTAGGCGCACCCCAATACAGGAGGAAGAGCGACCGGTAGCGTCCGACGTACTGGCTCTCAACAGTGAACACAAAACACTTGAGCTAAATATACGAGGAGGAAGACAATGTACGCGGTATGACTGGAGGAGAGGAATTAGTGGCGGTGGCCGGCGAGGGCACGCCAATGGGGCCTATAGCCTCAACGAAGAGGCAGCGCCGAGACGAGGAGCAAGCTGAGGTTGCGCAGGGAGCTCTATGTGGACCGCATCGGGAAGGGGAACTAGTTGTAGTACACTATTTGACTCCTCAGCAATGAAACACACTGGAGGCTGGGTTTAGCAAGACGAAGCTGCAAGTGGTATTCAGCATGAATGAGACCTCGGTGGCGGTGGGGAACCTGTACTGGACCCTTCGCGATTTTGAGCGCGACATTCTAACTTACTTAAGAAACCAAGGTGCAACTTTTGAGGCAGGCAGATTGGATGCGTTGGACATAGACAAAATTGTGCTGTTTGGCCGTACCGAGACAAAAAACAAGGCGCTGTGGTGCCTAATGAAGCCTGAGTATATCCATCTCCGCGGGGTACGTATCTGGATTCAGCCGTCTTTCACAGGACGAAAAGTGTCCAGTCTGAGTCTCTGTGAAATTGAGTGTGTGAACACTAATGAGCTTCAGCCGACCAAGCTGTGTAAGGTTATCCAAGCCTGGGGCGCAACGGATGCATTAGTTGTATCACATGCGAGTAACGTCGGAACCACGGCGAAAGGGCCAGCCATCATGTGTATTCGAAACATGTTACGTACAAGCCCAGAGCTGTTATTTGCGTTTCGCCTGTTCTTTCCTAGTCCAGAGGAAGCTAACGCTGTCTATACGAGCTATTTGCAAGAGCGACGCTCCAATGACCGCTGACGGACACGTGCAAAAGGTACCCTAACGCTTAAACCTGTGTCGAATGTAGAATGGAATCGCACCCGTGCCGGGTTTTCCGCCCCTCTGTTTTTGAGCATGCGGCATTAGTTGAATACGGCTTAGTGATGACAGCGTTTTCAGCTGAAGTATCTGCGAGAGAGATCGAAACAGCTTTCGAGCAACATGGTTTAAGTAGAGTGTCGGTGGAAATCCGTGGTCCGCGTCGAAACTATGCAGTAGTGTAGCTCGCGAATCATACGGCTGTGGAGGAAGCGATAGACAGATTTTTAGAGGCATTCCCCAACTCACCTCGCGTTGGGAACATTGCGCTGAGAATTAAGAAGCTTAACAACCCGAATAATTAAGGGTGCTTCATGTGTGGAAAAACGGGGTACTTCCGCCGCACATGTCCTGACAATGAACCGGCAAAGCTAATAGGGATCCGGCAACAACGGGAGTCAACTTACAACTTGTAGGGGCGTCAAATGGAAATCAAGCGGCAAACCGTCTTGTTGAGTCCATGGTGGAAGGGATGATCTCTAAACGTTCTCGCCAACTTGAACAGCAGCTTGCGCAGGTTCATAGTGGGGTAACATCACTAACCGAACGTGTCGCAGCAACCGAAGTGCACCAACAGGCCATGGGAGGGCAAATGACCAGAGTCCTAGCTACCCTAGAGCAAAATGGCGGCAGCGATGAAATTGGCTGTCCAGAAGTTGCACAGAGTGCAAGGTGTCCATTTGGGTAGACGGGATTTTGGGGTGGGAAGCCGATCGTACCAGTAGATCGGACCCCTGGACAGCAGTATTCACGAGGCACACGACTGACATGGTGGCTTCTTGTACTGGTAACACTGGCGGGACTGTTGTCTGTCGATGCGACAGTAAGCAATGCTGTGGGTCGTGGTGATCTCGGCAGATCTAACAGCCGTACATCGACACACCATCTTTCACAAGGTCCCTCAAGTGTATCGAGAAGTGGCCATGAGAACGGATTTGATACCGACACGGATGTTTCTGTGGAGGATGATCAGAGGGCAGCAGGATATCGATTCAGCCAAGCGCAGTTCCGACGTGCTGGACGTCGACACAGGCGGTGGGCCCCCATTATGGTGCCAAATATTGAACCTGACGAATCTGAGCGCCACGCGGTCCTAAACGGAGTCTTGCAGCGTGAACATTACTCGGGCGATTATATTGGTGATGACATTCTGGAGGGTGAAGTATCGAGTAGAACAATTCGTATTTGCGCTACTAACATCAACAAGAATCTTCGATCGCACCTAAACGATGAGGTAGCAGCCTGGTTCATCGCACATGAGATGGATATTACGATTGTGAGGACGCTGGACTGAGGTCGAACTTCACGTGTCAAGTATGAGTTGATACTGTGGATAGCTTTACACGGGTCCCAGGACTTCTGTTGGTTGGGGCTGGTCGAATAGGAAGGATATTTGATGCGGAACGCTGGGGAAATCCAATTCATAAGGATAGGATAGTATACTCCGAATCTCGATAGTCAATGTGTGGCGAAGTGATTCTGCGAAATCGCAAGATCGCAGGAGTCCTGTTGCACACGGCGCCCGAACTACCGACTAACGGAGGGGGTACTCCGATCTTCCGTGGAGTTCTCGATCCCACCTTGTGTACCCGTCGATGTGACTAGATCGCTCCTCGGGTGATCTTAGGAGACGCGCTTGTTGTTGATCTTGCTGTCTGACAGGACAGCGGGAGAGGTGGCAGCTGCGGGGATACTTCTACTCGCTGCGCCGTGTAGTTATTGAACTTCGATCTTAGGTGTCTTGGGTTGATCTTGATCTAAGACAGTGTCGATCTTGGCCTGGGGATGTCTTGTGGTCGGTGTGTGACCTTAATCCAATGGTTCCAATACGTGCTTGCCGCTTCCTGTAGCGGGGTCTTGATATTTGAGGGTTGACGAACGTCCATCCAAGCAATCTGGGCGTCAGGGTTCTACTTAGTGTCGATCTTGATCTTGCGTCGGGAGGGCCAATCTTGTATATCCCTGCCCGGAATAGCGTAGATGAGGAAGACTTGCGAAGTAGAAGGTAAAACCAACTCTGAATTAATGTTTAATGTCCTATGCTTCCCATCTGTGGCTATCCATACTGCACTGGCTTCATAATACCCATAATAAAGCTAAGATCGATATTACCTGCTGAGATCGATACAATCGTCTTGGGGGGATGACGGCAGACACGTCACTTGGTCATTATAGTGAGTGTAACTATAGAGGGGATCACCATAGAGGGGATAACCCTCGATCTTGATTGACGGGACAAGGTCGAAGTAGGAAACTTCTTATCTGCTTCACCACAAATGCAGGTAGAAATACGACTGCACCACCAACATTCATTATAGGTAACTGGGATATATATCCACCGCTCTCCTGCAGACATCAACAGGAAATGATTAAAGGTCGGCCCTCGTAGTTCTGGCAGATAAACTGGAATATCTCGTAGGAAAAAGTTAGTTTCTTGACCAGCGGGCTTGTGTGTTGTCCATAGTTTTTACTAGAAACGCCTTGGTCTTGGGTTCCTGGCGACGGATCTCACGCAGGCCGAGAGGTTTGGGTTGTGCCTTCAAGTCTCGTTTGCGGAGTCGATGTGCCTCGTTCAGGTTGAATGGACGAACTATTGGCAGATTCTTCCGTTTGATGGAAAAGTTCGAGTTGTCATCAGAGTCATCGTTGGAGTCAGACGGCACAGGGAAACGAGAGCCGCCCTCCAAGCAGACTGCCTCTCGAATTTATTTACTCATCCTGGTATTCAAGCATAATGCGGAATGCAGGCGCTGATTGGTCGGAACATCAGGGCGGATGTCACTGTCCATGCCTGTGGTTTGCATCCGTGTGGGAAGCACGGATGCAAACCCAAGACACAATGTTGCACTTTTTGCAAGCGAAGGCTCGACTTGCAAGCCGTAGCGGGCTTGCGGTTCTGTCACTAGTGGTGTCAACGTTCAACAACAGCTGGTTTGCTGCACAAACGTACATAAGTAGTTCACAAACTTTAAACTCCCTCTCATATCCACCTTTACTCCACAGTATTTTATACTAAAATATGTATTGGCTGTTCTGTGTGGAAAACATCAAACGTAACTGTTCCCAGACATCCATCACCAAATACTGAATGACATGGTGTTCTGTTACATCACCAACGCTGCGGTGAATATCTTCACTGTGGCCCTCGTGATGCTGCACTACGACGCACAGCACCCACAAGAACTTGTCTCTTTTGCACACACCAAAAATGAGACTCCAGATCACCCTCATCGCGCATAGTCCTCCACTTCGAGGTACGACGCACCAAATACCCACGACGACATGCGCATCAACCACAATAGTGTTCATGCAATGGAACTGCACTAATAATATGGGTTTGGCTCCACCGAGTGTAATGGAATGAAACGATATCAGCCACAGCAGCTTCAATTGCTGCCACTGGGGCATTGTCAAAATGTACTACCATCACGTGTCTTACAAAATGGTTTAAATCAATTTTCGGAGACAAATGCTAGATCACGAACCATTGTAGGTGTCAAAGAGCTGTCACCACATTTCCACTTGTTGAAAACGCTCGGTCTGATGGAACAATTGTTACAACAGCTCCTAGCAACCTTCGTGCGACCTTATTCAGGTTTGGGTACACGTTCTTGTATATCCTCCACCTCTCGAACGGGTCCGTTGTACTCATCACTGACTTCTTGACATCAGCCATGTACATTTGCAGTTCCTCCTGACATTGATTTTCCAAATCGGATTGTTGCTCAATTTCATTAGGTTTGGATATGTGATCATTCATGTTAAAGCTCTCAGATGCATTTCCAGTAGGAACAGGTGTAATATGCCGGATCGGCAAATTTGCTGATCGGAATGGAGTGTTTCGCTCTTATCGGATATCTCGATTGCTGTACAAATCAAATCGTCGCACGCATGCGGAATACCTTGTGGTGTCAAATGTGGCATTCGCCGAGCTACTCGAGAATCCAGAAAAGATAGCTCACTACTCTCAAGATTAGAAAATCTCTTGTTGAATAATTCTAGAGGTACTTTGCGACACTCATTCATCATCAATGCCGTTTCTTCCACGTAGAATTCATCCCCAGCAGTACTAGCATGTGAAGAAAACAAATTATCTCGACTCAGCCACTTACGAATTCATGAGATGACCGGAAGAACAAGGGGAAGAGTCGGATACTTTTGGCCACCTAATTCGCTAGTGGCCTTCGCGAACGGGTCCAATAAGGTGACCAATCACTTTATTGCCAACCACTTGACTGACTTCGGTCTTCATAACTTAGACTCCATATCTTAAACTTCTTGCGACCTTCTGAAGATTTGATGTGGGTGAATAAACTGATCAGAGGGGATTCTAGGTAGATTAGGCGCTGTAGCATTAGCCAACAACTACTCCAGTGCGTCGAGCAGTCCACTGTTAGATTTAAAACATCTCTTGACTCGACACGATAGTCCTAATTTGGATGGCCCTAAGTCGACTGCGACCTTTCGCTGATTTCCGGAAGTACATTACCTATATCCGAAAAAGTTATACAATCGCGCACAGCATCCATTTCATTTCTCTGAAGGGAGAAAATCGTGTTATTCAAATACAGGTTCATGTTGTCGATAGCAAACTGGCGGAGACTCTCTATCCCCCTGTTATCGTCGTTTAATATAGTTCATCCTCTTCGTGTTCTAATATACCAGTTTCGTCATCGGCATCAACCCACGTCGGTACTTCATCACACGGCGAGTTTGATTTAGCTTTGATCATTGCACCTGCGACAATGGGATGAAGTGTGTGTGCGATGCATGGTATGTGTTCTAGACTACGTAAATCAGTCGCCTTCAATACGTTGGATCCACTATCGATCAGAATCCGTGTACAGTAGTCTCTCGCCAATAGCCAGTCCTCCAACATTTGCGTCAGCGCAGTAGCAATGGCTGTTCCATCATGTATGCCAGGGAGTTCTTTAACTTCAAGCGTCCAGCTCTTTGGGTAGAAGTCATCATCATAGTGAACAGTGAACGAGATATAGCTACGCGTTCTGAGCAGTCCAAATACTAGTAGTAATTGAATAATTAGATCAACAAAGCTCGATGACCCCTTTAACTTGTCTGCGAAGCGCTGCTGCTAGCATAACAATTTCGTGACACAGTGAGTTCGTTTTGAAAGTACTGATTTCAAATGACCAAGGTCTTCCGTGATATAGCGTACAAACTCAACGAATCCGTCATCCTCGATGATAGCCATCGGCCGAAAATGACATTCAATCCATGTAGCAAGAAGCTTATTCATGTGATTGTGCTGTTCTATCGTAATTTCATGAAGTGGATATTTGTCGTTTCCAGCAACCTGGGTAAGGGCTTCATTCAGATTGCGAGTTACATGGGTATTCGTTTTTGCATTTGACACACTATGGGTTGTTGTGGTGAATGATTTGATTTCAGGTGGATGATACGTCCACGTGCTGCTTTACAGCATGCTTACCCGTTCTGAAATCTATGGTATGTCTGCACTTCAAGCAGTAAGCTTTCTTTGCGTCGGCGTTTGTGAGTTTATCGACAGAGATATCCTCGCACTCATCGCTTGCTGCCAACTGAACAAACTGGCACAGCTCATTTTCTTTTGACGTATCATTACGTAGAGGCGCAAATGCGTCTGACGCACAGCTTGCCTCTCAAGTTCCGTGAAATCTGGTAAAAATGGTTGTTGATTTGAATGCTTCAATATTGTATCATTCTCTGTGTGTCCAGGAAGGTTGGACGAAAGACGCCGTTGATGTCTTTGTGTGGATCGAGGTGTTGAGGTAGGTTTCTCAAGGTTGCCTGGGTCGTTTTGGCGTCCGTGGTAGCAGACGGCTAATCATCTCGTCGCAAGAAGGGAAATGCGCACGTAATGTAGTTTAATACTGTTGATTTACTCATTTGAATACATGTATTTTAGGACTGTCTTGGAGTTCAGCAGGTGCACAAGGAGTTAGGAGGGAGTGTGACGGGAGTTCGAAACTGACTGCAGGAGTAGAGTACAACTGTAGTTCACAAACTTCCAAAGGACAGCACTATCTGTCACCTGCTATCTGAAGGTTAAGGGTACTTATGGAAAGGCAGGGCGATAGTTAAAGGTAACATTCCCTCGATTTATCCTTGCTACGCTTAGTATTGGGGGTCAGAGAGGTCGGATATCTCATGGTATGGGAGCGGATCATGGCCAGCATGTGCGAAGCCTATCCTAACGTCACTGTCGGCACAATGGGAGAATTTAAGGGATGCCAATCATAACGTAAACCCGAGCACAAGTCATAATGATAACATAAGAAGATATTCCAGAGCTTCTACTTGTCCTAATACTTGTCCTCAAGATTCACACAGCTGTGTTGTCTTATTAGAACACTTTTAGAACAGCTTTTAGAAACAAATTTGCCAGCACCGGTACTAGGATAAGTGGTCTACCATGTCCTCGTGATAATTCCCAATGGAGGCGACAATACATTCCAATTCGCGCACTGGCCACTGACACTTCTGGGCGTACGCAATTATCTCCTAAACCTGGGCAACTCAATATCTGTGGTGTTGGCTCCGGGAAGAACCCCATTAGATGAAATATGTTGTTGATGGCATCACCGCTACGTTTGATTTATACCGCTACTGTTGGGAATCGAATAAGGGGATTTGAAAAAATCCGGCGATAAGCAGGATCTGATCAAGCGAAAGCAGCTTACGAATGAGGCAAGAAAGTTGTGATAGCAGTGAAATAGTGCATACACGGAGATTTTCGAGAAGGCATATCTGTAGACATCACCGACGGTGATCCCGAAATATGTATTGGTCGCGAAATAATTGCAGTAAATATACTGAAATTATTGATTATCACAAACGAAGGATATCCTTCAATAATTTATGTGGATCTCCTTATGTTGATATTAGATTTCTCAAATCTGATAGTTTACTCTCGTCCATTCGTCTAAGCTTCCGCCGAAACGGAGTCTCGGTGAGCAGCTTTTACTCTACTTTCGGTCATGTTCATGAACCAGCAAGTTGCCAACTTCTACTTCCAGTAAGTCCTGGACGCTCAAGACGAGCCCGTCGCCGGCTACTTTCGATGCCGCTGCTCGCGTGTGCGCCAGCAAGCACCGCGGACGGGATACAGCAACCTCGTTTCGCACGTTCAAAGTCAACACCAGGACTTCGAAGAAGTCATGCACTCTGCAGCACCCACTGAGACTGGGACTCTCGTGCCCTTGATCCGCCGCCGCAGTTTGAACCTGTTCGGCTGGCTTCGCTGGACGGTGATGCCTGCATTTCTGCGAAAGTCCCGAAACAAGAAGGTAATTTGCAATTTCTATTGATGTTTATGTATAGTTTGACCTTGAGCCAATTGGAAAGGAGCCGTTCTTGGACGGCATGACGTGCGTTGTGCAGCACGTCAAGATGACCATGAGGTCTGAGTAGTGTTCACAATTCAGCGTTAATATTGTTGATGTTAACGATTAGTATTACTTTCATTCTATAACACACGCAGATATTAACTGTGAAAATCGGAAGAATCATTTGGTTAATAACCCATGTGCTTGATATAGCTGAATTGTGGGGTCAGCTTGAAGTCCGCGGTTTGCGCTGACGTCGACAAAAAATCACTTCGATGCTGAAGCACAGGATCTCTCCCATTTGCCAATCGACTTCCTTCCTCACAAGCTTTCGCGTAAGCAGACGAATACATACTAGCGACCTCCTACCTATTCTTTGTGTGGTCTGTCTGGCTGCGCAACTATGGCACCTCCTTACCTCAAAATTTGGAACCACTTTGACGTAGCTGTTGCGCGCTCCAAAGGAGTGACGCCTCACCCAGATGCTTCATACAAATCATGTGGCAATATTGTGAAAAATGCACAACCATCGGGTTACATGCTTCGCATCCCTGAGCACTTCAGCACATGGCGGTCATGTGCTGAAGTGCTAAATTAACTCACAAAGGTGTGCTTGAAGAAGATGTAAGTGCGGAATGCATCAGTCAGAACTTATCAAATAAGACAGGATGACGTTTCCCAGCTCACCCAGAGGCACATTGCGCACGGAACGGTATACACATTTGTAAAATGCGGACCCGGAATTCTAAATCGTATCACCTCCAATCTTCTTCTTGATATTATAGTCATGGTCTCGATCGAGATGTCCACACGTTCACGAGCTACCCTTTGTGCACGCATCACGGATAGTTGAGTTAAACATCGCAACATGCGACGTACAATCTCGAAATGAAAACGGATCCGTCTTACTGTAGCGAATCAACCACTCATGTTAGCACTCTAGTTCATTCATCGCCGTGTACAGCACACGAACATACCCCCTGTTCTATCTTCCAGCAACTCACTATCTCTTGATTTCTGTGCGTGATACCTACGTGTTGTTGCGTCCTGAGAGAATGGCAAGCAGGGTGAGGTTCTGTAGCCTGGGTTTGTGATCTCAATCGTCTCTACCATTTACAAAAAATGTGCTACTGCTTTTCCCAGTGGAGATACGCTTTTCAGCTAACATAACATGGCAATAAAAGTATTTTATCACTTCGTTTCCATATCGCGCTGCTTCTTGTCGCTCAGCAAGACAAACAGCTCAGCGGATATGCCCCGGATGGGTCCAGCTTGCCCATGTAGTACCTACCGCTTGGATTCAAGTGCAATGACTTAGGAACTCGTTGGCTATAATCGTGTGCAGGTTAACCTTGGCTAAATAGCTTTGTGATAGTCAGTGTTAATATTCTCTTTGTGGGATTATTAACTATTAATAATCATGATTCGAACTTAACTGATATTAATGGTGAATATCAATTGCCAACACTAGGTCTGAGCTTCCGGTCTTCTTCGGGTTGAAGCTCGACGGTTGGTCGCACAACTCGGAGCACTACATGGCTGTGTTCGGGTGCTACGGGAAGGGCGGCCAATCACGCTGTTAGCTTTTAGCCATGGAGCCGCTGCTGCAAGTGCTAGGTCAAGACCTGACAGCTGAAATCCACGTTGACTTCCTTCGGGAGATGCCGTTCCGAGAGTACAGTAAGACTCTACCTTGTTGGGGGTAATTGCGCCACCAACAGGCGTGTCGCCACCTTGATGGGCGCGCCCCTAGTAGGTGCGCCAGCCATTGCCTTAACCTTGCTGTCCAGAACATGCTGGGGGCTTCAACAACGAGCTGGCGCAGGTCAAGGACTTGACGATCAAGCTGAAGAGCTCGAACCAATCCGCGAAGCTCAGGTATGTCATTTTATCCAATCCAATCACGTTCCAAAGTCCTGACAAAGGCTTATTGTAATACTTGTGATATGCTCAAAACAAAATTGTGGATGATATTTAGCCAAACGTCGCGCTGGAGCTCCGCATTCAGCATGGTCCTTCGCCACAAGAAATTGTTACCGAGTTTGTGAAGGACGACGATGATCTAGCAGTATAGTATCTTCCATCCCCGGCAGCTAGCCGGACGCTCCGCAAGCTCCTCTGTGACGATGTGCCTCTGAATTTTCTAGGCACACCCGCAGCTGCCCAGCCGGGACAACCCGTGCACACTGATTCGGACAAGAGATGATGATTTTCGAGATGGGTATTGAGTGGGACTCCTGGGCGAATTGATGGTTTGGACTTTGGGGATGTAGATGTTCGGTTACAGAGAGGCTCACAGGTTTGAAGCGTACGCCCTGAATGGGTACCACATTCAGGAAGCAATATCGACGCTCAGTCCGACCGCCGACTCCTTGACGGCAGGTATCAACGAGAAGGAAGCAAGTGCCCTCGGAGAACGTATCCCGAGGAGCAGCCTACCTTGACGTAGCCGAACATCACCCAAAACACCCTGAAACTCCAAGGTTTCCACAATTATGACCCTACCTACACATGTAAACCCCAAGACTGTCTCCCTCATCCTGAAAGTTCGATCGCCTACCGGATATGAAGACTCCATCCGAAGTTATGAAGTGTACCCCGAGTGTACATCCCGAATGACAATACATCCTGAATGGCCAAGCGACTGTCGAAGACAAGATCGAAGATCAAGTTGCTGATGATAAGTTCAGTCCGGAAGTCAGTTCACTGACATTCAAGCAGAGTCAAGACAGTGCGACCCAAGAGTATCGCAATCAGATGGCTACACTGTGCAAGAACAAGACCAGTGCTGCCGATCTCAGAAGAGCCAAGACATCGCTGATGAGTGTATGCAGATCCAAGTTCGACGTGACATTTCAAGTATAATGAGACCAAGTCTACCCGAGTATGGCCTCACGAAGTAAAGGAAGACCGCCAAAGAAGTACCAAGACTACCAAGATTGAAGAAGAATTAAGAATGCTAAAGAGGTAGAAGATAATTTTAAACAGAGTTTGATTTGTGTCGTGAAGCACAAGTGTCTTCGAGTTTGATTTGCGTTGTGAAGTACAAGCGTCCCTCGGAACACAAGCGACCAAGGGAGGTCGCCGTGTTACCCTATACATCTCGTCGAGGAAGGACTACCTGGAGGACCGCTTAAATTAGGGGGACCCCAGAGTGAGGACGACCAAGGCTGCGCTGACCGCGTAATAACTCTCAACACGTTCAAGTCGAATTAACTTGGGGACCAGTGGGCTTGAACACTCGGAGTGATCTAGTATTTTATTTGCTAAGTTGCTAGTGGACACTCCGAGTGCCCCTTGCATTTCATATTCATTTCCCTGCGATCTTAGGAGGTTTGGTAGTGATCACCTCTAGGATTTGACTGTTGATTACTGTGTGTTTAGGAAAGACATTCTGTTGTTTCCCTCGAGTATTTCGAGGGTGGTGCGCGTAGGGCATCCCGAAATTTACCTGTATTCGGGCGTGCTAACTAACTGACAGGCTGCATAGTGTATATTCAAACTCTGTATTATTTTAGGTTATCTTTTGGGAAGAAGGTTTATACTCGTGATCTCTCAACCCACATTCAGGACCCCCAGGATACGTACATCCTGGAAGTTCTTACATTTTCTGTGTGTCTATCTTAGGAATACAATTACCCGGTGAAACCCGGTCCGCCGAATTAATCGACACATATAGGGATTGCACAAGGTCACACGCCAACCTGGGGAGTCTAGTACTTGATCCAGGGCCTGTACTACCCGAAAAGTCGGTTCTCGAAGGACCACCCCTACTTTTCGAGCGCGCTATACTTTGGGCGGTAAAGTGTTCACCCACTTCGCCACACCTCAAAGATCTGAAAAAAATCGAGTCTGTGAGCAAAGAGGTGCACTCGGAGGCGGTGTCGATCGCCGACGTGCGGTGCTATTTCGACACTCCCATTTCGCTATGGCCAGGCCTCGCTACGTATCTCGGTAAACTAATGTTCTTTTACAAAGTGGTGGAACTTATACTAATTTTATTTGACTATACGTAGGTACGCATGCTGCCATTGCGCATAACCCTAACTTTGAGTTTGGGTGCATCACGGTGCAGCAAGGCGACACAGCGGAGCTAACGCGGTCTGAAAAGACAGTGCTGAGCCGCTTTGCTGTTCGCCCGGATGCGGCGCAACCAGTGCCTCCCAAAACCGACAAAACTAGGTCTAGAGGAAGGGCAAGACGTCGGTTCCTACTACAACTTACATGCTCGTGCATTCGATTCCACCGACTTCGAACAAGGTGGAGCGCTTTTACAGAGTGGCCAAGGCGACAGGGGGCTGCAACGCCAGCGTCTTCAGCCAGCTACGCTGGAAACGATCCTGTTTCTGCGGATGAATGACGAGCTGGGGGACGCCAACGTCGTCAATGAATGCTGCTCCGCTGATTAGTATTGCTTCTTGGTACTGCATTAATTTACGTTGGCTGTTGCTCTCTACTACTAGATAATTTATGCGTGCGCGGGAATCCCATCAGTTGGAAATACAATACTCGGGGTTCCTGATCACCGTCAATATTTGCGAATCCAGCAGTACAGTAGTGAACACACTTTGATCAGTAGTTTAAGAACCACAACTTTATGTTCTACTCAATGTTTGTAAACGGCGCTTTACCATTCAAAACTATACATTCAGTCAATACGGTAAAAAAATACTGTCTGCATTGCCTATAACAAGAATTCGTTTAGGACAGGGGCGATGCGGTAGTGAATTATATCGCCTACCTAGTTGACTAATGGAGGGCGTCACGTAACTAACGACCTGTCATGTACATCTTGGTTAATGTGCGTGTGACGAATGAATTTGTGTCGCATTTTCATTTTAGCCTGGTTACGAGAACTCGTCCGTGTTAAAAAAGCACCAATGTGACGTCAGCTTCATCAGAGCAAATGCGATAATAGTTTTGAGCTAAAAATCTATGTGCAATGATCCGAATACGAGCACAATAATAACCTAGTGTAGCATGTCCATTTTACCTCCATCAAGTCACGTTGAAGTAGTTATATTGCATATTGCTAGCATTTCACTGTAACATATTGCGAACGAGTTGTCACTGCTATGAGAGTTGTCGATCTACTTCTAAGTAACAAACCCATAATTCATGTTTACACCCTGTCGTAAACACTAGGCGTTGCTTTTGTATGAGCGATACTTACTAGTGGGTCAAGGACTCGGTAAACCACTTTGTATTTAGTCGTCAAAGAGGGGCATTGGTGTTCCAGAACGCGAAAATGAACATTTGTGGTCTTTTCTTCATCCTGGTCGTCTTGATCGAAACCGCTCAGGCAGACGCTAATTCCATCAACCACGACCTAGTCCAGCCGTTTGATCAGCCTAAGCCTGTCACGGACGAAGAAAGAGCCGCCGTGAGGTTCAAACCGCAGCTTCATATTTCGTATGGATGCCACCCATATCCTGCAGTCCAAGCCGATGGATCTGTTAGTGGTGGACTGAAATGGAGCGGACCCCCTGATGGAGAATGCCAAGGATCTGAACTTGGGTCACAAGTGTATGCGCGTACTGCTTGGTACAAGGACAAGTTTGCCATCATGTATGCTTGGTATTTCCCGAAGGGCTACCGACTCATTTCCCTGTATCTCCATGGCCACCGTCATTTCTGGCGTTCCGCGGTTGTTTGGATTGATGATCCTGCTGACAATAGCTCGACAATTCAGGGTGTGTCGGTGCATTCGGGTACGGGCTACAAGAAGCGCGCACCACCCAAATCAATTTATGTTGATGGATCGAGTGTCAAGTTGGACTCGTATAAAAGTTTTTGGGGTTTAAATGCAGCACTAAGGCTGACCGAGAAAGGAGGAGACAATCAGGATCTCATTATGTGGGACCAGTTGACCGATGAAGCTCGAGAAGCACTGAATGGCGAAGCTTTTGATATTAAGATCCTCTTCTCGACGATCCAAATGCCTTTGAAAGACGAAATCTTCATGAAGACACTCGAGAAAGTCTGGCCGTTCTAGTTTACTCTGAAACAGAACTTGCAGCTGCAACAGCTTGGACGAACGAAACAACGTGTGTGGGGACGTGGTAAATTAAAATGTGATTGCTGTTTCTACCTGACATCATACTTCGTTGAATAGATTCTATCTGCCTACCCGGGTCATACATGTGTAACTTCGAATTATGATGCTGGAGAATATACAACTAACTCCGATCTAAATTTCGTGTTTTTGAATACTCCTGTCACTTATTCACCGCATGCCACCTAAATCACAGTAACAACGTGAAATACAGTGAATTATACAATTCAAAATGGTAGTACAGACTATACTGACAGTTTAACCCAGCTTTTACACGACCAGGTCGCTTTTTCATTGAAAACAGCTGGAAATTTGTGCTCTATTTTGTCTTAAATACCGATATATGAACCGGTACACTTGCCAAATTTGTGGTCTTGCTACTCCCTTTCAAATACCGATATCAAAACGATTGTCCACACAACTTCGACAAGCATCATACTTTCTCGTCCTTTTGGCTACGATCAAGTGTAGTATATATTCTACTCCGGGGTATGTATTGACGGGCAACCTGACACTGTCGTCTCTATTGGATCCAAAATGAATATTATTGACATGCCTGGATCATTTTGCCTCAAACCATCCCTGTCTCTAACGGTTCTACCCGATCATGTGGTGGACGTGGTGTCAATGACGCTGCAAATGGAGGGCCGCCTCTCTCATTGTTCATTCATCTGCGTGAAGCGAAGATAAGGTTTGAACATGAAAGTTTTGTTGCCTCTGACCTTTGCCGGTCTGTCGTTGGCGACTGCCAATGGTGCTCTACTTACCTCGACCTACACCGGCACCAAAGGTTTGCATGAATTGGCCACAGCCCAAGGCAAGTACATGGGCACAGCCACAGACAATGGTGAATTGACGGATACCTACTACCTCGCGGCTCTCAAGAACATCAGCGAGTTCGGCATGCTCACTCCGGGTAACGCCATGAAATGGGACGCTACAGAACCGACCCAGAATACCTTCACGTACACCAAAGCTGATGCCATTGTGACCATTGCCGACGACATGGGAGCCAAAGTGCGTTGTCACACATTGCTGTGGCACCAACAAGTCCCTGACTGGATCAAGAGTTTGAGTAAGACGGAGATGCTAAGTGCTCTGGAGAACCATATCACGGAGGTCATGACCCATTTCGGTGATTCGTGCTACGCTTGGGATGTCGCCAATGAAGTTATGGGCGATGACGCCACCTACCGCAAGTCGTTCTGGTACAACACGACGGGTACGGACTACATCACCACTGCGTTCAAGACTGCCAACGCGGTGAAGAAGTCACTCGGTCTGAAAACCAAATTGTACTACAACGACTACAACACGGATACGGTGAATGCCAAATCCACGGCGGTGATGGACATGATCCAGACGTTGTTGCTTGACAAGAACATTGCGATCGATGGTATGGGTTTCCAGTCGCACTCGAGCTACTCAGACACTGCTACGGCTGATGACATTGTGAAGAACTTGGAGCGCTTTACTGCTCTTGGGCTGGATGTGGCTTTCACGGAACTGGACGTCAAGACGAGTTCGACTACACCCTCAGAGGACGAACAAGAACAGCAGGTCAAAGTCTACACCAACGTGGTTTCTGCGTGTCAGAAGGTGGAGGACTGCGTTGGCGTGACGATCTGGGACTTCGATGATACGTACACGTGGCTCAGTAACTCGGCACCGCTCCCCTGGTACCAGCCTGGTGGCAAAGGCACTGCACTTGTTCGCAAACGTGCATACGATGGTATTGTGGCTGGATGGGGAACGTCCACTAGCAACACGGCCTCATCCAGCACGACCAGCTCTGAAAGCAGTGCTGCTACAACTACTGCTAGTGCAAGCGTCGCAGGCGAGAGCAGTCTTAATGATGAAACTTCGACAACCCCGAGCAGTGCTACCGGTAGTGAAACTACAAGTAGTGAGGATACGGAGGACTCGACACAAGTCACAAGCACTACTAGCAGCAGTACTGGTACTCAAACGTCGACAGCAGCAAGCAGTGAGACTGAAACTACCAGCACTTCAAGCAGCACCATAGGAACGGAAACCACAAGTTCTACGGACACTGAGACCACGAGTAGCAGTGATACGACAACTTCATCCACTGAGAGTAGTAGCAACACCGCTACTTCTAGTTCAAGTGACACCACCTCTCAAACTTCAACACCTGGTAACACAGGGGCCTGCACTCGTCGACTTCGTAAGTAGATTTTCCTGTGAAGGGCGTGGTGAACGTAACTCAGCAGTGTCAGCTAATGTGAAAAAGGCGTACTGGATCAGGCATCTGCCTTTCGTTTGAGTATTGTTGTGCGTAACGTAATAACAAATTTGCTGTACTGAATCACCTTGGTGTCCTATTAACTTCTATATGGTATTATTATTGTTTATCTTCATGGAACTGCAGCTGTAAAGCTTCACATTCGAGACCTAGCGAAACTGGTTCCTTGTCGGACGGCTAACATGGACTAACTTTCGGTTCTTGAATCAAGGATGAAGAAAGTCAAACTTTATTATGGCACGGTTACCCCTCAGCCGCTCGTCCTAGCAAATTGCGACGCAATCAAGGGCGTCGTTGCACTGTCATATTGGAGTGTATCTTTCAGAAACAGGTGACCAGGTCAGGCGATCAGACTGCGACTGCAACAGGAGCACGTATCCATGGATTTCACGCAACCGTGACCAAATGTCGCGATTACGTGTAGACTATCAGGATACCATCTCTCTACACTAAGAACATTGATTGTTGACATTGCTCAAGCAGTTTGTGCATGATGTTGAGCCTTGACAATAGTGAGTGACCTGATCAGCTCCTAGATCCAAAGCAAGAGATCACGGTTGTGGCATTGGCGAAATTAATTTTTAGTCGTTGTGGTGTTCGAAAGGAGCTGTTCGTCTCCAGATTTCTTCCGGGTGAATCCACTGTTGTTTGAAACTGGGCATGACACACATCTCTCATCGTCTCGCAGACGTACATCTTGGCCATCCTACGCACCGAGAGATCAGATACACTCTTCACTATCAGTGATACTATCACGTGTTACGCATAACAAAGTACTTTTCCATAGCACCTCTCCATAGCATTGTTCGCTTCAACGGCCACTTTCGAAGTTGACAGCTATCTCTCAAGTCACCACTGCAACATGCTCGCTCCATTCACGTTGAGCTTCGTAGCCGGTGTGCTTTTGTCCTCCCAAGAAGCTTCAGCTGCGTGTAATAACTGGTCCACACGCTACCAGACCAATCTCAAGGGGGTCTGCGTCTGCAATGCCGCCCAGTGTGATACCGTTTCCAATGACTACACGAGTCTCATCACTGGACAAGTTGGTGTCTACACGTCATCCAAAGACGGAGACCGCTTCGCCTACAAGGTGGTGAACGTTGATGCAACGGCTGCTAGCAACCCGACATACACTATAGACGTGTCAACACAATACCAGACCATGATCGGCTTTGGTGGTTCCTTCACGGATGCGGCAGCCATCAATGTGTACAAATTGTCATCAACGCTGCAACAAATGGTATTGGATCAGTACTATTCCAACAAGGGACTGCAGTACTCACTCGGTCGTGTTACCATTGGTTCGACCGACTTTTCCACGAGTATTTACTCGTACAACGACAACGACGGAGACCTTGCACAGCAGAAATTCTCCATTGATGTCGACAGGAAGTCCAACAAGATCGATCTCATCCAGCGTGCTTTGAAGACCTCTTCAAGTGAGGTCAAACTTTTTGCTTCTTCGTGGGCCCCTCCTGCTTGGATGACGACGGAGAATACAACGATCAATTGTGCTCTGAAAGGTAAACCCGGTGAGGAATACTGGCGGTCGTTAGCACTCTACTACTCCAAGTTCTTTGACGAATACAAGAAAGAGGGTATCGATTTTTGGGCTATGACAGTGCAGAACGAACCGACGAAGTCCATCCTACAGACTTCTGCTTGGCAATCCCTTCGTATGTCGGCAGAGGCACAACGCGACTTTATCAAGCTTGACCTGGGCCCTATGATGGCAGTAACCCACCCAAACCTGAAGATTATTGCTCACGACGACCAGAAATCTGGCATTTTAGACGATTTGGCACCGTTTGAGGATGCTGATGCTCTCAAGTACATCAGTGGTTTGGGCGTGCACTGGTACCGCAACTTGGATTTCTTCTTCTTCAGTATGGGTGGCGACTTTGACAAACTTTTGACGTTCCACAACAAGTTCCCGAATATTTTCAGGCTCGCGACGGAGGCTTGCGAAGGATTTCTGCCAAGTTGGTTGGGTACGGGGTCCGGTCCATCACTTACGGATTTCGATAAGAGTTGGTCGAGAGCCGAAAACTACGGCCATGACATCATCGAAGACATTAACAACTTTGTGAGTGGCTGGGCAGACTGGAACCTGGTACTTGACACGACGGGTGGCCCTAACTGGGCGAAAAATTTTGTCGATGCTCCTATTCTCGTGGATGAAGTAAGTGGTTCTGAATTCTACAAGCAACCAATGTTCTACATCATGGGCCACTTCTCCAAGTTCGTTCCTGCTGGTTCACGTCGTATTGAGTTCCCTAAGAGCAAGACCCTCAGCAATTTCCACCGTACCGCATTTGTGACACCTAACAACAACGTGGTTCTCCAGTTTTTGAATCGCGATAACTCTGCCGTCACAGTGAGTGTGAAGCAGACAGACGCCAAGACATTCACGCTGACATTACCTGCCCACTCAATGCAGACAGTAATTCTTCCTGCTTCGGATGCTACGAAGATCCAGGTGTAAACCTCAGATAACCAGACGTATGCATTCTCGACAATGACTTCCAACCAACGATATCCAACTAAAACTATCATAGCAATTATTAATGTGAGACTTTCAAATAGATATCCGTCACTGCTTCAAGATAGCACCTTTAACTTCTTTTAACATTTGTACAGGTACTGTTCTGTATTCAACACTTTCAGCGTTTAGATTTAGTCAGTTTAAGGGAGTCAAGAAGCCACATGCGAATTACTTTTTTGTTTTTTCTATCCGAAACAGGCTGTTAAATTCATAATTGTAACTCATACCTGTATTACTACAACTGTAGTACTAGTACTCACTAAGCTTCAACGCGTACATGAACCTAAAAAGGAAAAGCATCTCCCAGGCGGTTTACAAAGTTTTCATCCTTGAATGGCACTTCGTCTTTTGACGTAAGCCACACATTGCCATCAAGAGCTTTTCCGTTTAGAGTATCACGTGCAGCCACAGTGAGTTGGTCCCAAGTGATAAGGTCTTGAAATTCGCCAGATTTCTTGGTGAGCTGCAGAGCAGCTTTACCACCCAGGGCACTGAAGTACGAGTCCAATTTGATACTCGTTCCGTTAATGTACTTGAGCATGGGAGGGGTTGCCTTTCCATAGCCAACACCTGCATACATCGACACACCTTGAATGGACGAGTTCGTCGATGTGGGACTGTCAGTCCACACAATGACGTACTCCCAGTAGTGGCGGTGTCCTGACAAGTGGTAACGTCCCTTAGGGAAGTACCAAGCGTACATGATGGCCCATTTGTCGTGATACCAGTCTGAACGCGAGTACACTTGTGAGCCCAACGGTGAACCGTGACAGTCCCCATCAACGGGACCAGACCATTCCAAACCTCCACTAGCTGAGCCATTAGCCTGAACGGCAGGGTATGGGTGACATCCGTAGGAAATGTGGAGCTGAGGTTTGTACTTGACGGCAGACTTTTGCGAATCCGTGATCGGTTGCGGCTGGGCGAATGGCTGCACTTGGTCGTGGTTGACTCTGCTGACTTTAGCATTGACGGCGGAGAGAATAGTAATTGCAATCACAACGAAAGCGCGAAGGTTCATCTTGATGTGGAACTTCGACTGAGGAGTGAAAGATGTGCACCCCAGGTGGTAAATTGAGAAATGAGATAGATGACAAGGATAGCTGAAACCCATCGCAGAAGACATCAAGAGTTTGATCAAACCTTTCGATCATCCGCCTGCTACATATTCGATCAGAACTAATGCCAGCGTCACCGTCTCAAAGAACTGGAAGTGACACTTCCAGTGTGGGGTCTGGCAAACCGTCTGCTTATTTGGTAATGAAGACGGATCTGATCGCTCTGGTTACTTTGATAAAGCACGGGAGGTGAATGACAAGAACAGTTCACGGTATCCGCGATTATCGAGATACTGCGATATTCAAATCATTTCTCGGTCATCCTTTGGCTATAAGTCAGTTTGACCTACGTACAAGTACCTCGGAAGCACGATTTCAATGAGAACTTCCCACTGAGAAGCACTTCAACCGGTACAGGTTGGTAGGTAGGTATGCCCGTACGTATGCATCCAATTTTCGTGGTTTCTAACTTAGAGCCTATCTCCCTTTGACTCGGTTTCAAGCGTATGCCGCAACAACACTTGATCAAGTTATTCGTCGTACAATGTACATACATATTCATGAATTACTCTGTTGCATAGTGGTCGTAGAATATTAGTACGTCGAAGTACAATTTGCACTACTTACATCTCTCTGTTAGTACGCCGATGGAGTAGGTTTGCGTTTCTCATCAAGTAGCTACAAGAAAACTTGATGGGTCACACCGATGAATGAAATTGCACACACTTATACTAGTAAGATAGTTTGCATCAGACACTAGAACGGGTACGCCTTCTTCAGTTTCTGTGTAAATACATCGTCCAATATTGGTACCACGACTTTTCTAAAGGACCAGTCGACACCGAAGTCAGTATCAGTTAACCCGGTACGTGCCTCCTCCGTAAGTTGTTCCCATGTGATGAGATCTTGAGTTTCACCTTCTTCGGTGGTAAGCTTGACACCAAGTTTGCTGCCCCAGAAACTGAAATACGAGTCAAACTTGACGGTGGTGTCATCAATAACATACTTTGACTTGGGTGGAGTCTCTTTCCCGTAGCCGACACCTGCAGACATCGACACACCGAGGATGGTCGAGTTGTCCGGGTTCGGATTGTCCGTCCAGATAATCGCGTACGACCAGAAGTGGCGGTGACCAGTGCGATACTTGGTAATGTACTGTCGTCCCTTGGGGAAGTACCACGCGTACATGATAGCCCACTTATCCTTGTACCACTCCGAGCGCGAGTAAATTTGGGAACCCAATTCAGAGCCCTTGCAATCGCCATCAGCCCAACCAGTCCACTTCAGACCAGCACCAACTGATCCATCAGCTTGAACGGCAGGGTACGGGTGACATCCGTAAGAAATATGGAGCTGTGGCTTGTACTTGACAGCAGATTTTTCAGAATCGGTGGTTGGTTCCGGTTGAGCGAACGGCTCAACGGTGTCGTGGTCGATCAATTCGACATCAGCATGGACAGCGACGAGCAAGGCAATCACAGCAGCAAGGAATACGAGAGACTTCATCGTCTCGAGCTTGGACTTACCGAAGGCGTGGTTGGTTGGCAAATGAGATCAATTTGATAATGCTGATTCAGCACTTGCTGATCCACGCAGCGGTCATCGGTCCACAGTCGTCCGGATTTGCAGCTTCAGCTATCGAGATTGACATCTGGTTACGATCAGAACCTGGCTCGCAATCGATACTGTTGTACCGGTACAGTGATCTGCTGACTTTTTGGACAATGCCCTCCACCTTCAGGCTTACGAAGCTAAAAGCCTCAATCTACCCATAGCATTGGCAACAACATACAACTAGAAAGGAGCTCTCAAAATTGGATAATGTACTGCTTCGACAATCAACTAGCTCTAAGGTAAGTCATCAATTCGTAACCACCTCTATCAGTCGATGGAGATCAGAAATTCCACTATTTAACCTTTAACGGCATCAGAACTTCGGAGATGTCCCCGATCCAAAGTCCGCCTCGCTTAGAGCATCACGACCTTTATCCAAAAGTTGAACCATTTACTGTCGCCGGTGCAATTGGACCGTAGTTTACGGTTCTGTAGCTCCTGAAGTTTATGGTACGACAAGTCTCATTGTAAATGTATATGAAGTTTACGGTACAAATCTCGACAGAAGCATACGAAAGCGTGGAACGATGTTATCCATGAGGAATTCGCGGTGTTATCTCCTTGTGAAAGTACCTGCAACGCTTTACGAAATTGCTCAGATCATAAATTTCATGATGTACATACTGCAAACTCCAGCATATCAAGGTAGTTACTGAGTGCTCTACGATAACTCTGATACGATGTCAGGCTTCCCTCATTTCTAGAAACGGACTCTTCAATTGATCCCCACAACTTACCAAGGTTAATCCACCTGGGATTGCGGAACACGAAACTCTGCCTAGCTGAGTCAGGGTGCGTTATGTCAGTCTGTTCAACCTGTATTCTCGTATCTCTGTTCCTTTACAACAACACAGCACTCACCAGTAGGTTCCAGCATTGTCATGTGAGCCACCACGATCACAATGCCCATGTGTACTCGGCCCCAACACCAAGCCGAGTCACTTTTCATTTGCCTTCGCGAGATTAACTCCTTACTTCAACCAACAATGAACCTCTCACTCGTCCTCGCTTTGGGCGCCAGCTCGCTCGCAGTCGCGAACGGTGACTCCATGCAACGGGGTTACATGAAGGGGTACCCTAGAAAGGGTACCGCCTTTAGAAGTAGATATACTTCTGTGAGTATTCGTTTAGATACTCTGTTGTGGTGGTGTGGACCACACTTCTAATGTGGACCACACTACTGCCACGTGGTCTGGTGCCTGAGGGCCAACCAATAGTATTTGACCTAACTTTTATATGCATATCAAGGAAAGATTATAGTTAATTAGGAGTTTGTATTACAGGCCAATTGGACCTAATTAACTATAAATACATCAGTCTAAAATCTACTCTAAACTGGCTATTAAGTCCCCTCAGACCAGGGACTAGTGAACTGCCGTTCACTTAGAGTTTGTATACTCTTAATAGCACGCTTCCTCAAGCAAGGTGCTCGTGTGACCCCGTCACACTTGGTAGCACTTGTAGTCAATCCACGCCTACGCGGTAGATAGACTACCTGAATCGTCTGTGGCTCCTACACGGTGAGCCAAGATGGATAGAGGGGAGTTCCCTCATTTGACCGACTCTCAGTTTGAGTCGGTCCGGAAGATGGTGGGCATCTTTGGAGGAGATGCCCTCCGAATCTTGGCAGCTGCTATGCCGGCCGAGCAGGTCGAACGCATTGAGGCGTTCGACACGTACGAGAGAGGGCTTATCGCCCACGTACAGGGGCTGCAGACCCCGTGGCTGAGATGAAGCCAGACCAATCTAAGCCGTTGAGGCTTAAGGTTAATCTTTATGAGGGAAAGGAGGGTGGGAACCTCCACTTCTGGGTCAGAGAGGTAGAGCTCGCGATGGACGCGGCTCTGATCTCGACCGAGCGACTTCGGGTCGCTTTCGTCCTGTCCAACCTAGGAGGTCGGGCGAAGACCTGGGCGTACACGCGCGAAGCGACAACGCCGGGTTGTTTCACAACCTGGGCTCAGCTGTGTCAACAGCTTAGAGCCGCCTTCCTTCCGGCGAACTATGAGTATCGCCAGCGCTCGCGCTTCCTTGCCTGTAAACAAGGGATCCATGAGCTGCACGAATACATCCAAGAGATGCGAGTGCTCGCTGCATCTCTGGTGGGGAACCCCCTACCTGAACACATCAAGGTGACAGTGTTCATGGATGGCCTGAAGGTGGGCCCATCCCGCACACAGTTGTTCCGCGTGCATGCGAACACTATGGAGGAAGCGATCCAGATCGCCCTCCAAGAGGAGTACAGCCACCGACAGGCTCGTACTCCTACGTCGGTGTGGCAAGGCCACAATGCGTCATCAGGCGCAGTGCAAGGAGCTCCAGCAGCTGGAGCTAGCACCGGGCCGGTACCCATGGAACTGGGTACGGCCGTACAGAGCTCCATCCGTTGCTACGGATGTGGGAAGCTCGGGCACATGCAACGTGCCTGCCCTGCGGGAGGGCAAAGGAAGTTCCCTTCCAAACTAGAGTCTGGAGGGGCCAGTGACAGAAGTCACGACCCAAGAGCTTGGGGGAATTAGGGTCACGAGTAGGGCGACTTACTGGGGAGATCTAAGTCCCCATGGTAGGAGTGCGGACGGCGCACGCCATGGAGGCTTAGCCCCTGAGAGCCTGGGTGCTCTCGAGACGAGAAAGAGCAGCGGTGGACTGCTCGTGGTACACGCGAGTGTACGGGGATATGGAGATCCCTTTAGAGTCCTGATTGACTCTGGGGCGTCGACGAATTTTGCTCGACGCCAGACGGTCGCGCGGAATGGCGACAAGTATGCCGACGCTTTGCGTGAAAGCGAAGGCAGGGGCCAGGTCTCGGTGAGACTGGCCGATGGTACGGTGGTTAACGTACCTGGGGTCCGTATGGACCTGGCTGTAAAGTTTGAGGACTTTGACAGCACGGAGTCGTTCCTTGTCCTAGCCATGGACAAGTACGACTTGATCCTGGGCATGCCGTGGCTCGAAAATCACGAGCCCTGGATCGATTGGCGCGGCAAAGCCATTGGGGCTAGCCGGCCCGCAGTCTCCGACAGAGCTTTGGTGAGTAATGTTCCCACCTCTGTCCGGGACTGAGGCGCCAGGGATGGTCGCCAAGGCGCTTATGCGCCCGAAGAAGTACTGGGAGTCACTGACTCCAGCGAAGATGTTGCGATGAGCCTCGCAACCGGTCGTGAGACCAAGGCTCATTGCCAAGCGTGTGGGTTTGCTACGACGGCAAGTCCCAACGCTGAGAGTCGTCGCGCCGTACGGGCTTCGACTGTGGTAGTGCCGGACGGCACTGACCAGGCGGGTAACATAGGTCCGCAAGCAGCAGAAGCTGCTGAGGAGAGCGCTGTAGGCGTCTCCTGTGTGGGTAACATAGGTCCACAAGTGGGTAACATAGGTCCACAGGCGGGTAACGTAGTTCCGCAAGAGGGTAACATAGGTCCGCAAGCAGCTGAGGCTGCTGGGGAGGACGCTGAGAGCGCCTCCGGTGTGGGTAACATAGTTCCCACGAGGTCGAAGAGACCGAGAAGAAGATTGAGAGCGCAGCGTGCGTCTCTAGCGTGGGTAACGTAGTTTCACGCGGGGTCAAGAAGACCAGTACGAGTGCGGAGGTGCCGTTGAGCACCTCCCGTGTGGATAACCAAGTACCACACTCGGAGTCTGAGACTCCACCGGTACGGCCGGTCGAAGAGCAATGCCATGTCTTCGACGGCGTGTCCGGTCGTCAAGTGAAGGCAGGTGCCGTCCATCTGGAGGCACTGCCCGAGGTGTCAGCACTGCTGGACCTCGAGGAATTATCCATCAAGGACTTCCTGGTCGAGTTGAAGGCCGGAGAGATTGCGGAGATGATGCTCCTGAAGCCGGAGACCTCTCCTGAAGCTTTGAACTCTTCCTCCGTAATGGACGAGGACGTCTTGGAGGGGTTCACGAAGTAGCGCGCAACGCGCTTGGGTTCTGAGATTCTCAAGAACCCGGAGGATCCAGTGTATCCTCTTGTGAAAGAGTACTCGGATGTGGTGTCGAAGCACCCACCATCCCAACTCCCGCCGGATCGGGGAGTTCGGCACGAGATTGATCTCGTGCCAGGCACAAAGTACTGTGTCACGAGGCAGTGGCCTCTACCTCGCGAGCAGTGCGAGGTCATAGATGCCTTCTTCGCCGAGACGGCGAAGTCAGGCATGGTGCGGGAGTCGAAGTCCCCGCACTCGACGCCAACCTTCTGCGTTCGTAAACCGAACGGGAAGTGGCGTCTGGTTCACGCTTACAACAAGCTGAACAATGCGACGGTACCGGCACAGACGCCGATCCCTCGCAAAGATGTGTTGCTAAACAACATGTCGGGCTGTACGCTGTACAGTGCCCTGGATCTGGTAGACGGATACTACCAGATCCTGATGCGGGAGAGTGACATTCCTCTCACCGCAGTGAGCACCCCAGTGGGATGCTTGGGAGTGGCTAGTGATGCCACAGGGGCTATCGAATGCCCCAGCGACGTTCAATCGCTTGGTCACACAACTGTTTAGACCATTGCGTACGTTCGCTCAGACGTACTTCGACGATATATTCGTCCATAGCCGTGCTGAAGGTGGCCAGACGGCTATGGAGGTGCATTTGAAGCACCTCCGTCGAGTGTTTGAGGTCATGAGAGCTAACAAGCTCTATGCCAACATCGACAAGTGCGTCTTTGCAGCTGAGGAGATAAAGGTCCTCGGCTGCTTTGTCAGCAGGGTCGGCGTACGCGCCGATCCAGGGAAGGTCAAGGTCATAGCTGCTTGGCCGACCCCGAGGTCGCAGAAGGACCTCCGGAAGTGGTTGGGCTTAGCCAACTATCTTCATAAGTACAGCGCAGGGTACGCTGAACTAGCTCGACCCTTGTCGGACCTCTTAAAGAAAGATGCCGACTGGGTCTGGGAGCAACAGCACCAGGATGCTTTTGACAGCATCAAGGCGAGCTTACAGCAAGCGCCAGTCCTGGCCTTGCCGGACGAAAACAAGTCATTTAGCGTCGTCTGTGACGCTTCTGACTATGCAATAGGCTGTGCGCTGTTGCAGAAGGACGATGAAGGACACGAACGTGTCATCTCCTTCCAGTCCAGGCAGCTGAAGGCTGCCGAACGGAACTATCCCGTTCATGACAAGGAGCTATTTGCAATGAAGTACGCTCTTGTCAAATTTAGAGTTCATCTCTTGGGCACAAGGCCCTTTGTGATCTATACTGATCACGCGTTCTTGCGGACTGCCACCAACTCGCCGCATCTGTCGCAGCGGATGGCGAGGTGGCTGTCATTCTTCGCGGAATATAACTTCCGCGTCGAATACAAGCCGGGCAAGCTCAACGTGCTTGCCGATGCATTGTCGCGTCGACCTGACTATGAGCTAGCTCATGTCAGTCGGGTCACGACAGATCTATACGATCGGATACGCTTAGCGTATCAGGAGGACGAGAACTACACACCTTTGGTGCAGTTCTTATTCGATGGCAAGGACGCCAAAGTCGACAGGCTTTCGCCTCGACAGCGGGCGCAGCTTCATTGTTATGAGCTGGCCGAAGGGTTACTCCACTACAGAGTAGACCCTAGAGATCCTCGTCGGGTTGTCGTTCCAAATGACGAGGATCTGAAGTATGACATACTTCTAGAGGCGCATGATGCGCCGATAAGTGGCCATCTTGGCCGAGAGAAGACCTACCAAATGGTCTCTCAGACATTTTGGTGGCCCCGCATGTATAAGTGGGTGGCACACTATGTCAAGACATGTGAAACATGTCAGAGGGTGAAGCCTTCGGGCCACGCCTCGGCTCCACTACAGAGCCTACCAGTACCAGCGGATTGCTGGAAGTCGATGAGTCTCGACTTCGTCTTCGGCCTGCCGGCCGATGACAAGGGCAACACCGGCATATTGGTGTTTGTCTGCCGTTTGAGCAAGATGGTGCATCTTGCTCCGGTTCGTGACAAGGTCACCGGGAGACAAGCTGCACAGCTGTTCCTAGATAGCGTGTTTCGCTATCATGGTCTACCAGAGACCATAGTCTCGGACAGAGACCCGCGCTTCACGGGCGCGTTCTGGGACACCCTGTTCCAATTGTTGGGAACTAAGTTGACGATGTCAACTGCGGACCACAGCCGGATGGTCAGACGGAGCGCGTCAACCGCGTGCTCGAAGATACTCTGCGCAGTATCTGTGCGGAAGCACCTCGGTCCTGGTCGGACCAGCTGCCTATGGTTGAGTTTGCACTCAACAATGCGGTACACGCATCAACGGGGTTTACCCCGTTCTACTTGAACGGGTTACGACATCCCCAGGCGCCGCTAACCTTGCGGGGAGGCACCGTGGCCTCCATCGTAAGTGGGGGAGAGGCTCGGAAAGCCTTGTCCTCCCAGGTCTCAGAAATAGAGCCCGAGTCTTTAAAAAGGCAGTTGTCGTCGTTTATAGACGACAGGCTGACGTTGATCAGCCGGGTTAGAGATGCGATGGCATCAGCCCAAGACAGACAAAAGGAGTACTCAGACAAACATGCAAGAGGAAACTTAAGTGTGTTTAAACAAGGTGAATTGGTGTTGTTAGACACTAAAAATCTACCGCTAGCGGTGGTTAGCTCAGTTGAGAGCAACTAGTTGAAGCACCGCTTCATTGGACCCTTTGCGGTCCTGGCCAGACATGGCACGGCGTATACCATTGACCTCCCGAAGTCAATGGCGACGCACCCGACGTTCTACGTGGGGCGTCTTAAGCGGTATCACGATCCGCTGGGTCCTCCTTCTCAGACGGAGGAAGACCAAGGTGAGAGCTCACCTCCTCGAAACGAGGCTGAGTCCTCTGGACAACCGGAGCTGCCGGTGTCGAAGCCTGTGAATGAAACGCAGGCTGGTACCCACACGAGTCATACGAAGGGTATGACGGTACCGAGTGGGAAGAACTTGGGTAAGAACTATACCCATAAGCCGAGTGGTACGAGTACCCCTGCGGCTCATAAGAGGGCATCCGACCTCATGGCTTAGAACGTCTAAGCCTCGACGGAGCTCCTTCAAGGCAGCAGCCGGAGCTCGGCGGTCAACACGCCCATGGAGCTCGTGAGTCTCACGACCAAGAGCGTCCAAGTCCTGACGAAGGACCTCAAGGGCCCCCGGCTTGCCAGCCTGAGCGGCAGCCTGACCACCAGGTCCAAACCCAAGGGCTATCTCGATCGCATAGACGCGATCTCGAAGCTGACGGACCTCGTCGCTTAATAGGGACCCCACAGAGTCCCGACCCGAAGTTGAGGGTCCCGAAGGATACGGCTGAGAAGGAGCCTCGTACTCAAACGCGTGCGAGAGCTCCTCCTGCCCTCCTTGATCGGAACGGCGGCGCTCTGGGAAGCGCCAGCTGCTTGTGAAGTGGCGGGGTTACCCCTCGTCACAGAACTCGTGGGGGCCGGAAGACCGGCTCCGGGTTGACTGCCCGAAAGCTGTTGAGATTTGGGATCAACAGCCGGGGCGTAAGTAGTCCGCGGCTTCTTAGCCGCCTTACGGTGTACGGTTCCTGGGTTGACGGAACCGTACCCGCGCTCATCTTGAGCGCTGGACTTAGACTGCTGTCTAAGTCCCTCCATGACGGAGTGGAGTTGCCGCTTAGCGATTAAATGGGCAAACTCGATGCGAAGATCGCGCTGGTCCAAGATATAGGACAGCAAACGATCTTCTCGGAGTTCTTTTAACTCCTGAACTGTAAGTTCTTCAGAGAGACCCATCTCCAGAACAGGTCTTCTGCCTGGGTCTGGGTTGCGGTGTTCTCGGGATGTACCCAAGGGTACCCCCACACGGGGAAGAGCCCACCACGGTCTTCCGGTTTCTTCCGGAGACTTGTGAATTCCTTAAGAGGAATTCGGTGTGGTGCAAGCAGCACACACCTAGCGGCCTCGATGTCATTGACAAAGAGTGGTTCGTCCTGAACCAAGGCACGCTCATAGGCGCCACGCGAAGTGTGCCCATGGTTTAGACCACGAGGGGCCTTGAGGTGCTCCAAGAACATTGGAGACCCAGACCCCGTATCCGGTGGGTAGTATCCGCGAGGATACACCGGCGTGGGAGGCACAGGAGTGCCTCGCAGCTGAGCAGCTTGATAGCGCTCTTGCTGCTCATCGAGATCGTTAGAAATCTCTTGGGGCTCGGAGACAGCCCCCTCCTCTTCCTCTTCGTCTGAGGAGTCGAACAGGGATTTGAATCCCTTAGCGATTGAAGGCTCTGACGTAGGAGAGCCAGGGGCTGCGCGCTTCTTAGCAGCAGCAGCACCCTCACCAGCCCGTTTTGGAGAAGCTGCTTTCGCAGCTTGGGCTCGAGCCTTACCTTCGGTTAAGGTAAGGTTCTTGGCAGGCGAGCTCGTCGAAGCTGCCTTTGCCTCGGAGAATTCAGCATCATCACCAGGAGCGTCCTGTGCAGGAGCGTCCTGTGAAGGAGCATCCTGAGAAGAAGATGGATCCTTAGCGGATCCAGGAGAGTCCCCGTCGGACTCTGATCCCGTGATCATAGGGATGCTAAACTCCGGGGACTCTGACCCAGGACTGTGGTCCCGATAGGCGAACCGAGGGTTCGGCCTATCGTCGGGTGACAGGGAGCGCGAGCGACTGCGTCGCGGACTCCCTTCTTGGCTGGCGGCAGCAGCAGTGCGCTTGCTACCTGCCTCGGAAGCTGCCTTGCGGACTTCCTTGCGCGGAGCGGCCTTGTCTTTCGACTTGGCCTTAGAAGTCTTCGACCTCGCGGTCTTAGACTTGGAAAGCGCCGAAGCGCCGCGGGTGCTTGCCTTCTTGGGCATCTTGAAGGAGGTTGACGTGGAAACCTCTGGGTGTCTTGCGTACGCGAAAAGGCTGAATGAAAGCCTTAAAGCCACAACGGTGGCTCGTCGATGGGTATCGACAAGGACAGAAGAGAGAGCGGCGCTCTCTTCCTAGTTCCTCATTGGTTGGGGTTGTTTCCAACCTAAGTGGGGGAGGATGTAACGGGGTTACATGAAGGGGTACCCTAGAAAGGGTACCGCCTTTAGAAGTTGATATACTTCTATGAGTATTCATTTTAGATACTCTGTTGTGAGTGGTGTGGACCACACTCCTGGTGTGGACCACACTACTGCCACGTAGGTCTGGTGGTTGAGGGCCAACCAAAAGTAATTAACCTACCTTTTATATGCATAATTAGGATAAAGTATAGTTAATTAGGAGTTTGTATTACAGGCCAAATGAACCTAATTAACTATAAATAAATCAGTCTAAAATCTACTCTAAACTGGCTATTAAGTCCCCTCGGACCAGGGACTAGTGAACTGCCGTTCACTTAGAGTTTGAATACTCTTAATAGCACGCTTCCTCAAGCATGGTGCTCGTGTGACCCCGTCACAAATTTACCACATCTGACAGATTTGTGCGTTTTGCAACACCACACTTGTGACGAAAGAATTTTTCAGAGATCCACACCTGAAGGTGTTGGATTGGCCTTCAAAGTCACCAGACTTAAATCCTTTAGAAAACTTATGGTCAATATTGAGTAGGAAAGTATATAATAATGGCGGACAATTTGTTTGCGTGCCTCAGTTGAAGGCTGCGCTGTTCGAGGCATGGGATTCGATTCCTCTTGCCTTACTGCTGTCGCTTGCCGAGTCAATGCCGCGTAGGTGCTTGGAAGTGGTAGCTAGGAATGGAGATAGAACTCATTACTAGTTACCATCACTCTAATATACTTGATCTTTGTATGGGTACATTGTACGATTTCATGTGTCGCGGTGCTAAAACCAGAACTTTGTATGTGGGGTATGTTACGAATTGCGAAATTCCAGTTGTTAACACTAGCAGTACCTTTCTTCATAGCATATCTCGTACATATCTAAATAGCATCTGCTAACTCCAAGAATTGACCAAGCTATCGTTACATACAAAGGTGTACGATCTAACCTGGCGCAGAGTGTATTGCGTCGGCACGTTACAGGGCTTTGCTTAAAATGATTGGATGTTTATTGTGACCAATCGACATGATTAATATTAACGACCTTCGTGCAACAGCAATCTGCAAAATCTTTGAGAGCGATGGATGAGGAGAAGATGGAAACCCCCGCCCCCCGTACCCCAGCACAGGTTCGATAGGAGCACACCCACTCACCGCCATTAGCTGACACCACTGTGTTCTGTGTTATTGTGCTTGTGTGTGCTGCAGAAGCGGTTGAATACCAAGCAGATGGCTGCCTTCTTGAATCAAACGGTCTTTGATTTTTTGAGAAAGGAGCTGCAAGACGAGGTGGAGGATGCTGAAAAACAATTGGAAGATAGGGATGATCTGGACAAAGCAGCCAAGTTGGTCTGTCTAACAACGATCGACGACAACAACGCCAAGTTGGCAACACTGACGGCGAAAAAAGATGTTATGGACGAGAGTATGATGGAGGAATATGACACCGTCGATAAGATCCAGACGCTTGAACTACAACTTGTGGGAATGCTTCGGTTATCTATGCAATACTCATACGGACTGGACATCGTAAGCGTCAATCTAGCACGTTCTGTTGCAGAGAAGACAGCGAGAGCCTTCGCAGTTCGTTTCGAACCAAAATCCTCGTCACCCTCTCATGCATTGACGGATGATGATATGAAACAGCTCGAGATTGCGTTCACACAGACCGATTACATTGGCGATGCCAGTATTGAATTCAACGACTACGTATTGAAGTGCTGGGAAAAGTATTGTAAGAACCCAAGTGTGTTCAAGGCACCGTGTGTGGCAGTCGTACAGAGCTCTGGCTTCGGCAAGAGTCGGATGCTGTACGAGCTCGCACGAATGTCGCTAGGTGAGAAGTCGAAGATGAAGGTTCTCTATACGTGTGATCGCAAGCACGAATCAACAGGATATCCAGAAGCAACGAAGATGCTCCGGAGTTGGTTGTTTAACGCTACTTCTACTGCGGCACTGATTGCAGCTCAGTTGGAAAATATTTACTACCACGCCCTTGTGAATTGGAAGGACGTCCAGACCGAGTGGCTCAACCTGTTTACATCTACCGAAGCTGATGTTGATGTGCACAAGAAATTGAGCATGGCAATCGAAACCGAGATGAAAGCCCACGTCACAAAGAAATGGAGCAAGAAAGTAGTAGTTTTGGTGATTGATGAAGCAAGGAGTCTTCTCACGGAGAGTAAGAGCGGGGATATCAATCACTTTCGCATGCTACGGCGTGCACTCGTTTCTGCAAACAATAGAATCCAAAAGTTCGCAAAAGCAAGCGAATCTAATCTCCGAGGTGGTATTTTTGGTGTGCTGGTTGATACAAACTCCAAGGTGTCCGACCTCACACCACCACTGTCACAAGATCCATCGTCTCGGAATATGCTGGGGGCTACTGTATTGGCATCATTTCCACCTTTCGTATTGACTCATACGATGGATATACTTTGGCAAGAGCATTACATTAACAACCATAGTGGAGATGGTGTGGTGATCAATGAAGAAATGCAGGATGACTTCGTGATGAAAGAGGAAGATGAAGAAATGGAGGATGAAAATGCGAGTGGTGGCGGGGAAGTGGCGACTGATAAAGAAAAAGTATTGGAGGCTAGTAGGGCTACATACAAGGCGGAACAAAAGAAACTGATGGCCACCGTCGCTGCATACAAGGCAGCCGTGACGGGAGATCAAACAGTTGCGTGGGAGGCGATACTGGCAATGGGTCGTCCATTGTGGGGGAGTACTTTAACTAAACTAGCTGAAGAACGAGGACTCCTGACAAAAAATCAAGATGATGTGATCAATCTCGCAGCAAATAAACTCCTGCTGGGATACCCTCCTGGACAAGATAGTTACACTGAAAAAACAATGTATGGTGTCGCCTCTATGTTGTGTAGACTAGGTGTGCGTCCGTATTCGACGTCAGCATTGGCGTCCCGGGCCATCGCAGACTTCATGGCGATTCTCGCGTACGTGGATTACGAGAAAGAGGGTTATGTGAGTAGCTACGCGTCGGATCCGGTGCTTACGTTGGGAGCGATTAAAGTGTGGTATGCTCAGAAGGATGTTCTAGCAAATTATATTTTGCCCCAGCTCAAAAATTGATTTTGAACGAAGCACTGGACACAGGTGGTGTTGGAGAAATAGTTGCTCGTATTGTGATGCTTCTCGCGATGGACAGCTGTGCGAAAGAAGAAAACGCGGTCGGTGAGTTTGTTTCTGTGTCTAAGTTCTTGAGAATATTAGGTGCTTTTGCTCCGGAGATCATAGATTCGGAGATGAATGTTTCTGTTTCGAAGACGAAAGCTTCTGTTTCGAAGATGAAAGCTTCTGTTTCGAAGACGAAAGCTTCTGTGTCGGGAATGCAAGTAATAGTCAAAGGAATGAACTATGCGAAACAAGATGTGGTCAACGCTTATCACAATTGGTTGTCCTTTTGGGACAATTGGCAGATGGGGTTCACGCATTTTGTGCAGATGAATGTGGAACCAGACGAAAACACTTTATGGTATTTGCTGGGGCGTCGAGCTGCGGGCATTTTTCCTCGTGGTCACCAAGGAGCTGATCTGTTCATCCCAATATTTCGGACGAAGTCGATTTATGACTCGATTTTGCCGAGAGAAGAGGTATCACTGGTGTTAGTTCAAGTCAAAAATCGATCTGGAAAAGACAGTGGATTTTCCCGGTCTGCGACGACTAAGCTGAGCCCTTTGTTTGTGTTTGGAGAAGAAAACACACTCCAGCGGAAAACTAACCATGAGGTGATTCGAATTTATATGAATGTCCAAGAAGAAAATAACAATTACCGCCGCTTCATTTATACTGACAATGCGAACGGCTCGGACGGGTTCACGCTATGTTATCGTTCGATTGGCAGCGAGGCATTCCCTTTTATAAGCAACGAAGTGGCTACCAAGTTAGCAAGTCTAGCTAGTCCTATGTGGAACCCTATGACGCTTGTAGAAGGTGATTTGCAACATCGTAGCGAGATGGAAAAGTTTACTGCTGCAAAAATGTCAGAGGTGATGCCCGATGAAAAACTCAAGAAAATCGCCAGTGGAGCACTTGCGAATCCTCTAGTTGCTAAACCTTTTAAGGCTGTGCTGCCCGATGAAAAACTCAAGAAAATGGCACTTACGGATCCCTTAGTTACTAAACCGTGTGAGGCTGGTTTTACCGACAACAAAAATCTACGTGGCAAATCGGAGAGAAAGAGCGACGATGGTAATAGTTCAGGGAAACGTTCACAAAAACGATCTCGCTCGCGCAAAACCCCTCGGCTCAATCATTGAGATATTAAACAACTCAAATGCAAAATGGAAGCGAATATGTTGTTTTCGACTTGGTTGATGTAGCTCTAAATCAGGATCGACAACTTTCAATACACATTCTAGGCTACACTCAAGTCTGTTGCTAGTGGTGGACACCCGTGTGGTTGGTAATACTTCCCAGGTTTCCTCCTTTCCAATTCAATCCTGTGCAAGTAACTCATCGATCTGCGCAATAGTTCCAGAACGTGGCATCACGGGAAGAACAGGGCAAACTTCTTGAGATCGAGCCTGCCAATGCCGAACGTGTTACTGCTACGATGATTGGAGAAGAGCGCATGAAGGGCAGTGTCGATCAGCACTTGGGTTTTCTCGAGTTTGAAAACACGGAAGACGAAGTTTTGGCTGCTTTCGACACCAGAATTAGCTCTGTGTGCTTCAACGTGAACCAATGTGCGGAACAGATCGAGCAGCAATACCCAGACATCATACGTCCGCTCATCGCTGCGACCGCTGCCCGTGGGGCTTATCTAGGAACACGAAGACCTTGGAGTGAAAAGTAACGAACAATACATTTTGCGCAGTCATGTCATTACTGTTTTATTTGGGTCTGATCAACGATAGTCGAGCAATAGCACTTGATTATTTCGAAACTGGTTAAATCGCATGTAGTTGTAAGCTACAACCAACTCGATGGCTCCAGAAACTAATTTCATGTTTCCCAATATTTCCCTGTAACTAAGACGGGTAACACGACACGATGCGGGCTTCACCGCGGTGTAATGTGTAAACAGCTGACGTTATCTCTTGCTTTTGTAAACTAATCGTTTGCGTCACGCTCCAAAACGATATATCGTTCACGGATAAGGGACAGACAGCTCAACACTAAAAGGCATGCACACGTAGTACACGTACAGATATGACAGACAAGGATTCGTCGCTGATAATGTAGATCATACTTAAGTACAACAATTCTGGTTGCTGGAAATGAACTTTGAATGAGTCACTGAGCCACAACATTATCGTGCTGTCTGCTGCGATTCCTTTCTATCCTCAGAGGTCCAAACAGCAGCTTCAACGCTGAATGATGCACGGCTATTGAACTCAGATGGTCCACAACAAGCGGCGTGACTTTGGAGAGATATCTCGACAATGCAGCTCTCGTTGGACTGCGGCACACGCACTGGAGCTCGAAGCACATCAAACTCTTCCAGTCATCAATCTTCACGATATCCCGACTTGACTGGAGGGGAATGACGAAAACGCGGCGCTTCTGCTATTGCTTGTCTGTAGTATTTTTCCGTCAGGCAGGTGGCAATGTGTTGTTCCAAGCCACGCGCCACACGTGCAGCTACGTTAGCAAAACGAGTATGGTAATAACTAATGCCGTGCGTTGCCCGGAGAAGCTCTGGATATTTATACCGACCTGTTTTACAGAACAAATTTGTTAGCAAAACATCCTCCATGAAGCCTTATATAACATGCATTAGAAATTTAGCAATTGAAATACTTAAGAGACAGATTTTTGGTGCCAGCGTTATAAATCCATCGCCTGCAGTCTCAATCTCTCTCGAAGTGCGTCTTGACTTGGAATTAAGTACTCCAGAAACAGCTTTGTAAGGGGCGTCGTGAGATAAAGCTGACGTAAAGTTTTGACCCGCGTCACCGCAACATAAAATGATGATCGTTGTGGTGAACGTCGTGTTGGGTGTCGAAGTGGAGCAAGTATCATTCTGTCAACAGTCAAACCTTGGCATTTTTCCGTAGTGAGAGAGTATGCATGTACCAACGGCACTTGACGTATACATACAGAGAACTGTCGATCTGGCAATTTCACGCTGATTCCTCTCTCGTTTCGTTGGCAGACAGGAACAACGCCGGATGGGAGCTCCGGGTGAAAGGGGCAATCTGAATAATCCTTAAGCATGACGAACACAACATCAGGAGATAGAGAGTGTTGATACTCTTCAATTCCATCAACGACACGCACTTGAATATCATCATTTTTAGCTAGCGTAATTGCAACAACAGTCCAAAGAGAGCCATTCACTAGCTTGAAATGGCTTGTTACGTTTTTCGTGCACTGGACCATCGAGCCAATCGCCATTCCTTCGCCACAAGAACTGTTTTTAGCTCCCCATCATGTCCCGTTGATGTTACGTGAATGCTGCACGAATGTTACTTATTGTTAGGTCGTACGAAGGTTGTTAGTGTCCGGATGGGTCAACATTCACCGGTTCGTGATAAAAATGAGGACAGGTATTCGATTTCCCGACCGTTTGTGACTCTTTATAATTGAGAGTGAAGTTTCGTTAAATTACGATATGTACTGATCTATGTATTTATACAAGTTTCCAGACGGTCTGCGATCCCACCTAAAACTCTGGATAATAAATATCCAGAGAACTCACAGAAACTGAGCCAGTTATCCACCCCAAGGTTTAAATCCTCGAACAAATACATCCAACGATAAGCGCGCCTAGCTCAGCGATACTTGTAACTATGATCATTCGCAATGGATGGTACTGGATACGTGCGAGTTAATCCTTCTTCCATGGCTGCTCGGTATGCACGTTGGTTGAGATCGACAAGCACAAAAAGTTTACCCAGGCTGGAGGAGGATCTTCTATGCATCGAGACGATATTCTCTGGATTTTAGATCCAGAAGGCAACTCGAACCCAAACTAACTTTGATACTTGATGGAACCCAATTCTCCGGAACCCAAAGTAACATTCTCTATACCGACTTCCTCTGTTCATTGCTGACGCCTGCTTATAACTGACATGCCCGCTAGCCCAATCAAATCACAGAATCGCATTCCTTTATTTATTACTGACAGCATTTTCGCTTTGCGTGCTTGCCATCAGAATTAAATTGGCGCCATGCCTCGCAAGCGTCAAGCATTCTCGGCAGGCGAGAAGCTGAAAATGCTATCTGCCTGGGTGGAATGTGGTGATATTAATGCTGTTATTGCCACATTCTTCCCAGGGCTGGATCCTTTTGCCCACGAGCAGCGACGCAAGCTTCTCTACCAGTGGCGCAAACGACTTGGCCACATCGAGGCCGCATGCAAATCCGTCAAATGTCGCCGCAAGAAGAAGGCCCGACGTCGCGGTACTGGGACCACCCTCTCCTAGTGAATTGGTGGACGAGCTGGCGCGCCTAAATCTTATTGACCGCTCTGTAGGACAGGTAGATGACAATAGAGACTTTGAGAGTTGTGAGAACTGCGATAGTATTCTCAATGAAGCTTGAGCATTTACGTTGAGCAAACATTGCATTTGTTACGTCTTTTTTATACATTCTTTACAGATCAACATCGCGGTCAGTAATGAACAGAGGAAGTCGGTACTAACTCAGTTCTCAAAACCTCTATACTTAGACTGACCTGTTATAAACGACTCTCGGATCGTCGACCTCGGGCAAAAGCGAGCTATTCCCTCCTTGTCTCAATGAGAACTTACAGCGGCGTTGGTAATCCGACTGTGGTCAAGTAAATTTACCTTCGATACCATACATCCGTTAGACCCCAGTTCCGGGACACCAAGTTCCGGGACAGGTGATTTGCGAAAAAGCTTTTTGTCCACTAGACTCGGCTTTCTCCCCCACCTTCAGCACGTAATTTTAGCCAGTTAAATGATCTTTCGATCGGTGTGCTGCTTGCCTGAAAGCGGCTATTCACTGCTGAGAACGACGCCAAAGTGTGCCCAGATCCCAAAAGTCGTGCGCGATGGAAGAAGAAAATGACTCGCCTGACGAAATGGAGCGGCTCCAGCAAGCTGTAGACGCAGTCAATGACAAGCGGCTTTCTCTACGAGCAGCCGCTACCAGGTTTGGTGTCAGCAAGAGCAAAATCCATCGTCGTACATCGGGTCAAGTGGAGTTGACCTCTCGAAATGGTCCAGAACCAATTTTGACTTCTGGCGAGGTTAATGGCGTTGTAAAAGCTGTGATAATGCGTACAAGGCATGGACAATGCTTTATAAAGGATGAACTGGGGTTATTCATCCGTGCTATCGTCGAAAACAGCCCACACAGTCGTGAAATACCCGAAAATTTTCCGTCTAAGAGCTACATCCAGCGATTTGTTGTCAAGCACGCTGTTGATTTTAGTTCTAGACGTGCGCGGTCGCTGGAGGTTTGTCGAGCAAAGGCGTCTACTGTTGAAAACGTGGATAGACATTTCAACAATTTCAAAGAAGTGATGTCTTCCGTCTCAGATATCCCGACTTCACGCATCTGGAATCTCGACGAGACTGGCATGAGTCCCCAAACACGGGGCACTAGGAAAAAGGTACTGGCTGATAAACACATGCGTGCAAATGTTCAAGAATCCAACGATCGCACAAATGTGTCTGCTTTGGTGTGCGTCAACGCCGATGGAGGATTTGTGCCCCCCCTTTTTCATTTTGCCTGGCAAAAAATTAGAGTACGTGACACAGCAGGAGGTTTGAAAGGCTCGATGTTTGCCGCCAGTGAGTCTGTATTTCTCACGACTAAGCTGTTTATCCAGTACGTCGAGTGGTTCGTACAGGTCATTCCACCAGAGAGACCCGTACTGGTGATTGCAGATAGTTACAAATGCCATTTTCGAGCAGAACACTTCAATATGCTCGGAAACACGTTGAAGTTGCTCAACAGAGAATAGAACGAGAAAAGGTGTTGGCTGAAAAGCGAGATCAAGCGGAGCTTAGGCGCAGAGAAACAGACGAACGGAAGGTGATGCGTGCAGAAGACCCACGTCATCTGAAGCGTTGTATACGAAAAGACGTCATTAAGCTCCGTGTCCCGGAACCTGAACCGTCAACTTTTGACGCTTTTGAAATGGACGTCATGACCGTTTGAGGCAGTCGAGCAGCTTAGTGCATGCATGTGCAAACTACGTTTTCCTTCTTCTTTCGAACCATGTACTTCATGCCATCTAACTCTGCCTCTTTCATATTCAAAATGTTTGCTTAAAATGTGTCCCGGAACCGGGGTCTAACGGATACCCTGAAATCAGTTTGAAAAAATTGTGAATGTTGCCTGTGTCGGCTAGGGTCAACATTACGAATGTCATCCTATGCTGTAGCATATTTCGTACTCCAGGCTCGAGCTTCAAACGACATTCAAACAATCAAGCAAAGCAGATCGCCATGCAAGGCCTGTGGTGTGCTGGGTCGCCTCGGGCACGCTTCTGAAGCCTAACTACCATTCCGCGGTGGTGGACGGACGAACCCCATGTCGTCCTAAGTGTAAATATTATGGCATCACTGTTGCAGCTGGTACACAGATCGTGAACAGGAACAATGTGCTGCCGATCACGAACGGCACCCCGGCAAAATGCAGTACCGTTCCAAGGTGTTTGCTACAGCTGTGATAACAGCATTTGACCTCCGCAGCGGAGGTTTGGCAGGGGACGGCGCGTAGCGCAGAGGGCTTAGCCCTGCAAGGAGGTACTATTTATTTAGCGGAGGACCCCGATGAGCACAGCGAGGAGGGCCGCCGCAGGCGGAATATCACCTTTGATGCATCAGTCATTGCATGTGGCTAATGGTTTGTGATCATATGAAAGCTTTGTTGTGGTTAATGATTAATAGTTGAAGTAGTGTGATAAACTGTCTAATAACATTTAGAATCATGTGTGTCCGAGTATGAAAATCCAGAGCTTCCCCGGGCAACGCACGGCATTAGTCGACTTTAGCAATACTATTAGGTCAATCGATTGTCAGCGTTTACGCGAGGATAAAAAATCGCTGTTGTTGTGAGATCCCAGTTTACTAAATGAACAATAGATGATGGAAGTAAGTCTTACAAATTAACTTACACCTGATTGCCGGTTTGCTGCGAGAAGCTTTTTGTTTCAAGAGATATATTGTACCACTGACGATATCTCAAGTTTGCACTGCATGAGGCATGAGGATTCCTCATCCAGTGAAACTTGATTTGAGGAATGGCTGGAACTAAATCTTAAGCCTGCTGATTATATCTGCTCTCACCGCAACGTACTCCCACCAAATTGCATGATATGGGTTCTCATACGCGGTTTTATGAGTGAGCTGGAGTAAATTCCAGACATCAGTTGGCGTTTTTTTCTCATTGAACCACTTGATGAACTGCACCGCTTGCAGATGTTTAGCGATATCCTCGGTGTTCGTCACATGTTTCGCGTCAAAAAGCATTTTTGCTACTGTATCCTCTCCGTAGTGCTTCGATAACGTCCCGATCAACGCTTCAGGTGGATTCTTCGAGCGAATTTTTATAAGATAATTGCCAAATCGTTTCAAACTAGGATTGAGTAGGACTTCGTCCAGTCCATGATCAAGCTTGTTTAACTGGAGATTTTTGAAGACTTCGTTCACGGAGGCCGTTTGCACTGTCAAGTGCTCAAGTTGATTGTCAGTCACTAACAACTTCGGGACAGCTGTATTAATCCAAGTTGTGAAGAACCCTCTCTCTTCTTTACTGTCTGTCGGGGTGGTGCGAAAGCGTAATACTCGAGTTGTGGGGATGTCCTTCTGGTCAAGGTTTGTCAACGTTGAACCTCTAGTAGTCCTAATGGCATGTCCACATCCAAATGAAGCTGCAGCAATGAGCACCATGCAAAAACAACGCATCATCAGTTATAGTTGCTTGGTAATGAGACGAATGTGAAATGAATGAAGATCAAACAACAGGTTTCTTGTTCGCAGATGTTTTCGCCTTACTCTACAAGAGATGTCAAAGGGGGCCTATCACAATTTGACTTTCACCCCCGCTGCAGGGAGGTGATAATCCCACTAGACAAAACTGTTAATCCCACTAGACAGTACCGATAAAAAGGTACACCAGTCTGTAACAGCAGATACCTCTTAATCGCACTAGACAAGAAACTCATAGAATGTTGCGTTCACTAGCTTTGCTGTATTTTGGAACTACAACAACAGCGAATGAGGTGACTAAAAGATTTCAAAAGCTGTAATGAATACTGTCGTCGCTGTCTGGTCCTGAGTTTTGGTTTAGGACACATTGTCGTGATGGAGTGGCTGTAGAGCGTTCAAAAGCTGACAACTGCCTCCGAGTTCCCGAGACACCACACCCTCGTTTGTGTGTTTTTTGTGTTTTTTGTTAGTCGCACGCCGCGTTTTGATGTCAGGTTCAAATACCACAGCTTGAGGTGGAGGGGCCTCAGTAAATCGGTCGATTTTCCAATGAACATGGAAGTCAGATACTTCAAGTGATTTCCCTTTTTCTCTAAGATGTTGAAGCCGGTGACTACACGGAAGACCTGTGGAATGGGTGAAAATATGTCTACAATCACTTGTTGTCATCGAATTCATGATATCCACACATCGGAGTAAAGCATAACTGTGGATAATTTTAACCACATTGGTGAAAATTGGGTTCCGCAAAGACTTTGGAACTTTAATTCGGTCTTTACTGACCGCCGTACGGTGGTTCTTGATAGAAATACTCCACCAGCCTCTCACTGTTTGGTACATCCTGAAGAGATCACCTCTGCTAAGAAGCCATCCCTTCAAAGCCGAATGATAACTTTCAACCCTTGACGTGGCATAAATGTCGAAATGTACGTGTCGATTTGTCCAGCAGCGAACAAATCTCATTTTCCACATATTCAACCATAGATTGTCAATATAAGCTGCTTCGGTTGGACACAGCCGATGCAACGCATCGTGTAGTGCTTCGTATTCATCTGCTGAAGATGCTCTTGTCAAAGCTATAAACGTATCTAAGAACTCCTCCAGTTTTTCTTCATCTATAACTCTCGTTTTTTTAGCCAATTAGTGTTTCTCATTTTGCGATTCTGGGTCAATTTCGTGTTTGCGGAGGATGTCCTAAACTTCTCTGTGTCGGAATCACATTGCACTGAAAATGAGTTCTTAGCATGTTTGCGCACATCCATGACGATGTGCCATATGCACAATATGACAGGAATACTTGGAAAGACAACTTCCAACGCGTTCATTAGAGCGCAATCGCAATCCGAGATGATAACTTGTGGAAATGAAATGCGTTCGCTCTCTATTACTCGCTTCAGTTCCTTAAGTGCCCATACATAGTCATCTTTAGTTTCGTTGCGGAGAAAAGCTTGAGCAAGGTGAATAGTAGTATTCATACCAGTGACGCCAACCAAATTTAATAGCGGCATGTCAAACACGTTAGTTTTATATGTACAATCTAGTAAAATCACGTCTGGGTTCTCCTTAAAAATTTCAACCGCTGCCTTGAGTGCAAAGAACAAATGCGAAATGCGAGAATCTGGATCTACTTTCGCAGCGAAGAAATGATCTTCGTCAGACAGTATAGAGATAAGATTCTCAATCCATGATTTTTGTTCATCAAAGTATGTAGGTTTTGCTGCCCGACGAATATTATGGATATCTTCAATCGTTACTGCAGAGTCTGGATTAGTTTCGGGAATGCGAACCATAGAACGGGAGGGTTTTATACCTAAGCGAGTATCTAGAACTAGAGAATCACGAATAACAGGAGTCATCTCGGCTCTACGATGTTCTGGGTGCGAAGTTGGGTTTGTAGAACAGGGGTGATTGTGCAGAAATTCAGATCCATCAAATTTACGAAACCATTCTAGTGATTTATCATAATGGAGGTGCTATTTCCCCGAATCTCGATTAAGGTACAGACTGATTTTCATAGGACAACCACATTTGCGAGAAGCTGCATTGGGACGTTTTTTTGCTCCAGGTCTCGACTTAAAATTGTCCTTGTAAATTCCATGACGGTCACAGGCAAGTATAACTCGATACTTAATTTTGTGGCGATCTGGAATCGAACGTTCGATTACCATAGCGTATCCATGGTCTCGTGCAAAATAATTTATATGCTGCTTTGCATATTCAGGAGAAGGGAAACTTTGTGGTGGAGGAACAGGAAACAAATGCCACTCATTTACGTTTGTAGGTCCGCCGGAATGCTTTTCAAACTCCTTTTATCTACCAGAACGGATTTAGGTTCTATGTTGCCTTGACCGTTCAATATAACCTCTCCAGGTACATCTCCGTGTTGTGAAACTCCGCAAACCAAGTTTTTATCTACAAAACTTCCTTCTCCAGAACGTGCAAATTTCTCATTGGCATTCCTATAAGCGACAGCCCCTTCACAGCATTCACTGTTTTTTTCTTCTGACGAAATTGAAACACAAGTAGTTTGACTAGCACGCAAAAGATCAGTGTCGAGCGTGAAGAATTGATTCTTTGGGTTTGAAACCACCGTTCTTGTTTCACTTTTGGGATTGTTCACTGTTTGTTTGTCTCGCCTCATCACTTCGCAACCTAGTTCTGGTGTGTTGATCATGGGCGCCAGATTAAGGACCATGGAAGGAAGATGTTGAATAAAATCAGAAAATTGTTCACGACGAGTGGGTGCTGAAATTTCACTTCGGATCAAATCAAATGAACGAATACTGCGCCATTGGCTCTTACTACCTTCTTCTTCTTTGCGAACTTTCCATGTTGTTGTCAAAAGTTCATCGGTATCGAGGCACAGAGGGTAACTTTCTGCGTCGGGGTCGATTGCTAAAATGCGTGCTTGAACAATACGACCATTCCGCCCAGTATCGCCATATCCAGGAGACATATAGGCTACGTAATCTCCAGCCCGCAACTCTTTTCTCCCTAATCGGGCAATCGCGCTCTTTACTGCCGGTAGTTCATGAGCTTTCATTGTTTTCCTAACAAGCGTATTCTGGATCAAAATCTGCCTAGTACTTCGAATGGTGAGATTTCCAGAAGTGGTTTTATTTATGCATCCAACCAGTGGTTATTTTTTACTTCTGCTGTGACGGGGTCACACGAGCACCTTGCTTAGAGGAAGCGTGCTATTAAGAGTATACAAACTCTAAGTGAACGGCAGTTCACTAGTCCCTGGTCTGAGTGGACTTAATAGCCAGTTTAGAGTAGATTTTAGACTGATTTATTTATAGTTAATTTGGTTCATTTGGCCTGTAATACAAACTCCTAATTAACTATACTTTATCCTAATTATGCATATAAAAGGTAGGTTAATTACTTTTGGTTCCCTCAGCCACCTCAACCTACGTGGCAGTAGTGTGGTCCACACCACTCACAACAGAGTATTAAAACAAATACCCACAGAAGTATATCAACTTCTAAAGGCGGTACCCTTTCTAGGGTACCCCTTCATGTAACCCCCTTACATCTGAAACCAAATGCTGTACCGTACTATCGGTACTGTCTAGTGAGATTAACAGTTTTGTCTAGTGGGATTATCAACTCCCTACTTGAGCATGTAAACCATTCAAGAAAAATATACTAATACCGTGCTATACACGGGGAAGCTCTGGATTGAATACAACTAGGCGTTCTGAACTAGATGAAATGCTTTTGACAATTCGAGGTGCATCAATATCACCGAGAGTAAGTGACACCTACATCTTAAAATTCTCAGCAACAAGATATTAAATATGTTTTCGCTGCAAAATGCGATTGAAAAAGATTAGCAGGTTAAGAACACCTGCCGGATTTTAAAGCGTCTAGGCGCGAATTCTCCTGTATTGTATTTTGCCGCGGAGTGAAATACTTCAGAAACCTTAGCGATAACGGCTCCATAAGATACAGCTGACACAGTGTTTTCACTCGAGTGACAGCGACGTAAAATGACGAACGCTAAGGATACGGCCGTGTTGAATGCCGGAATGGACCAAGAATCATCTTTATCACTGTTAGGCCTTGGCAATATTCACTAGTGAGAGCGAAAGCAGGAACTAAGGGGACTTGTTTCACAACCACAGTGAACGAACGCTGAGGCATGATGATCTTTACATTTCTCTAAAATTGAGTTACCAAATAGCTATATATTATGCTGCCCAGTTCATTGATTGTGTTTCTTTCCGTGGCGAGTGTCGGTGCGAGTGCAACCACTTAATTACGAACGGGTCTATAAGTTGTGGGTTTTTCGCGGGATAGTCACAATATCTGTTTAAACTCGTGCGGTTCAGACAACATTCCTGGGTGATTTGGGTTTTGATGTTGCAGGTAGCCGCCACAAGTAACATTCACTGGGACCTTTTAAATATCCAGCGGCTATCTATAACTGCATATTCGATGGTATCAATGATGTATTAAACCGTAGAATTTTTTTATTTATTGCATATATAAGAAAACAGAAGAATAACCCCCACTTGTCCAGAAATTTCAAAAAACATATTAAATGTTTCAGTCTTTGTTTTTTGACAGGTTCTATACGAAGAAACTTTTTTGAGCTTTTATTTTGGGTATCCGGAATATAAGATTCCAAAGTTATTTTGGGTAGAATGACCTCTGTAGAAACTCTGGATTAAAATCCAGAGAACTGTTTTGTACTTGTCTTCAAGGTACTGAGTGACATATCTAGTAGCTCAACAGCTAGCATAAATTAAGTGTATACCTGCATAATGGTACTTCATGAATGGTTTCGAACCATGTCGATCATTTATGATCATGGGACGATGATACTGCAACAGATATTGGACAACCATTGATTGAATTCTCCCGACATTAGGGGATGGATTTCACGGACTTCAAATCCTCAAACAGAAACCTGCTGACTTCCTCTGTCTAAGCGAATACGTTCCTTTTAATTAAAACATACATGATTTCATTCAATTGCTCTGAGCGAGCAGGACCTGTCCAAAAAATTTACAAACTCCTTGAGTATCCGATATCAAATTCGATGGAAATTCTGTGAGGAAATCGTACCAACTTACACCTAACGTTGATCCAATATTCCGTAGCAGGCTGCTACGGAATACTAGCAGCATCGCCATCCCATCATCATGGTCTTAGAGTTAGTCTTTACCCATACCACTATTATGGGACGATAATTGAGACGATTGGAGACCACTACATAGAATGTGGGAATCGTCTCGCAATCAACTGCGCGTTGCTGGGGAAGCTCCAGACACTGTTGAAAGTATATGTACTACATCCCGGTATGAAAAGCAGTCGCCACGGATGGTGGTAAATTCGTTCCTAATACTAATTCCCTAAAACGTCATTTAGGTTTTCTATGCCGGTCCCCATCAATACCTTTACGCTTGAACATGCAGACTGACAATGGACCTTGTCTAAGGTAATTCTAGTAACACCTGACGACGTCGTATAGTTCCACATGTGTCATTAGCAAACACGGATTCTACTTTGTAATCGATGTACTGCTGTGGTATAAAAGTCGTTTGAACACCATTGCTTAAGTAAGCTACTAAGGCATCACAAAAATTTAATATACGATTGTAACTAGGGCAAGTGGTGCAATGATATTGTTGCTGTAATGGATGAAAGCGACAAAATGGGCAAGAGTATTGATTTGCTCTTAAGAATCTACTTGGAAGTACTATGTTGCATGTAACATCGTAATTATGATCTTCAATAAGCCAGGCGAATCGAGAGTGAATACAGGGTGGAGGATTTTTTGGAGTATGAAAAGTTTCTCTTCATGTGGACTAGATCCCCACTTTTTCCACCCTAGTGTTTACGTTGCAAGCAACACTCGTTTCCGGCGACGCTTTTCATTAAGTTGAGCTTCAGCATCTTCTTGTTGTTTCACCTGAACTTTGCGTGAAGCACGATCAATCCAGGAGCGAGCTTTCGACTGCCAAGCAGATTCACGAGCACGAACAACACCACGGGCTTCTTTACGAAGTGCCAGGACCCGATGTTGAGCTAAAGCTCTTCGACTAGCAGCAGCAGCATCCGCCAGAGTGAGTTTTCGTGCAAAAGCGTCTTCTTTCTGCTGTGTTTTCGTGCGTGCAGCTTCTTCCATGGTTTCAAGCTCGGTGCGTCGGTCTTCAGCCATTTTGGCTAGATATGTGCGGTGCTCAGCGACCAAAGCTGGGACCAATTCTCCTGTTTCACGAGCTTGACGTTGAGCAGCAGCAAATTCTGTCTCCTTTTGCTTGTAGGCCTCAAGAAGTTCAAGCTCTCTAGCTGCTACCCGAGCTTTAGTATCCTCACGCTCCTTGGTAATTAGCTCTGCAAATGTGCGTTCCTCCATGGCATTGGTTGACTGCTTGCTTTCAACAAAAGCCTCCACATCTCGTTCGGTGGCACGGATTTTCTGTGCCAAGTCTTCGTCAACACGAGCTTGCTCTTCTGCTAGTTCGGCACCTTCGTCACGCAATACTAGACCAGCTTCACGCAATTCCCGTCCAAAGAACCAGTCGTCCGCTTCGACCATCTCATCGTTGAGTGCTTGAAGCTTTTCACGTAATTCGGCAGCAATTTTTCGTGCTGCAGCATCTCGAAGGTCTCGAGCTTCCCATACCCAGCGAAGTGCTAGTGCGCGAGCAGCTTCGTTTAGTTCCAATCGCCAATGTCGTGACGGATCCTTCCCTTCTTCATCAGAGTCCACGTGATCTTTCTTACCAGCTCGACGACGTGAGCGTTTAAGTTTACGGGCATACCGCTCCATCTCTTCTTGAGCTTCAGGTCGAGGAAAAGCGCCACCCAGTCTCTTTCTAGCAGCTAACAACCATTTCGTAAGCACTCGACCCTCAATAGCACCTCGTGCTACGACAATAGGAGCAAATGGTACATCGCCTCCGTCTTCATCACTACCTTCGTCACTCGAGAATTCATCAGCACGCATCTTTCTCATGTCAGCAGCAAGTTTATTTGCTTGTTTTCCTAGGGCCTGCTGCCTCGTAGTCAAGCACACGCTGCAAAGTGTGGCATACGCAGCATGCTTGCGAAAATATGCTTTCCACAGGTCAGCATCCATTTCCTGTTCGCCAAACTCGTTCTCGAATCCATCGATGAGTCGATCTAATGCACGAACATCGTGTTCCTTGGCTCCATCTTCTGGTGCCAGATCAACATGAAGCGTGTAGCCGCCATCTTCACGTTTTCCACACACACAACATTCATTTTGTCGACTCGCAGCTACGATTCCAGTGATGAGTTTGGCAAACGTTCGTCTTTTACGAGCTCTTGCTAACCAGTACAGTGCCAAATCACGAGAAGCACCCTCCATCGGCACATTTGACCACGATCGACGCATTTTCTCCAGTTCATCTTCGGAATCCGATGAAATGTCAGAGCGATCGTCTTTTAGTCGTCGACCTTCGCCCATATTCACGAGTTCATGGTAGAGATCGCGTATATACTCTGAATTCGGACGATCATCACCTGCTGGGCCGTCAGTAGATTGAAGCGTTCGCGGTGTGAAAAGCTCTGCTAGATGTTGAAGCACCCACGGCCGATTTCGCTCCAGGAACCTATGTCGAAATCGTTCCGAATTGAGAGCTTGCAGCTCTAATCGCTCTCGCTCGAGTTCTCGTTGTCTACCAGCACCCAAAGCAAGTTTCGCCGCGAGGTCTTCATCCAACGTACCATCAGCAAGTTTGCGTGGCTTCCATACCTTAAACTTGTTGCCAAGACGGATGCAGCTCATTTCAAGTGCCTTCATCAAATAGTACACTACACCGATGATAAGAAGCGTGATCGGATCGCCAAACCAACTGTAGCTAGCACGTAGGCAGACAGAGATGCCCAACATACTCAAGAGAATTCCTGCCGAGTAAATGACCAGCAAAAAGTAGAGTTGTGATGAAAAGCAGAGCAAATCCAGGCTCTGACAGCTCGGATGGATGCTTTCATCAGGTGCTGTGTGTGCTAGTGGCCATCGAGTATCTCTTGTGGCAAACCGATGCCTCTGGTACGCTGAGTACTCGTAGAGCTTCCATCCATGAGCTAACTCCATTGTGTTGAGTTGTAGTGCTCCAAGAACAAAATTGCTGGGAATAATGAAGACGGAGAAGAGCGCATAGTACAACAAATCTGTCTGTCTGACACCATAGAGCGCTGGCATCCTTGTATCGTCGCTGAAAAATGCCTGGAAGGCAAGCAAGATCGGTGCGATGAAGAGTTCCGTGAACACAACACTATAACCAGCCACACCCTCAAGCACCACTTCAACACCTGCTGCTTGACTGTCAATTCGCTCACAAACACGTTGCCATTCTGCTTCCTCCTGAGCCTTTTGCTCACGTGTACGTCGCCGTCGCTTTTTCATCCTTCGGTGCAATGAGAGACGCCATTTAGGCCATAAAGCACGCATTCGTCGTAGCAGTGGTGCCGTGTAAAGATGTTCAATCATCACCAGTGTCAAGTTGACAAAGTAAAACATGGTGAAGCCGATGAAATCTGCCGAACCCATAGCCATCATACTTTCGGAAGCTGACAGTACAACAGCAAACGGCATCACCAACAACTTCTCGTGCAAGAAATGCTCCAACACAAACTCGATCATTGCCCGCATAATCTTGAAGAGCACGAGGTAGCCGTAAATGTTTTTTGTGAACCACGGAGAGTATGAAAACTCCCAGAAGACAAGCATCGGCGCCATGAAGCACACTGTTGTAAGTAGATAATTCGCACGTTTCCAGGCTCGTGGATCCCAGAATTCGTTCTCTTCTTCTTCTTCGTCTTTTTCGGCTTCAACCGAAAACGGATCCGAAGGAGTTGTTACTGACATCTCCTTGTAGGCGTTGTCCTCTGGTTTCGAGTCCAAAGTTTCTGGAATTAGTAGTCGGGACCCAAGCAACAGCAAGTAGATTCCAATGATAAACAAGCAAAGACCCACGCGGCCTCGCTTATAATTCAGCACTCGCGTCTTGTTCAGCGAAATTTGATCCAGCCAGTCCCCAGCCGTAGCCTCAAACGAAGCTGCACTGGGAGAATTGAGTGGATCCGTTGAAGCCAAAACATGCCACCAAGTGTAAATGAGCATGCACGCAACAATTATTGGCATAAATGCCAAGAAAACGCCGATCGGAGGTGGCGTCGCTACGTTCTTGAGCAGCAACTTCATACGGAACTTAGGTGGCCGCTTCATCTTGGTGAACAAGCGATTAATGACCCAGATGACGAACTACAAGAAAAAACAATGAGTACCATCCATCTCAAGACAACGTAGAGGAACGTACCCCGAGAATCATACTGGCCAATGCCACAAGCGTGAAGAAACCCAAGTAGACGTCCACAGTGAATTGGAAGAGATTCATGAGTTCGAACCAATTCAGTGGTTCCCAAGTCACCTGCAATGTGTACTCATTCGACGCCAACAAATTGGTCGCCTTGCTAAAAGCGCAGGGATAAACGCCCTTCTTGGCAAGTGTGGCCAACGCATCAACCGACCGCGTTACAGCACAGAGGTTGCCAAAGTTCACTTCAGCCTGTACCAGCCTTTTTAAGCCGGGAGTGACCTGATAGTAGCTCAGATTGAGATATACTTCCTGTGGCACTGCTAGCTGTAAACCGGCTTCGCTTCCAACTGATTGCAAAGCACACAGAGGGTTACTACAGACCCATCAAATGACTACGAGTTTTCAACTTACCTTTAACGGGAATGAGCGCGTCAGTACCCAAAGAATTCTGAATTGTATCGGAGCGACCCCAACCGGTTCCTGTTGTGGCATCACCTTCCGCCACAAATGCATCTACAGCAGTAGGATCGCGCGTGATGTAAAACAAAACTGTCCCAGTGGGTGCTTCGTACCAGCGCAATTTCTCTGCACCTCCTTCGAGGTTTTCTTCATACAAACACGAGAGACTCACTCCGCGCTCGAACGTCTCGAAGGTTGTTGATCCTGCCGAAGAATCGGAGCTTGAAGTTAACGACGTAGCCGCAGACGATATCGAGGATATAAGTGACTGAGTTACCGCAACTTCTGCAGTGTACTCGATCATGCATCGATCTGCATTCGGAGTAAGCTTTTTTCTCCATGGGTATTGATCTACCTCGACGGTTTGATCGTAGCTCACAAAAGTACAATCTGGATGGGTCTCTAGCATCTTGAACAGGAAAATATTTGAGTCAAACCCACGGCAGGACGAGAAGTAAGGTAGATATGGAAGAGCGAGGAATTCATCGCCATCCAGCTCCTCACTCCACCACGAATCTGAGCGCAGAACGACTTCTAATGGGTCCGGGACAGAGTACAAACCAAAAAATCCGTCGGTGAGACTACGATTTCAACTGAATCTGAACTGCCGTTGCTGCTTGCATTCGTGTCGGTCCCCGTGACAAGTTCACCGATGCTGTTTTGCTCTGAGTTTCGAATGTATCCCCTCTTGCTTGATAACATGGGGTCACCGACAAAAATGTCGGACATCCGATTGATGAGTATTGTATTCGCAACCTGCTGCTTGTAAGTGAGCGTTCCTGCCACTCGAACGTATTCTTCAGGCAGATTAAGAGGCAACATCAAGTTGTCCATGTCTGCTTGTTGCATCACAGCAAGAAAAGTATTGGTGGACGGTGTCGATGGAGAGTAATCAGCACGTCCAGGCGTGAATACTGTGAGATCAAATCGATCTTCTGTAAATCCTTCAGCAAAATCGCGAACGTAAAGTCCGTGAACCAACTCCACAGCTAAAGTGATCTCCGTTTCTGCTAGTGCAGACACACTAAACTGCAGATATCCATGTTTGTTGTCAGGAAAACCTCGATCGGTGACTTCACTGTTCTCGAAGTAGTATGGCATCTGCTGTCGCTCACATGAACAGCATCCAGCTATGTTGGTAGTTTCGTTGCTTCCACTATCAGCAGCAGTTCTTGAGACCTCTGCAAGAGCAAGAGTTCGTCTCTCACAGAAAAACGGCATGTTGTTGCAGATGAAGTAGTCTCCATTGTAAGTCTCCATACACTTCTTGTACAATCGAGTAGCCGTAGTGTGATCATTATTAGGGTACGTACAACTTGGAGGTTCATCAGTCAGACTACATTTGTACTGGGGTGGACAAGGTTTGCAGTCTTGGTACACAGAGACCTGGTAATGGGCACCATACGTTAGGTTGCGCTCGACTTGAGTTGTGTTGATCGTAACAACGGCCACCTCGAAAGGCTCTAGAACAATACTACCAAGTCCGTGACCCGCAAGTCCAGTCAAGTCTTGGAAGTCTGATCCATTCAATAAGCGATCATTTGTAAGCGGGATGGGACTAACACGTCCGAGCACTTCAGTGCCAGTTTTAACGCACTGGTAAATGCTGTCAGCCCCTTCAGGAGAACTTGTACCATTTGGACACTTGAACATTTGAGAGCACGCACATGCATCCAACCTGAGCAGATCTTGGTCGCTATCCTCACTCGATTCCGACACGAATCCCGCAATATCAAGTGTTTCTTCCCCAAAAGTCTCGATCAACTCGATAGCATGGTGTAAATCGTACACGTACGGATCAACCGGAACAACTTGAGCAGCATATTTTGTCTCTACTAGTGTCTGAAGTTCTGCGTATGAACGTACAGTCGTTGTCTCGGTCCACGCCGTCTGAAAACTAACACCAGTTCCTCCCTCCGCAACGAGTGCGGTTAAATCGATTGGTTTTGATCCACGACTGCCAAGAAAACTGCACTGAATAGCCGAGTTATGCACTTTATCCCAGCCAAACCGCTTCGGATTGTAAACTGTGGCCTTGGCAGTGGATGGCGTAGTTGTACACTTCCAGAGTTGAAACACACGACGCACCACCTTGGTTTGTGCCACACAATCACAGTCATTTCGACGAAGTGCAAACTCTACAGTCCTCCACTTGTGATCACGAGCACAGAAGCGATTTCGTTCCTCCGCACGATTGACTACAATCTGCTTGTTAGCGTTGTTGGGGTCCGGTCGTAGACGGAATATCTCCTTGAGGGTATCGTCAATACCATCAAAACAGCGCATATCGTGAGCAGATACTACACGGATGTCACCTTCTCCGAGATATTTGGTGTAGTTCATGTACAAGAACGGATTGCTATCTTCACTTGAAAGCCGTCGACGCAGCGCATCGTTCGCAATCTCACCAAGAAAGGGATTAGCAGTACCAGTTGGGCAAAAGTAGTCTGCAGGGCACGCATAGCTATCCTTTTGTGATTCGGCTGTACCAGTCACACAATACTTCCCCGCTGGACAGAGCTCGAGAAGCTGACCTCGAGGTGAATCAAGCGTCAAATCCGGCGTTGTACCAGCGCCACAGACAAACCCTGCTGGACAGAGGTGAGAAAAAGCAGTATCGGCAGTCGTTGATGAATCGCAGACATACCCTTCGGGACAAGGTTGTGCCTGTGCTACTAGTTCCGTAACTTTTGACCACACTGAGGCCGAGCAGAAGATGTCTGCTTCACAAGTACCCGGATACCATTGTTCCTTGTAAAAGAAGCCCGACGTACAATTTCGTGCAACGTCATAGGCCCTTGAAACAGGTAGATCAATTGCTAGGGAGCCCCGAGCAAACATATTGGGCGGAGGGTACTGATCGTCGTCACCATAACCTTGGTGAGGCACTCCTGTTCCTGTACTGATCTCATAAAGGGGACCATGAAAATCTGCAAAACGTTGATACAGATCCGATCCTCGAGGTTGCATGTTTTCATAGCAACGTCCGTTGTCACGATCAGGTAGGAGGTGAGCTCCTCGACCGAATTCATCAATCCAAGGCTCTAGTAAGACGCCGAAAAAGTAGTTCGAACCTCGTTCAAGACACTGTGCGTATGTCAAATTGATAGCCACTGGTGTGTACACGTGTGGTAGATCGTCAACAGTGCATGGATTCGAGATGCCGTCAATAGGACAAACGGTTCCCGGAGCACATTCAAGGCATTCTTCAACTCCACGTAGCTCCCAGTTCTTTGACCAAGTACCTTGAGGACAAGCCAGACATGCCAAACCATCAGCAGTCAAACTTCCGCGATATGAACCAGGCGGACAAATTTTAGCGACGGCCGTGCCATCGTTTTCACACGTCGTACCAGGCGGACAAGGAACGCATTCTGTCGACTCAATCGTTGGGGCATAATAACCTGGAGCACATTCAGCTGCTAGTACGGTGCCTTCGAGCTGAGCAAATGTGCCTTTCGACGTAGGAATTGGTGCTGCAGTCCCGCTTGGACATGTGAAACCAGGAGGGCAGAGACCAGAACCCTTGGGTGAATATGAACCAAGTTCACAGTAGAAACCTGCCGTGCAGTTCTGCGGATAGCGATAGTCTCCAACTCGAACTTCGTCTGCTACAACACCTTTCAGACAGTAAGTTCCAGGCCGACATGGATAAGGTCTCAACCTCGTATCATTCCGAAATCCATCGGACGTAGCTGTGCCTTCGAGACAATAGAAACCTCGTGGACACAAGCTGTTCGGAGAAGCAAGTGATGTCTTACTACAGATGTAACCTGGTTGACACAATGCTGGCATGACACGACCGTAACCTGGACAGATGAACCCCACGGGGCATGCTGTGCAATTCGACTGAGCTGTCATACCATTGAAAGTACCAGGAAGACAAGGCAACGGAGCGATGTGACCTGTTTCCGGGCAATACGAACCGACCGGACAAGGAATTCGCGTTCCAAATGGACAATAAAATCCCGGTGCGCATTCGCCAAAGCCCCGCGGATTAGAACTTCCTTCCGGACAGTACATCGACTCGAAACATGGCTGAGCTGTCGAATAATTCTTCATGAGCGAATCGCTAGCTGCCGTTCCGGGATGACAATACGTCCCAGTTGGACACGGAACTGGTCTTCGTAGTGCAAAGTCTGTTGAATCGTAGTTAAAGTAAGTATCTTCGACGCGGAGGTTGTCTGCGTCTGCGAGTTTTACACAAGAATCGTCCAAGCAGAATCGACCACGGATAGGACCCTCGAATGAAGAACCAGGAGTTAAAGGGAGCTGTCGTAGTTCCATCCAGAATCGTGAAGGGTAGGAACTTAGCTGAAGACCAAAGTCTTCTGTCTCATTACGCCAACAACCACTTTTCCGGGCTTGAATACTAGCGAGAGGGGTTTTACCACGCTGACGACGCAACGTCGTGGGCTTTTCGGCGGCCGATGGAGTTGCTACGAGCATTCCAGTATGACTTGTAGTTGGTGTGCACGTTGTAGCTGTCGTTGCAGTGCCTTCGAGACAATAATGACCTTGAGGACAAGGCTGTTCGGCTTGTTCAATTCCAGTGACATCGCAAACAAAACCTGCTGGACACAAGCGCGGCACGTGCATACCTGTATGAGGACAATGATAACCAATTGGACACCGAAGACATGCAGCTTGAGCAGTTTTAGGTTGGTACGTCCCTCGAGGACACAATGTGAAAGCAACATTCGCGACACCAGGGCAGTACGTCCCTCGTGGACAGGGAATTTTCCCGTTCGAACCTTGAAGCTGCTTTGGACAGAAGTATCCCGTCGGACAAGCTCCAAGTAGTTCAAATACGACGTAGCTGCTGGTAAAATCTTTCCCGTTGTTGGAGACCTCGAACAGCGCGTGCCTGGGTTGGGTCAGATCGTGGAATTTGTCGAATCCCCGTCGAGCGTCATCGTACGGCATCGGGTGAACTACTTCGCACAACAACAACTTGGACGTCACGAAAGTTGCTGGAAAAATATGCAGCCCGAGGCGACAAGATAACGCCGTCGTATTGATGAAGTTGCGTCCATACGCGAAAATCACGAGGGATTCGTCACTGTCAAAAGCTTGAGTTGGAGCGATGGCCTCGAGAGTTTCATCTTCATAGTAGAGGAAATTGACACCAGAGAGTGAGAAGTCCTGTTGATTGTTAGATACTTCCACGGATACTAAGCGCGTGAGGTATTGAGGGTAATAATGCGCGTCTGGAAACAAGTAGATGCTTCCAACGTTTGGATCAGCCCATTGGTTCCGATATTCTGGCAACGGAGCTGGTATTAGTCCACCGCTTTGTGCTGGTAAGGGTGGCGTCGTACAACGCATCTTTGTTGGATTTAAATATTCACCTGGAGTCAACACGTACCCAAAACGGCAGGATAGCAAGGAGGAATTCACAAACGCCACACCGTCGATATCAACTCGAGTTCCTGCTACGTATGCTGGACCGAAAGTGGGTGATATCGAGCGTATTCCTTGCTCTTCGTAGTAGATGAACGCAATTAATGTATCTGTGTAATCCTGAGCATTTCGAGTCACTTCCAATGTGAAAACGCCAGGACTATGAGGTGGAGACATACACAATATCTCATCGTAGCTTACCCAGTTCCCCTTTACAACAATCTCAGCAAATTTGCAGCGAATAGCATCCGTTTTTCGGAATGGTCCACCTGTAATTCGTACTGAAAAGTTTCCTGTTGTCGGCCCTAGAGATGGGAAGACTGAATTAATTGCCATCTCGGGATCATATGTGAACACTGTTTTGCTCTTTGTGAACATCGATACATCACCGAATAGGCCATGATTTGCCATTTCTACGTAAACGTCTCCTTCACCAAGTCCACTAGGAGATACACACGTGAACTGAGTGGAACTGAGAAAAGTTGCGGCTGCCGTAACACGCTCGCCAAACTTACACCTCAAACTACTTGTGTTGCGGAAGTTAGTACCCGTGACGACAACTTCGGTTCCACCTTGTAAAGGTCCATGATTCGGTTCAAGTGAAGACACGGTAGGGGTTGGAGTGTAGAGATACATGACGCCACTTGTGGAGTAGTCCTCACCATTAGAAGATACTTCGACTGCCACCGCAACGCCATCAATACCCGAATTTACTGAAACTAACTTCGGTGCAGTGCATTGAGCAGTTGTAGCGGATAGAACGGTAGCTGTGGTTACCATAGTGCCAAACCGACACACGACATATTCAGATCCTGCTGTAAAATTGCCACCAACAACGTTCACAATTTCACCTCCATCAATATCTCCACTAGCTGGATAAATTCTACTAACGTAAAGTGATTCTATGTAAGCGAAAGCCAGGTTGAACTCCGAAAAATCGATATCGTTGTCTGAAATTCTGACCGCAACCTGCTTAGGCTTGGATACAGCAGGTGTTCTACAACCTACATGTGTTTGGTTAGTGTATTCTGTTCTGACAATTTGATCACCGATTTTACAGGAGTAGCTTCCATCTACATCAAACGGTATGCCCGAAATGTGAAGTAAAGTTCCACCAGTAATGATACCACTAAGAGGTGATAATTTCAAGAATCGAGAGGAATCAATCGCGTATTCAAAGTCATCGGCAAAAACATCAAACTCCAGCTCGTTGAGACCAATCGCCAATGGAACCGTTCCTGCAGATTTAACTTGTGGTGCAACACATACCACTTGATTTGTAGAGAGCTTAACGGTTCCTGGAACAACTTCGGAGCCAAATTTACAGTAAACAAGAGAAGTCGGGAATGTAGATGATAAAGACAAAATCACTGGGGTTCCACCACTTATTGGGCCTTTTGTAGGCTTTGTCAACACCACTTCCATAGTTTCGAGATTCACCTCAGCCACACTTAGTGACCGAATTGTCGGGGCCGGCATGGTACTTTCTTCAATTTCCATAATGTCCTCTTCAGTATCCGACTCCTCAACTTGAGCTAGAGCTCTCCCGTGTTGGCGCCACTGGTCATCCTGCATAAGTTCCACCAACCCTTTTTCGTGGTGGTTTTCGATCAGAAGTGCAACTTCACTGAGACTGAAATCGAGTTCATTTGAAGATACTTCCACATAATATCGTCCTGTACGCAGCTCAGGAACGCGGCATTGCAGAGCACCTAATTCAAAATCAAAAGGCTCAGCTTTTACTATCACACTTCCGAATTTACACCACGAGTTGGAATACGAATCAATTCCTGTTGTTTGGAGAGAAAGTAGTGGTCGATCTCCCGTAAAAACAGTAGACGGATCAATCTCAATTACTTCTGGTAACTCCATAAACGAAAAAAATACCTTGGAGTCTTGAGTAGCCACAGTTGGAGCTGGTGTAAGCCCATCATACTTGACTACTGTCACACCAACCATTTGTTCTGATCCTAAAATGTAAGTAGGAGAACAACATTCCACCGCGAGCAGTGATTTTACTCGTGCTTCAACAAACGATGAACCGAAAACACAATAAAGCCCATTTGAATCACCAAATCCTTCACCTCGGATATCAATCACAGTACCTCCTCTAAATGGTCCCGACGTAGGATAAATCGAGTACACCACTGGGACGTCTTCGTACGAAAACTTTAATGCTTCTGATGTGTAGTAGACACCATCCACAGAAACGGATAGTTGGATCATTCCAGCATGCAAAGAAGCAGGTAGCATACACTCGATCCACCCATCGCCGAGATTTGTAGCAGATACGACTTGAGTTTCTCCAACGTGACACTTGAGATTTTGGTACTGCGAGGTTATATATTGGCCAAATATTTTCACCGTCATGGCTTTACGAATAGGGCCCTTCGATGGCTCTACGCGGATGAGCTGAATTGGAGCTTGCACTAGAATTTCAAGCTCACAATGGGACATGTCCTGTCCGTTATTGGAGACCTCAATACTTAATGTGCTTTCTGGAATCCATGTGCCATTGGGCATTTCGTTTAGCAAACATTCGATAATACTGGAAGAAATAAATCGCGCAGGTACTGGAAAACCTTCAATGAAGCAAGTTAGTAACAAAGAGTCTATGAAATTTGCACCGATAAGACGTAGTGGAGAGGTAGTAGTGACTCGAATCATTGATGGCAAAATTTTCGAAATTCTTGGCACCTTGTGATAGTAAAAGCTCAATCCTCCCATAGCCTTGTAATGAGGATTAAATTCTGCCAAACGAGCAATTGAGAACGACACAGGTCCATCTCGACGTTGGCTCGGCGAAGTACACTCTGCTAGACTTGCATTTACCACTTCAAGTGGAGAGGTTTTATCTCCAAAAACGCAGACCAAATCCGTCTCGTTGGTCCACCATGGAAGTTTGAACCAAAGACTTGTACTTTCGTCATACCACCTAGAACCCCAAACATCGGCGAAATGCTAGAGACAACAAATTTCTCTAGATACAGAATTTTAAGCCCGTCGTTCACGAAATTCACACCGTTGAGAGCCAGATAAACATTGTAGATTCCAGAAGCTAAGTACGGTGCTTGACACAAAATCTGTGTAGTAGATAACCATTGAACTACGCTAGAAGTTCCATCATCTCCAATTCGACAACGCATGGTCTCTTTTGCAGTCTCGGCAAAGCCATCACCATTAATGGTGAGCGTAACCACCATTGTGCTGGTAATACTTACTTGAGATGGATAAACCGAGTGTAGAATAGGTCGTGGACGAACAAAAAATGTGAGGCTCTCACTGTAATCGACTTCGTTCACGGATACAGCAACGCTAATTACTCCATCCACCAATTCTTCGGGAACATCCACCATTGCGATCGATGCCGAAACAATGCTAGCAAGCACAAATCTAGCATTACGACCATCACCAAATCGTACTGTCATGTCATCACGAAAAGCAGATCCAGAAAGCGTAACAAAGGTTCCTTCAGCTGCTGACCCACTCTGTGGAACTATACTTGTTAGCTTCGGGAAGACAGCGTAATGAAAAATGATATCTAATTGATTCTCAGCATCGAATCGATCCTCTAGATCAATAGATCTCCAGTAAAAAGAAACAGGGGCGACAATAGGCTCCTTCACAGCTGGTGAGATGCAAGTTACAGTGTTATTTTCTACCATGAGCGCACGAGTATCTTGATTACCAAAAGAGCAGAACATCACGACACTTTGGCGTTTGAGCGAGTCAGCATTAACTAAGGACAGCTGAACAAGAGTTCCTCCCTCTATTGGTCCTGATGTAGGATGTATTGCATTTATAAAAGGGCTGACCTCGTACTCCAGAGAAGCTCCAAAGAAAGTAAAGTCGTATCCATTATTGCTGACACCAATCGCGATTTGTGACAGTCGAGCCTTCCCAACTGGACACCGCACCATGCTAGAATTAACAAAGATTGCCTTCACAGTCGGTATCTGTGCACCAATATCGCAGCACAGCTCACTCGAATCAAGAAAGTTTAAACCTGTCACCGTCACCACACTTCCCCGTTCCTCTGGTAAACGTTGGATGGAAACGTTAGAAATCTGGATGGGTAGATCGTAGTAAAACTCTACCGAGTTCGAGCGAATGCTAGTGCCAATAGCAACGCTCAGCGATGTATTCGCTCCATCATTAAGGCTTCCTGGAACTGTGCAAGTAATTTTACTCGAGGTAATGGTGTTAGGCGTTACCGTCATTTTGTCAAACATACACACGATAGAGATATCGTCAAGTGCTTCTCCAATTATCGATATCAATGTTCCACCGCTTGTAGGACCATGGCTTGGCAAAATGGAACTTATCACAGGCTGAGAGACAAATCCCAGCGACTTGACTGCCATGTATCGCTGCTTCCCATTTACTAGAATCCCAACTGCAGCAGTTCCTGGTGACCACATCGGTGTGTAACACATGAGTGCCGTACTTGATACGATGTATGCTGGTCGTGTTAGAGCGCAGGTGGAACGAACAAATATACACTCGATCGATTCATTGACGTGCATAGTTTCTGATGCCAATACAATGTGTAATTCTGACCCACCAGAAGTTGACACTTGCTCTGGAAATGTACTCAGCAAGTCGATGTAGTCGTAGTAGTATACAGACTGCTGACTTGTAAAATAATCAACACCATTCATCGTCATAGAAACTGCTGCGTATCCTGCCCTACTGCGAGGAAGTGCAACGCAAGAAATTGTTGTTGGAGAAATGAATGTGGCAGGACTGGGAACAAGTGCATCACCAAATTGGCATTGAAGATATCTTGTGGAAACGAAATTCCTTCCTGAAACAAGTATCTTTACGCCCCCACTAGTCTTGACAGTCGTTGGACTGATAGATAATACTACTGGCGGATCATGATAGGTAAACCATAGCGCAATGTCATCTCCGACAAGTTCACCAAGAACTACAATGCTCATTCGAACCCTACCTGAGATATTGGCAACTGGAGTAAAGCATGACAGAGTTGATGAGTTCAGGAGTTGAGCTGATACGATAGTACCGTCGAACGAACAACTGTATAACAGGGTTTCATCAACTGTTCCCTTTACCAGAACTCGTGTTCCACCAGAAATGCTTCCCGAATCGGGGTAAATGCTTTCGAATCGTGGTGTAGGATAATAAGTAAATACAGCAGATGCTGATCCAAAGAATGTTTCGCCGTCCAAACTGACTTTCACCGGGACGGAGGTACGACCCATATTATCAGATGTGCTAGTAAAAACTGTTGAAAGCAACGGAGCGTGGCACCGAACTTCTGTTCGACTCACATACGCAGCAGGTGTGACTCGTTCCCCAAAGCGGCATATTAGATTATTAGATTGCTGGAAGCCAAAGCCGAAAACTTGGACAACTGTTCCTTGGTCTCTAAAGCCTGAATTTGGTTCAATAGATTCCACCGACAGTGATTCAACTACGGTCAGAATCGTTTGAGAAAAAGTATTCTCTTGTTGATTCCATGATACTCCAAACGAATAGTTTCCCGGTAGCAGCTGAGGTGAAAAGCATTCCAGCAAATGAGTTGAAATGACTCTTGCTGGGGTTTCCTTGTCAACTCCAAATCTACACGTAAAACTATGATAAAGCGAGAAATTTGCTCCAACCACACGAATGAGAGTCCCCCCCGCTTCAGCTAAAAAGCTTGGAGAGACACTCTCGATTGCAGGCGTTAGAATAAGCTCGAAAGTTAAGGCGTTGGGCGAGTAGCGTTCTCCATTTTGCCAGATTGACAGAAACATTCGTCCAGGGTTTTTGAAAACTGTAGGAACTATGCATTGTATCTCCCCCGACAAAATCACCTGAGCCTTAGAGAAAATTACTGTATTGTCTGTCGTCTCAAATCCACAGTCGTACGTTACTCCCAGAGCACCATTTTCCAAGACAGCGGTTATAGTCACGTTCCCATTCAGAGTAGAAACTCTTGGCTCAATCGAAACAAGTTCATGACTTGCAAAATATTGGAAACCCACAGGGCTAGCTGCTACATCTTCTCCATTCATAGCGATTGCCATCGACACATCAACACCTCGTCTTCCTAGAGGAGACATACAAGTTATCTGATTGTCTTCCACCACCACTGCCTCAACAAATGTTGATCCAAATCGACACATTATTATATTCTGCAACAACACATCAATTGATCCAGATAAATTAAATACCACCTTAGTCCCCCCTGCTGGGGTACCTCGGGTTGGAGATACGATCTCCACTGTGAGATCAGGAAGAAACGTGTAAGTCACTAACGATCCTGCCACCATGTTAGCGCCACCACCTTCAACACGAACTTTAACCTGACCAGGACGATGAGAAGGGCTTATGCATTCTACTAATAATTTGGTTACACGGCGAGCACTAACACCAATATCACCGAAGAAGCATAATATCTCACCTGTTGGAGGGACCTGAGTCACGTCAAATTTTACTTTCATCCCCCCACGACTGAATCCAACACTTGGATTTACTCCGAGAACTCCAATGGCACTCTCGAATGATAGCAACAACTCATTGCTGACGGAAGCATTCATCAATAAGGAAACGGGTAAAATTTGACTTTGTTCACCAATAGAAGGGGTCATACAACGAACCCTTGTAGAGGAAAGCACATTTGCACTAATGATATATGTTCCTCGACCGAAGTTGCATTGAATAAAAGTAGCTGACGAGAAACCACTTCCTTTCACCTCAATTTCCATTCCTCCAGACGTAACAACAGTAGAGGGTTGGATTGATGTTATCCAGATTCGCGAAATATATGTGAAGGTCTCAGAAGAAGAAACAAAGTTGACGGCGTCACATGCTACAGATACGGAATATTCACCAGCGGGTAGCAGGGCAGTTGGACAAATTATCTTGGTTGGTGACACCACAGATGCACGTGTCACTACGTTACCAAAACGACATAACGGAATAGCTATCTTGTCATTGTGATAAAAGTTCACCCCAGTGACCGTCAAATTCTGGTTTTGTTGTGATCCCATCATTGTTTGAGGGAAAAACGAGTCGATCACCTCGTCCGGATAATAAGTAAATCTGCGGGTAGATTCAATTTTCTGATCTTTCACGGTAACTCCAAGAAATACCTGCCCTAGGTTACTCCTGGTGGAGACTTACAATGACTGTGCCAGGTTTCATCTCTGTTGCGGGAACGGCATTGTCTCCAAAACGGCATATTAGATCATTCCCCAGGTCCAGTACCCTATCAACTTCCAATACAACGATAGAACCGCCTCTCACCGGTCCACCAGTAGGCATAACGCTAAATATTGTAATTGGTTTGATGGCCTCAATAGTGAGATCTTGGTTTGAAATCATGTATCCTCCTTTTTCTTCGATTACTAGAACATATCGACCGGGAACAACTACCCTTGCTTCTCCTTTGAAGTGAGAATCACGCACATCCATCACGACACGAATAGGTACCGAAAATGCAGCAGCGGTACCATTTTCAGGTACAAGTGTCATGGTATATGATGCGGATAAATCAAGTCCGTATACGTTCAAAATCATAGACGCTCCTGTAAAAATCCGGGAAGGGTAAACCGTAATTTCAGTCATGGGGAATAGGTACGTCCAAAACAGCTCGATATGATCGAATGTATCGACAATGGAAGTATCTGAAGTGGTACCGAGTTTAAAGGTGACTATCCTGTTAGATTCATCATTTGAGCCTTTCATTTGGGTAAACCACTGCCATGGAGGAACTGAGCAAGAAATTGAACTCTCGTTTAAAAAAGTTGCCACAACACTTGTATTGCCAAAGGTACACAGCATATTCACTTCAGGAATGAATCCGATTCCGTAAACCACCACATTTTCACCACCAAAAACAGGTCCACTGCTATGGCTAATGGATCGTACAATAGGTAATTCATGATAGTGTAGCGTCGTGTCGGGACCTCCAATATAGTTGACTCCATTGTCGGACACAGAGAGAGTTATTTGCTTCGGAGATGAAGTTACGGGTAATTTGCACTTAATAGATGTACGAGAAGCGATGGAAGCTGAGACTTCATAAGCTTCGCCAACTCGACAAGTGAACAGCTCAGGATTCATGATTAATCCAGACATTATAACCAAAACGTCGATAATTTGGTTGACAAATACATGCCTCGGTCTCATTTCAATCACCTCTAGCGGAGGTATCAGCTGTATCTTGGTTCCGCTGTTGGTAAAGTCAACTCCGTTCGCTGATATCTCAAGTGTGACGTATGAATACATGATGTAGGAAGAGAAAGAGGGGGCCACACATCGAATGTCCGACTCATTGACAGATATTGCAATTGTCACAACGTCCGAGTCAAATCGGCAATACGCTGCGCTTTCCGGAAAATGGTGACCTCGAACTGATATCACGCTGCCAGCTTTTTGCGAGATCGATCGAGGCTCAAAATCCAAAATGACAGGCGTGGTATAGTATAGGAACTTCTTGTCAAATTTTTGTATAATTTTGCCATCACACTCGATAGCAACAGAAACCATCTCACTTGTGTCATGTTGGGGCACTGTGCACTTGAGTGCAAGACCAGAGTTGTTTATGGAGCCAATCACTGTCGATTCACCAATAATACAATTCAATCGTTGACACTGCTGAGTTCCGATATCCACAGGTATCGTTAATTCTGACCCTCCAGAAGTTGGCCCAGACACCGGATAGTAATCACCCGCAACAGCCTTCCCGGTAAACTCGAACTTCAGATTGGTATCAACTATATCAACTCCATTGAGCGAAAACCCAAATTCGACAGTCCCTGGTCGATGAGCTGGTGTGTGGCAAAGGACTAAATTAGCAGATACCCACTCCGCGGATACCATTTCTGCTGCATTCATGGATCCAAAAAGACAGCTCAAAGTCTGCAATCGAGGAAATCCTGCGCCTGTTACGCGAATCCAAGTACTCATTGATTCTCTGCTACTGTTAGGATAAATTGCATCGATTCTAGGTTCAACGAAATACCAGAACGAAGGTCCTTCGACATAATTCTGTCCGTTTAACGAAATACGAGTCGTCACAGGACCCGCAGCATCAATCCGGACTGAAGGTGCAACAATGTCCATCGTCGTTCCAGTTATCAAGGAGCCTTCAACAACGGACGAGCCTATTTGACACGAAACATTGCCAAAATTCTTGATTGGTATCTCCTCCGTCCAGCTAAAAGTTAACCGTGTTCCTCCATTCACATTCCCGACGCGAGGATTCAGCTCAATCCACATTGGATTATTGTAAAAGAAATACGATATGTTCTCCTTCGAAAACTCCTGACCATTAGATGAGAATTGAAATAGGATTGATGCAGCAAAAGCCCAAAGCGAAGGTTGGACGATACAAGACGCTTCAGTTGAGCTGACAACTATTGCAGGAACCGAGCGACGACCGAACTTACACTCGCTTTTAGATGTACTGGCGAAGTTTGTACCTACTACACTCACCACTGTCGTGTCTGTAATCGGCCCTCCACTCGGAAAAATACTGAAAACCGACGGTTCTTCTGCATATTCAAAAATCCCAGAAGATTCACTAACTTCCAGTCCATTTAATGACACATACACCCCGATGACTCGTGGTCCAGACACAAAAGGCGGCATAGTACAACTGAGCATTGTGTCACTAATAAAATGTGCTGCAACGAAAGTTGCCCCGTTCAAAACACAGCTTAAATTCTGACCATATTGAAAGTTCGTGCCTGATAAGGTAATTACAGTACCACCAGAGACTGACCCAACCGATGGCGTGAGGCTTTTGAGTTCCACTTCTGGATAAAACCTGAAAGGAAACGTAGCTATCGGTACCGTTGGGACTATCGAGAAATTTTTCATTCTGAAAATCTCTACAATTCCCATCAAATCTGTACCCGTCCAACTTGGCGGAAACCAACTAAGTTGGTTGGTCCCTAATGAATATGTTGGTGAAAGTTCTGAGCAGATCAGTCCGTTATGAGCGCAAAATCGCCCATAAATTGATCCCGATGCCAATGATTCGTCATTCGCAATGTTCGCAATACGAGAGAGAACGACTGGAGTTTTGCCACGAACACAAGTGGCGCGAGGTTTGAGCGACCACAAAGCATCGTCCAAAACATGTAACTTGTCCTTCGCAAAAGAACCGATCATCGGTAATGATAGGTCTGTCACACCAATCAACACAGTAGTCTCAACTAGGTTTGCTCTACTACATTTGAGTTGGGTATCTGACAAAAAGGTTGCACGAGTGAGTTCGCTACCGATGATGCATCGTAGCTCACTCGAGTTTTGAAAATCTCTTCCATGAATCATAATTTCTTCCTGGTCCCCAACATACATTGTGTTTGGCTCAAAGTCAAGAACGGTAGGGCTCACCACGTATTCAAATCGTAGTGGTTCAACTGAATAATCTTGCAAGTTATTGGTAATTTGGACATCTACCCAACCAGGGTTGTGTCGAGGTGCTACACAAGAAATTTCCTTGTTTGACAACCAAGTCGCTGTTACCACATCTGAGACACCAAATCGACATCTCAGACCAGCGCCACGGATAAAGTTTAATCCTTGGATAGTCACGGAATACTGGCCACTCTCGGATCCACGATTTGGACGGACACTGCTGGTCATTGGAGCAGAACGATAGGTAAAACTCAGCTGAGGCTCGGCAAGTAGGGAGAAATTACTCCCAGAGACTGAGAAAAGCACATCAAGGCCTGTCCGTTTCGGTGGGGATATACAAAATATCTGCGTGTTTGAAAGATAGTCTGCTGAAACCTCAACATCTCCAAAATGACACGCATATCCACCATGGGCAATGAACGGTCCACCAAATACCAGTACTCGCGTGCCACCGCTTTCAGGACCACTTGTAGGTCGTATCATGTTCATCACAGGTGGAGTCTGTGTACAGTATTCCAGAGGGTTTTGGACGATATTAACTCCGTCAACATATAATGAGAATCTCGCGCATTTGTTTTGACGTGGAAAATCACATTTCACCGCTGATTCGTTCACGAAAGTAGCAAGCGTTCTCACTCCATCGAAATCACAATTCATAGGAACATTGTAGAAGTTTTTCCCCCATACAGCAACCATCGGATTGCCAAATTTTGAAAGCATACTTGGTATCAACGTCTGAATCACTGGAGATCGAACATACGTGAGCGTAAGTGAGTTGAAGCTACACTGGTTCGGGTCCGACAAGCAAATTCGCACTTCCACTAGTCCCGGAGAACGGTCCGGAGTGATACAGGATCCATGTGTATTATTCAATACTACGAAAGGCACTCGGTCATACGGGTAATACGACTCAAATTGACATACCATATCTATCGTTGGTTCCAAATTCACTCCCTCAAGAACGACCGTCTGCCCACCTGTAGTTAGTATAATATTTGGAAACACTGTCAGTGGTATTGGTCTTGCAAGGTACTGGAAAGGAACCTCAAAAATAATATCGTCTTGGGCGGCTTCTTTCACTTGTAATGTTGCAGATATCGATGCAGATGCATTGTATGAGTAAAGTTCGATTGGTGTTAGTAGTGAGCATCTACACATCGATTTACTCACAAACGATGCCTCCACAGTAGAGATGTTTGTACCATCCATTTGAAGTTGACAGACAAGATCTGTCAGGGCATGAAAGTTATGACCTATTAAATCCACTTGGGTACGCTCTTCGTCTACCAGTCCGTACAGTGGGGTAGCGTAGTCAAGTACAACGGGATGATAAAGCGCAAATAGCACTTCATCAGTGGTAAAATCTTGATTGTTGTTGGTCACTCGTACAGGAAATATTCCAGTATGTAATCGCCGAGGGAATTCACAAACAATTCGAGAGTCACTCTCAAATCGGAGAGGACGTACAACGTTCGTACCCATACTACACCGAATAAGGTCTGAATCGACAAAACCAGCGCCATTTATCGTCACGATTACTTTTCGAGCGCTTGAGCTGTGTCGGGGTGATACAGAAAATACTTGCGGTTCAACTAGCCATGGACATATTCACATTAGTTACTTCATACTTCAATAGTTTGCAGAACTACATGGATACATGAAACGTACTTGTGAAGTTGAAAAAAAGCCTGCTGCTTACAAGATTGTTTCCCATTGCAAGTTGCACGTAAGCATTCCCAGGTTTAAACGGTGGGGTAATACAGACAACACCTTCTTTGCTCGCCCAAAAGGCTGGAGTTGCCTTGGGTGGAAATGTGTCATGGTGACTAAAAACACAGTGCATGTCCGCATGACGATAAAATCCTTCTCCAAGAATTAGTAATCTCGTAGATCCAGCCTCAGATCCAAATGGGGGAATAACTTGTTTAAGAATTGGCTCCACTGTAGAATGTATGAGTTGATTTGGATTAGTACAAATGAAGCAACGGAAGTTCACACACAAAACGTACCAATATACTCGAAAACAATTGACGAGTTTCGAACTGGATTGCTACCTAAAGCAACGCTAACGTTGACTAAACCTGGACTACCCGGAGGGGCAGTACATTCCAAGTGTGATGAAGACTTAGAGATTGCAATGCTGCTCACATCACCAAACTTGCAGATCATCGGGTATTTCTCGCTGAAACCGGTTCCGTCTACCAGAATTGTGGTGTTAGAAGATGCTAGACCCATTTGTGGTGTAATACGAGAAACGAAAGGGGTCTTGAGATAGTAGTAGGAGAATCCTGGCGGTGTAATCAATTCTCCATTCAATGAGCATTTCACAGTCACGTCACCAATTCCTATATCACTAGGAGGCGATTCCACAATAATACTTGATGAGTTCTTAATCATCACATTAGCAACTCTTGTAGAACCAAATGCACATATCACATCATCTTCTGTTGCATTTAGCCTTCGTCCCTGAAGAATAACAGTCTCACCACCTTCCACGCTGCCATACGATGGTGAGATCGTGGTCAAGTGAGGCATATCTTGGTAAAGAAATTGGATGCTGTTGGAGGAATAGATACTTGAGTCAATTGATATTCGAAGATCAGAGTATCGTCCACTTCGGCTGGGTGGTGTGATGCATTCAAGCATGGTGAAGGCAGTCGTGTTGCTCGCACTTCAATCTGTTCATCAAAATGACAATAAAATACCTGATTGTCAACGTATCCAGCTCCCGTGACGAGAATAGTCGTATTTCCATCAAGTGGCCCCCTTCTAGGATAAATCGATGTGATTGCTGGGGCTTCAAAAAGTAAAAATGCTGCGGTAGTAATACTTGGCCGACCACCATTCAAGCTTAGCGAAATACTGATGCTGCCAGGTTCCGCCATCGATCCATCAAATGTGCACAACGCAACTGCTTGTGACTTCACTATGGCGGGTATAGGTTTTGGTTGTGAGCTGAAATGACAAAAAGTCGTATTGTTCTCGAAATTCTGACCTCGTACAGTAATATTTACTAGACGAGAGTGCTTCTCCACAAACTTCGGTATGACATCAAAAATGTTCACTTGTGGACTAGGCGAAATTGGGGTATTTGTACTCGGTACTTTGCTGTCGGAAGAAAACTTGAAAACCGATGGTTGACCATTACCGAGTCATTCTGAAATATGGGGGGAATTCTACCTGGAACTTCACCAGGATCCATAGGTGCAAATATAGTGAAAGGCTCCAAAGTATAATTCAAGTCTGTGTTAATGATGGAAGATCCAACCTGAAACCTCACCGCAACACTCTGCGAAGTATTCCCATTCAATTCGATGTCTGGAGCAACGCAGTATAAGCTCGTGGCATTTTCCACTCTAGCCACAACACGGACGTAATCTCCCAAAATGCATTCAAGAGGCAATGAGGCACTTCCGTTGACTACAAATCCAGTCCCTATGATGTGAAGAATCGAATTGTGACCCACAGACGTAATAGGAATAATACTTGTAAATGTCGGCAAGTCATAAACATACACATGAGCTGCTTCTTTTGAAAAATGTGTACCATTGTTCAGGCTAATGCGTAGGTGGTAGTTGGTGTTCGACTGAATAGTGGATGGAATGGGGCACGTCAGGAGTTCTGGGGTGATCACACTGGCATTCACAAGGGACTCGTCGAAGGCACATTTGACATCGTTGATTTTCAAGAAGCGCTGCCCTCTCACTACAATGGATTCGTTGGAATTCTTGGCTACGTAAGGTGTATCGACACCACATATTACGATCGGTTCATGCACAAGAAGGCTGATTTGACTCCGAGTGAAGTCATGCCCATTAAGAGAAACACTAATTTCCACCAAACCAGAGCGCATAGTGGTCCGGATGGTATCACACTGAATTGCTCTCCCACCATTTTTCACGGTTCCAGGAACTGTCAATGTTGTTCCTATACGGCATACTATTCCTCCAAACGAAACGAGATATTTACCAAAGAGACTAAGCGACAGAGATGTGTTGACGGGTGCATTCGCTGGTGTGATCATATTTACCACGGATGGAGCGTAGTACTGAAAAGAGAGGTTTGAACTGGAGAAATCGAGACCGTTTAGAGCTACCCGAACTGGCACTGGTGCAATGCCATCCGTTGCAATAACTGGGTTCCAAGCCGGGCTGATGCATCGAATTACCGTGTTAGAAATAAATAAGCTCGAGCTCGATTCTCCCCAAATCGACAAGCTACATCTGTCGATACCACAAAATTACTTCCAGTTATATCAACAACTGTTCCTCCAGTGACAGGTCCAGTTGAGACCGACGCATTCTCCAAAACTAACTCATTATGGACAGTAATGCGTGCAGCATCCATTAGAGGCGAAAAATTTTGAGCATTGTTGGATACTGAACTACATATTGTCCTGCGTCACTAAACAACGGTGTCGAACACTGTACAATTGAAGTCATCATGTAAGTTGCCAACGACGTCCAGCGAATCGCAGTTGATATTTTCCCGTCGTTTGTCAACTTTACAAATGAACAATAAAGACCAGAGAAATTTTGAAAACCATTTCCTGACACTGTCAGCACTGTTTTTGATCTGACAGTCAGTAGCTGTGGAAACACTGATGTGACTTGTGGGATTGGCGTGAAGCTGAATTGTAAACTTGGAATCTCAGGCACTAATTGTCCTTCAACCTTTAGTGTGACATCCACAATGCATGCGGAAGTAACGCCTACTGTTCGCCATAATAATATAGTGGAGCTCACAAATTCGATATCGTCTGACACATTATGTCCATCATAAACTGAGTAGCGCACATTTTCAATAAATCCACGACCAGAAATTTCAACTGCTGTGCCTCCTGATGTCGGACCATTATCCGGCGAAAGTGTGTCTATTGACGGTGCATTTACCAGTCCCAAAGCTCTCGGGTATTCTGAAAAATCCACTCCATTGATAGAAACATCGACCTTTATAGATGACAAGCTTTCAGCATAACGCATTGGATTAACAACGCACTGTATCCTCGACGGGGAAAGGAATTTGGCAGGGGTATATAAGCCTTCGATTAAGCAGCTTAATGAAGACATATTTACCAAGTTCATTCCGAAAATATCGATAACTTGTGGATTGATAGAGCGTAAAACTTGCAGTGGGGAGAGTCGGAATATCCACGGGCGTTTTAGCAACTTGAATTCACCAATCGAGATAAAATCAATGCTGTTTTGCGAGATGGAAAACATAATGGTGCTCCCATCAGCTAGAGCAGTCATCTCAGGGACCAGACACATAATAGAGTCTGTTGTCACCTTATGTGGAGAGAAAATAACGTCATTTAGTTTACAGGCCGATACTTGACTATCAAAACTGGGTGTGCCTTGTACCGTCATCATAGTTCCCACATGTATCTCATGGTGTTTTGGATCCAGGGATCGCATCGTAAATTTCTTTGTGTTGACCGCGCTTCTGCTCTCATTGCTCCATATAGTATCAGCGTACACCAACTCCACAGACAATAAGTCACCGTCGTCAACTGTCGGCAATTGAGCATTATATTCATCACCATCAGAATCAATAGCCTGTCTTGCGCTGACTAAGTTCTCCAGTCGATCCTTTCTGTACAAGTGAGGTTTCGGGATAGTTTTTTGAACAGGACTAGTCACAGGTGTAGAAACTCTAGTTACTCCATCTCCCGTACTTTTGGGTATAACTTCTTTTGTCATCATTAAATAGTTGAGATCCGTCTTGGACAGCGCGACATCAAACAGAAACACAGATTTCAGGTATCCCGTAAACCCTGCCAATGGCTGGTTCTCCACAGCACCAACAATAAGCACTTGACTAGCCACACTCACCACAATATCACCTTCAACATTTCTCCATCGACGAAAAACTTTGTAGAATTTTCGTCAAACACTGCAGCGATGAACGACCATTCGTCGATTTTTACGTCTGCATCAATCTCTTGTCCTGCTATCATCCACTTTCCTCTATTTACACACACTGCTCGTCCAATGTTTGATCCGTTCTGTGATAATAAACATCTACAGCACACAAGATTAACTCACTCAATGATGAACTCACTCAATGATTGAACTCACTCAATGATGATTCACTCACCCATTATTAACCGCCATGGTTGACGTTGCTTGAACCCAACAACCAATGGTTAGTGCTGGAAAACTTCGTAGGTGGATATTAACAGGGAAAGTGAGTCCTGAGCCTCGTTCTAGTCTCACTCCGAGCTGGGGTGTCAATCTGAGAGTGAATCGAGTGTAGCCATCTTGAGTGTAGCCATTTGGAGTTCCATACGGAGCATAGTCTCTCGAGTTTGCGACCAATGGATAGAACGCTACAAGATGACGCGGAAACAGGGCAACGATTGGACTGTTGGTGAAGTCTGCGTTGATGCCAGTGATGGAGATCAGCAGGTAGAGTACCGTTAATAGCAGGAAATGCGCCATCTTGATTGTGAAAGGTCTTTTGTTGGATACAGTACACTTCAACAAGATCATACCGTTTTCCTCCGGCAAAGTACGAACGACATAAATGCCAAACTAAAGGTAATGCAGTACAGTAAAGCTACCAATTGAACAGTGTTGAATCGATGACAAGTTGTGGGTAACCCATAACATGCCTAGTTTTCATTGATGATCATCTCGTTTTTCATCTGGAAAACTAAAATTCAAAAAATTCCGTGTGTACGTCAAAGTGCACTTGCATCTCCTTCGATAGTGTCAAACTTGTAGTCAATACAGTTTGAACCATAGACTTTGGGCCGCACACCAGAACTGCTACCCGGTCTGTGCCGTCTTGCTTGGCCTGTTCTCCCAAACTGGTCAGAATCGCAGTAATGTTCGGTCTTGTGCCATACAGGAGGCACTGTTCAAACTGCTGGTACACTTCCCCACTTTCTTGCTCATTGCCCATCAAATAGAACTCGCTATGGAATGCACTAGCATCGTCACGGCAGATTTTGGTAGGAAAATAACCAACAGAAGCACTCTCTTCGTCATTTTGTACGGTAGAATCCAGCAGTGCCTTGAGAGTGTCGTGGTTCTGAAGTGACCAGGCGAAGTGGACGTGCTTGATCTCCGAACGACCAAGAGTGTAGCGTTCATAGTGGAGCTCGTTGAGAATCGAACGCATGGGGGTCACACCAATACCACCAGCAAAGAGGGCGAAGTGTGAATATGTCTTGGGGTTCTCAATATCGACAGATACTTTGCCGTAAGGTCCATCCACGAGAATATCAAACTGTGTGCCATCGTTTTTCTGAGCAACCTCAAGTACTTTGTTCGTCCAGTTTCCCAACGCTCTGATGTAGAAGACTACAGTATCTTCCTGTGGTGCTGACGAAATGGAAAATGGGTGCCACTGCAACTTGGAAATACTCGGAATACACAGGAATGCATACTGCCCTGCCTCGAACTCAAACACTTCTCCAGTATCTTTGCGCACGCGCGAGAAGCTCACACGGATGATATTACCAGGTAACACAGCAACAGCTACTTGGTCACTCGCGATAACTCCCATTCCATTGCCAGTGTTGAGGTTTTCAGTACCTTTCTTCTTGAAAACACTGCCTTGTTTGTAGATCCTGGTACGATAAACCAGTCGAAACACGAGATCAATGATCCAAGGCACAATACCAACCAACGCGAGCGCTGCACCATGTGCTACACCAACGATGAACACAACGAGAAACAGCACCCAATGGATCGTCAGGAAGAACTCGAAGAATTGGCGGCGTATACAGCTCAGCGACGTAGTGAACAGCATGATCATCGCCCCCAACGTGATGGTGCCTGTAACCACTTTACTGGTTTGATCCTCTTCATCTCCATGACGATGAGCTAGCAAGTATGACAAGCCATGCAGTGCCGCCAATACGCTAGTTGTATAGGCGAACACCTTGTGGTAGAACAGTGCTCTCTCAAATGAAATCCCAGTCACTTCCAGAAGCAGAACGTTGTTTCTAATAGCGAAGAAGAAGACCAACAATAATCCCAATGTAGCGATCGTTCCAGACCCTCCAACCGATCGAGTTCCTGCTAGAATGGCATTGACGATCACGAGGATCGTGACGACCGGAAGGGTGAGTACGAGGTCTCCTTTCTTGACGTCGAAGTTGGTGGTAAGGAATGGAATGGGGATAGAGAAGATATGACGCGAAAGAGACCAACGCATGATCATCCACGAGCGGAGAAGTGTCTGCATCCTGCCTGGAAGACAGGAATAGTGCTCTTTTGGCTGCCATGAATCAGCTTGGTACGGGATGTCGGGAGTGCTTGGAGTGCAGACTTCAGTGAAATTGCTGGATTTAGGCGAAGTGTCCATCGTTAGGAACTTGGTAGTTGACTTGGGCTGAACGATTCAGGAATGGACAATCTCCGCCACTGGACTCAGCGACAATGAAATGCTAAAGCTCCTGAGACGGGGGCTTGCCGTCATCAAGTACAAGTATTCGTTGAGTTTATATGAACTAGAATACATTACTATAGGACTTAGAACTCGAACACTTCCCTGTGAACGTCGAAGTGCACCTTCATCTCCCATGACAATGCAATACTCTTGTTGATCACGTCGTGCACCATACTCGATGGACCGCACACTAGTACGGCTACTCGCTTTTTGCCACTCTGTTTGGCCTGTTCACCAATACTCCGCAGCGTTGTCGTAATATCAAGACGTTCACCATAACGGAGACTGCCTTCGAGATGGCGATCTAACTGGGGAGACTCAATGTCGCGCTCCGAACGAGTGAGGTAGAACTCGCTCGAGAAAACACCGCCACGGTTGTTGATCATTCCGTGTGGAAAGTAACTCTCGCCCTTGAACTCGCCAACGTTGTGAGCCTGATCGATTAGAAGACTCTGGAGCATGTCTCGATCGCGAACTGACCAGACGAAATGCACACGCTCCAAGTTCGAGCGGCCTTCATAGTGCATTTCATGATGCAACCAATTCACGATTGAGCGCATTGGAGTCACACCGATGCCACCAGAAAACAATGCAAAGTGGGAATAAGTGCTGGGTGTCTCGATGTCGATCGACACGCTGCCATACGGTCCATCGATCATAACCTCGAACGGGGAAGCTTCTACCTCATCACCATTGCTAGCAACAACCATTGAATGCAGTTTCTTGGTCCAGTCTCCAAGCGCCTTGATGTGGAAAGTAACCATCGGCTCATGCGGGGACGAGGAGATCGTAAACGGATGCCATTGCAGGAACGAGATGTTTGGTACACAGATGAAAACATACTGGCCAGCCTCGTAGTTGAAAGCTTTTCCTGTGTCCATGCGCACTCGAGGGAATTGAATCTGGACAATGTTACCAGGAAGCACCGAGACGGTCAATTGGTCTCTTGCGATGACCCCCATGGAGTTCCTGCTTATGACATTGGTAGGAGAGTCGTTCGAGACTGAATCCTTACTTCCGACAAGTGAACCACGGGCATACACACGAGGACGGTAGGCGTGACGGAAGACCATGTCGATACCCCATGGAATGATGCCAATGAGTGCAGTCGAAGCTCCATGCATAACTGCAAACACCAACACAATAATGAACAGGATCCAGTGCGTACGCAGGAAGAACTCGAAGAATCGTCGACGCACGAAGCCAAGCGAAAACACAAACATGAGTACCATAGCACCAAATGCGACGGTACCAGTGAATACCATATCTCCTTCACCAGAGATCTCACCCTTGTCGTAAGCGAGAATGTACGCAAGACCATGTAGTCCCGACAGAATGATCGTGACAAGTGCTGCAATCTTGTGGTAGAAGAGTACGCGCTCGTATGAAATACCAGTGAGTGCTAGGAGAACCGAGTTGTTTCGAACCGTGAGTACGAACACAACCAACAATCCATAAGTCGGAGGGTTGCCTGAACTCTCAACTTCACGGTCATTGATAGCTTGTGTCGCCGTCGTGACGATAAAGACGACGCAAATTGGGAGTATGATCAGCAGGTCACTGAGTTTCAAGTCGAACGTAGAAGTCAAAAATGGCAGCGGCACCGAGAACAAATTGCGAGCAAGTTGCCAACGCAAGACCATCCATGAACGCGCCAACTTATGGAGAAAAGATGACTCTTTCACTCCAGACGAAACTGGTTGCAGGTCATTAACGTATCCACCCGAGCGAGCAGAAGACGGCTCCCAAATGTCTTGTTGTGTGTTTCCGGAGGCAAGAATGGGCAAACTTGGTTGGGAGTTGAGGTTCTTCGACTGCTTGACATCTTCGTTGATAAAGGTGTAGTCAGATCTGGGCGTCTTGGGCGAATCGAGCGTGGTCATCGTGGATACCAAGTGGCCGAGACAATATTTTTTTGAAAATGAGGAATCTCGGCCAAACCATTCTAGCGCGTTTACGATCTTTATGAGGTGCAGCAGCGCAATTTACGACACGCGAGACCAGACCAGTGTTGCATAGAATCAATATCGCTTCGGCTTCTGCGCGAAACGTAGGACACGGATGACTAGAACCAAGTCGTTTGCCAATGAAGCCATCTGTACACAGACAGATCTGCTATTAGATTGCTTTCGAAGTCCGTCGATTTCCTCATGATCATGGAGTGTGAAGGGCAGTAATCACTATCCATAGGGATTGTTGAACGTTGGTCATCAACACTTGACCGTAAACCAAAAGTGAAGCCACTTCCTACTATTAACTACAGAATCGTAAGGTAAGTGTCGACTCGAAACTGCACTTTGCTGTCCGACGATCATGAATCTGCGAACTATCCGAGATTTGACGGGCTGTTTGATTAAAAAATGTTTTGTGTCGCAGATTAGGTTCGTTGAGTCAAACACGAAATGTACACTTCAAATCATGGATGTCCATGAAAATCCATTCAACAGCACACGACCAATCGTTGGTGATGGATGAACGGAGGTTACACACAAGCAATATTTCACGTCAACAACGTGCACTCTGTTGTACACAGAATCTCTACATTGTTTCTGTAATTCAATGTACACGTACGAACATACACTTGACCAAACAACTTAAACGTGAAAAGAGAAAAATGTACGATGTTAATTAATAAAATACTTCGAAGTAGACTATAACTTTCAAGCAGCCCTGATGTACTAGCGAGCCACAAAGGTTCTTCGTAAAGTACATTGTACTTGATACAGAGCAACTGTGGTATAACCCAGTTGTGCATCTTGCTATCAACACGTAGCTACTTTATCCTCCAAAGCCGAAATCACCTCCCATCTTTTCCTCACGTTCCGCCTCGATAATTGCCTCGACCAACATGCAAAAATCATCGTCGGTGAGTTGAAGCTCCGGTAGATCTGCCATGCACGATGTATCGATAGCGTCGGGATCACCACTATTCAAAATAAAAGACGTTACGATGCCAGGCCCACACAATGTGTCATCATCCACAGTAGTAGCCGCAAGGCCACATACATGAGCCCCAAATTCGTACTCAATAAGCATCTTTCGACTCGTTCCAGGGTCGCTTAGAGCTGCCGACTCGAACTGATGGCGACCAAATTCCCATGGAGTCTGGAAGTCTAACCCTCCGTTGATTAGTAGTAAGCTGGTATTCGGGGGTACAGACGCAGTTTGGTTGTAGAATTCGTCCACAGGATACGTAAAGCTTTGTGTAAAATTGAGAACATCAATTGCATGCAAGTCTTCTGATAACTGACTGCAAGCAGGGTCTCTATCGCTCCGTGTTGGGTCCAAATTCCCAGATAGAAGACAATACCGCGTCAATGTTGCGAACCCAAGCGAAAACACCCCATTCACGTATTGTTCCCCAAGCTCTACTTCACTTGGGGAAGGTTTATCCCATAGTTCCGAGTATGAAATCAGCAAGTACTCGAGCTGATCAATTGATTGTGCTGCTGTGCCTGTAAGTTGTGAGTCTTGCGATAGCCGAAACGATATTTTCTTTGTAGTCTTCAAGTTGTTAGAATTCTCGAGCGAAGTGGTTCCTCCCCCCACATTCTGAATCATCTGATCCAGTAGTGGACCCAGTACCAGTTGTAGTTCTTGCTGATCTTTGCTGTTGCATCTACGCGTTCGTTCTAATATCGATGGGACCAGCGTGCGAGTGGAGGAATCTCGTACGAGAAGTCCCAAAAACGGACGCATGACTAGTGACGGGGTGTCAATACCTGTGAGTTGCATCCATTCCAATGCACAATCATTTTTCGTATCGTCGATTTCATCGTAGATGTCCAGCACAGCATCCAAAATATCTTCATACTCACCAATGTCTAGTTGCAATGGGCAGATTTCTTGTTGCTCCGCACACAGCTCGAAAAATCTTCTAGACGGTGCCAACATGTTCTGGTCCCAGTGTGAAAAGAACAATCTCGTATCAGGAGTAGGTCCCGCTTCCGAAGCTACACCATCAAGAATATATCCCTTCACTTGCATTGGTGCTAAGTGCATGACTCGTTCCACCAAATACGTCCCATAGCTCGTGCCGTACAGATATACCTCTCCCATCTCCGAACTTTCATCGTCGTCCCCAAGAAAATCAAGCAAATAAACCATGTCACGGGCTGCCGAAGTCACTGAAAATGCCTCTGTATGACCTTCAATTTCATGCAACACGTCTTTTACGCAGTACGGAAGTTCTTCCAACGCCACATTGGCTCCCTCAGGACTTCCTCCTGCTGTAGCTTGAGCTGCCACACATTCCAAAAGCGAACTTCGACCTGTTCCTCGATGGTCCATGGTATACACATCCACAGAATAATTGGACATCATATAGATCGCCAACATGGACATTTCCACTAAACAAAAAGATTAGCAAAATGTTAGGATCTTGCACTGATAACAATGTTTTAAACTTACTATTGGAAGATGACGCTCCCGGTCCACCAGCCAAGAACCACACAGTTTTACGAGTGAATGGTTCTTCTTTTTGAGTTGTAGCAACTGCTAGTTTTCTCTTGAGGAAAAGCTCAATGGTTTTGGAACTGCTACAGATTCCAGAATGACACAAAGGTGCTTCCACTGTGGCACACTCAAAAGTAATGTCATTGAGAAATGATTGCGATGGCACGTCCGTTAATGTGCATGGATACCAGCCATTCATATTAACGGATGAAGCAACTACAGGTCCATAGTTGATAAGGAATAGGAATAGTGTCACAAGTCTCAACATGGCGTTAGAAGATCGCAAAGTGACGCTTGAATGTGGTCCACGTACTGATATTTCGGTAGTCGCATTAATTCAAGTTGAAGTTTTTGGATGTCGTTTAATAAGGTGATCCTAATGGCAAAGCACAATCAAACGCAGATAGAATCCTGTCAAATCAAACGCAGGTAGAATCCTGACAATCACAACACGATGGGGACACTGGTAATGTAAAAACAAACGTTTGACTGAGTTCAAAAACAAGAAAATGATAGATGAAGCGCAACCCAGCTCTCACCAACAGCCCCACTTGGCTTGCTTAGATGTCGGTAATAGGTTGGTAGCCGCTTTGGCGTCGTAGACAGTCAGTAATAATCATCTTCCACCCGACTGACAGCAATGCCGTTAGCATACCACCAGCAACAGACCCAACAATAAAGATCCATGTTGAAGAGAGGCTCGTAACCTCGTCCGCTTGTTGCAATTGCACACTAGCTGAAATGAACTGCTGATGCGTTTCCGGTCCCGTGCCTGCACTGTTTCGGAACAGCGTTTTCGTGTCAATCTTGCCGAAAGTGACAGATAGATCTTGTGCTCGAGAGAGTGCATCTTCCACCACGGAGCGTGGAGGTAAATCCTTTGTACGCATCGTGTTATGGTCATCGAGAAGTGGCACTGTAGAATCCAAGAACCAAATACCGTACGACACCGGAATTAAACGACGTGCGTGTGGGTCTGCCCAGTCCATCATGTCTAAACTCACGCGACGCAGTAGTTGATTCGCTGTAGAGCGAATGTACAACATCCGTCTCTGGTGGTCTCGCACAATAGACCACTGCGTCGCTTCTCCCATTGGTGGACGCACCACCGTATTCAGCATGTGCAACGCATCCGACACTGCACGTTGTTCTTCCGTTGCTTCAACATACGACGCATGCACTGATGGTGCACTATACCCCTCTTCAATTTTCTTATTCAGCACAGAAAGTCTCACAAATCTCTCCGTCGAGCCATATCCTCCAGGTAACAAGTTTCCACTGTTGATTGTTCCGTTAGCTTCACTCAAATGTTTGTGAAGCAGTTGCAACTGCTCTTCAAGTGGTGGATCATTTGTCAACACACCATTGGGATTGTCATGAAATACCACGTTTCCATCCAAAAATTCAATAACTAAATTGTTCCCGTTGCGATCGTGAACACTCACATGCAGTGGTGCTGTATGACCTTTTCCATCTTCTGGAACTGGTACTTGAAGAATCTGTTGCGCCACTTGTCCATTGAGCCCTGCAAGTTGCACCTTTTCCAGACCCTTTTTCACCTCGTCCACCGTTGCAAAATTACCCAAAATATAGGTACAAATTGAAGTGACAACAGGTTTTGAAGTGTTAAAGTTGCCCATGTCCACAGTGGGATACTGGGACGCCTCCAAATAGAGCCAACCAGCTGACAGTCCGGCCTCATTTAACCCGTCAGTGGCTACATTCACTCCATACACATTGGCAGCAACGAAGCCCAATTTGTTTTGCCACTCAAAATCTGGGCAATTGGGGCATCCAGAAGCGGGCAATTCGTGGAAATGGGTATTTCTGGGCATCACTTCGAGTGCCGAGTCGAGATCCGCCTCAAAGTCCATGGAGCGGCCGCTAATGACACTGCGAGATGAAGTCAAGAGGAAATCGGAGCATCCATTCACCAGAAAGAGGCACAGAGCCAACGTTAAGGCTAGCAGCAGTCGAGGTGACACCATCGTAGCTCTTCGTCGTGTGATGTGGATCCGAAAGTTCTGATTGGCGGAAAGCGTGTGTCTAGTGAAAGTGGCTACATTGGTGTTGTGAACATAAGTTGATGTGGCCGACGTAATGTCACTTCAACATGAACAGCCAATCACATTCGTGGAAATGTATTTATCCAACTAGGCTACAAGAGTTAGTAGTAGAGTGATCATGGTGGCCACTGCTGAGCTGGTAACTGCTGAAGAAGCTGATGTTGGAGTGGAAGTTGTGCTGCCTGAGTCACTACCGCTAACAGCAGCATCTGAGTCATCATCCGTAGAGCCAACGGTGGTATTTGTTGTAGCTGCGGCTGAGCAGTCTACATTTGCCCATAACGTTTCACTAGACTTGCTGCTGGCATCTCCAGGATGAGAGACACCCGTAGTCCAACGAGGGGTGCTAGAGGTCTCAGTGTTCCACTCGCAACAAGGATCACCCAACTCCTGGCCATTCGTTTGTCCATCGCTATCCGAGTCCGCCTCACACAGTTCAGTTGTCCATGCTTCACCCATGTCCTCAAAGTCTTCGCCAAATTTATTGCGAGTTCCGCCACCATTAACGTTGACGTGACCAAGTGCCTCTACGCCAGGAACGTTTGCACCATTTGGGAGCCGAGCGACGTATGTTGGACGTCCGTCCACAAGAACGAAAATCGATGACGACAAGAGCGAGATCGCTGCAACTGCTTTCGTGAGATTCACCATGGTAGCTTGCTGGAGTGACTTCCAGTGGTAGACGAAATTGGAAATGAACAAGAAACGAAAGATGCCACCAAATTGAGAGGGCTAGTACAACGGATGGTTGCTCAGTCGCAAAAGAAACTACTGCGATCTCAAGCTTCAGAAAATGTTATTCTGGTTGTGTCAATCCTTGTCAATTGTCACTTCAGCTGTGGCAAATAGAAACCCGATTGGACTGAAGTACCGGTTTGTACAGCATAAAACGCTTGGATGACGCTTTGCTCTGCTCGTGATTCATCGTACTTCATATCTGGAGTTTACTTTCGCTTCCTGACATTAATTGCTAGTGCGATGTAGCCAATTGTCCGGAAACCAACACTCAACGCCAGTAACAGGCACAAGTCAGCAACAACGGATCGGTTGGAAATACCCTTGTTGGCAAGAACGTCGAGACCTGTTTTAGCTGCGCAAGTCGCACCAACCGCGACATCATCGCACGAAATTGCATCAACTCGTCGCCAGAAAACGCGCATAAGCCCGTAGTAGCCGTATCGGAAAGGCGTAATGTACTGGACCCAACGCAGAACCGCCGGAACGTCACTCGGGTCGATGAATAAACCACCTAATAGCAGCAATGGCATCAACACAATATTCCCTGCAAGTGGAGCAATATCGATGCGCCGACACAAGCAGGAAATGCAGTACCCGAATGCCACGCACGAGCTATGAAGAAGAATCATCACGAGCTGCATTTGGATGTACATGCTGAAGTCGTGTCCAATCCCAACCAAAAAATATAATGGCAGCAAGCTAAGGATGGGCAATACAACTTGCTGAGGTAATTCACAAAGATTCTTGGCTGTGTACCACGATGCCACGGAGTACAGGCCGATATCATACTCGCGGTAAACGATAGGAAGCTCCATTGGTACCGACATGATGGCCGGCATAGAAGCTCCATAGACTTGTTCTGTCACGATGTAGAAGAACGCACCCGAGAAATTAGACACACCTTGTTGGTCCAAAGTGAGCTGGAAAAAGATAATACCAACGAGTAGCGTTGTCACGAGAGTCTGCACGCTCTGCAATCTCAATGCTGTCTTGTCACGTAGCAGCCTCATGGCATTGCGAGTCGCCAACACTTGAATTTGACCCCATACTGATGCGCGTGAGTCTGCAAACTCTAATATATCGTCGGTTGAACGACTTGCAGAAGCGATTTCTCCGTTCATTCTAACGCCGACTATATCCTGCGGGTTAACAACTTCGACCATGGCATTCTGTTGACCTGCATGCGTTTTCCAAGCCTCTTTCAACGCTTGTACCCGCTCGACACCAGCTTGATCCGTCTCAGCATCAACTACGACGATCTTCTCCATGAAATAGTCAGCGGGATTCATAAACGTCGGGCATTCATAGCCATGAGCCGCGAAATAGTTCACCACATCTACCGCTTTTCCCTGGTAAATCGTTGCCCCATCCGCTAGTAGTTCCAAGCGGTCAAACAACGCAAACACCTCCGACGACGGCTGATGGATTGTCGCCACTACAGTCCGTCCTTCATGCACGGCAAGACGTCTCAATTGTTGCACCACCGACTTGGCCATAAAACTATCCAACCCCGACGTCGGTTCGTCCGCAAACAACACTGATGGATTCGTCAGCAGCTCCGTCGCCAATGCCAATCTCTTTCTCTCACCACCAGAAATCCCTCGCTGCATCCAGCCACCAATAAGTGTGTCTTTGCTCTTCGATAGTCCAAACTCCTCCAACAACGTATCAACTCTTCCAAGGTACTGTTCTTGACTGAAAACTCCACTCATTCTCAATCTCGCTTGGAGTACCAAATGTTCCCTCACCGTCAAAGTGGCATGAAATAAATCGTCCTGCATGACGTACGCTGCAAAACGTTTGAGTTTTTTACTCCACGGAGACCCATTCACAGTCACTTGTCCCTTGACTGCAACGTTGCGACCTGAAATACAGTCAAGTAGTGAACTTTTACCAGCTCCAGATGGTCCCATGACCACCAAAAGTTCTCCAGGTCGAGCCACGCCAGTCATTGATTCGAGAATAATTTTCTGCTCCGGTTCCTTGGTTTGAGCATTTTGTATTGAAACTTCAAGCTGCAGTGAATTCCACTTGAGTGTTAGGCGAGGAGCTTCAGTGGTGCAGGTTCCAGTGGGAGATGGTATATCAATTTTGAGAGACCCTTCATTTCCAGGAGTTGTGATGCTGATGTAAGACTGTGGAGAACCTGGAATGGGTGATGCAGTATTGTTGCTACTTCTTAGTCGAAGTGAAGTCATTGCTGTACAAACACAAGGTGCTAGTGGAAGCCCAGAACGAGAGGATGTCAAACTTGATCAAGATGATAGCGACTAGTTCAAGACACTTGAACTCGGACGGAGCCGTGGTCTCTCTAATTTGATACACCACAAAGACAAGAATGGCGTAGGTGATGGATGTCAAAATCGTAGTGTCGAAACCTAGCTGCAATCCCGTTTAAATGAATAAAAACGGTTATTAAATTTGAGATTCAGTCGTTTTCACACCATTCAACACCATGTCGACGCAATGTCGTTATGATTGGGACTTTATATCCCCGTGGTGCACAGCGCTGAAGAAACACATTGACTTTGGGACGTTGGAGTACAAGGATGACACATGGGAGATGGAGAAATTTCGCCTGCAAGTTTCGTTACCGCGACGAGCGTTTTTCGACTCGGATCTCGAGTTTCAACACACGTTTCAACTCGTGCGAGACGCTTTAAAGTTGATTGCGGCTGCGGGTCATGTGGAGAAAAATGCGTTTCGTTACCTTTTAACCAAATTTTGTGGCGTTAGTTTTGGTAAAATTGGAGAACCGCAGTTTGAACAAGAAATTCCGATTAAGTATCTGCTCCTTTTGGACTTACAGCCAGATTTTCGCGGTGATTTTGACATTGTCCAGTTGTGTGGAGTAAATCAACGACAAATTTCAAGTGAATCTTATTTGAAAGCAATGAAAAAAATTCGAAGCAGAAATAGGAATTTGATGCCAGATAATTCTGGGATGGACATTGAGATCCCCGTTCAAGTGTATTTTACGCTGGATGATGAAATGATTTACCCTTTTGAGAGTCATGAGGTGGTGGAGCAACTCGGTTGGATGAAAAATTGGTGGGAAAAAATTAATAGGGAATGGAGTGATTTTCACAGCAGTCATGATAAAAGAGATGTGGAAGCTGGAATGATACGGTGTACATTTGTGCTGGAACCAATGGTAGGAGATTTTACCGAGTTTCTGGTGACGAAAGAGTTCACAGAAATCATGGAACAGCTAACGGGAGCAGGCATTCGGTTCTCTCGGATCCAAGCATTGGACTTAGATCTAGCCACTGAAGTGAAAAGCGATGCTCGCATGACGAAGATTACGCTGGGAGAGCTGTTCCACAGTCTGTTTGGTACATCACAGCTTGCGTCACCCCAACGCCATGAGTCAGTTTCACTTTACTGCGACTCAAATTACAGAGATCAAGATTTTGATGCATTGTGCTCGGCGATCGCTGTCAACAGAACCATTGAAAATTTGCACTTACGCCTTAATATGGAGCCGGGAAGTCGAATAAACGCTCCACACTGGTGGAAGTGGTTGGCGTATGGCCTGTTCTCGAAGCGAGCGCAAAGGTTTTCAACGATAAAAACGTTGAAACTCACTGGTCTCCATACTATGAGTGCCGCCGATATGGCTGCCTTCAAAGCTGTGATAGAGGCTGAGAATCCTGAGAGAATGTTAGTCACATGTCAGCGAGGACAGCTCCACGAGACTAGCGCGACTTTAAAAGTGGGCGCCAAAATTCGATGGCAATTTGATAGTCAAGGAAAAAGTCGCGCGGGCTCAAAACCTTTGGTAATGACATTTCCAATACCATTTGTGCGAGTTCTCATTGACAAACAAACTAAGAAGTGGGTGGACGCGCTGATTCCTGGGTTTGGGTGGTGTCAAGTCCACCGCGATGATCTGATCTTCGAGACGCGTTCACCTTCAACTACGACGCACAGCCTGATATCCCTGACGATTGAATTCTACAACTATGGGAAAATCGTGTCTGATGGTCTACCGCAATTCTTACACATGGTTGGTCCATCTATACGATCATTAACGCTTCAAGGACCTCGCATCAAACTCAGCCTGTCAAACATTTTGCGGAGTTGTCAGCATCTAGAGGAACTGACACTCTCCAGCAGTAGTGTTGATGTCCAACTAAATATCATGAAGCTCGGCTCTAGCTTCGAACCGGTAGGCTTTACGTCCTTTGAAAACGTTCAGGAACTTGGGAAGACTTTACATGACGCTTCAAACCCGATTGTAAAGGGGGTTCGTAGACTACGTGTTCGACTACAAACAGAAGAAGATGCAGTTGGTCTACTGCAAATGTTGGATTACAATCAATTTTTGGAGTACGTTGATGTGATCGCACCGACAAGATTGCACCCACACTACAGTGATGACTTTCGGAAATATCACCTGAAGCCAATCTGTGTTCCTCGCAAGCTTCCAGTGGATGTTAAAATTGCTTTCATTAGTGCACTCCTGTATCATAAGGAATTGGCGAAGCGACAAAGAACGATGAAGTGCGGATTGTCGCGATGTGGCTCTGCAATTTACTCATTAGACCAGTCCGTGCTTTCAACAATCTTCGAGTTCGCTGCCCTCCCTGTGCTGCGGCAAGTTTACTATACTGTTAAAGGTGTCTGCTGGCTTCTCTAAACATTGCTGTCTGGTAGTGTGACTCTAGTTCATCTACATGTATACCCTACAACATGAAATCGAAATTTGAGGGATTACTACAACGTTGACTTACTCAATCGAGTTAAAGTACTACCTGTGATTCTTCACGTCTGGACCTTGTCAGCTAAGAAATTTGCAGTACTATCGGGGCCCTGGCACAAACAACCAGTCGGGAATTGCCTGCACCTCAGTCAAACGAGAGTTCTCCAGTGTAAATATTTGTTGCTTCCTTTTGATACTGCCTTACCAATAAACTACTACGAACACTAAAGACATTTCTATTGTTTAACAAGAGCCAACAGACTATCATCTCGTGACATTCTCCGCGTAGTAGCATATTCTTGTTGCGATCCATCCTAAATTAGCCGGAAGCAACAATTGATTTTAAAGTTTTCTGTGGTTGAAGGTACTTTGCAACTATGCAATTCACCGTGACCACGTCTCCGTCATTAACTGAACGGCTGAAAGTTTATCTCTTCTCTTATGACATCTTTACTGATGTATAAGTTGACAGTATCATCGGAGATGAAACATAAATTTTAATTCCATAGCTATTAGAAGCTACCGCACCACATGCTGTTCATCCGCCAACGCACACTTCTGGAACAACCGATGTGATTTTTCAAGTTATTCTAGCGTTGTAAGATGTTATCGTAGCAATTCGTGATGTTCTCGAAGAGGAAGCTAGATTGTTGAGGAATGTATGACATCAATGAACCAGTTCTAGGTGATTATTTATTGAAATGTGAGTGCATCCCTCAATGACCAGCTGATTTACTTTGACAAAAAAGTCATTTGTGTATTCTACTTGACGAGACTGAACCAATCTAGATAAGCAGCTTTGAAAGCACCTCGATGCGTTTGTGCAGTCACTTCATTAAGTCCAATTTGTCTAGCGACATTCATGACCCCGCACCATCCACTCCGTGTAGTGACAAGTCGTCCTCCAATTACTTTTTCCAATCACTTCATCCAAAGCTTCGACTGTACAACACCCTTACGTCATGTAAAATCACTTAGTAACATCAAGATGATCAGCCATTGTAGTAACATCTTGTGCCATCACAGACCATCTCCCTTATCGAGCCACTGTACAACATTAAGATTACTACCGACATCTATCGGAGCAGTAGTTGAATGGGTACCTAAACCAAATCCTTCACTTTTGAGCGTAGCGAAACATATTGATAATGGTCAGTCGTGGTTCTCCCTAAGTGACCGTACTGACTGAGGTTTCGGACGGCAGCCAATGTTTCTGAAATGCAATCGAATTATATTCTAAAATGTGCAGGTTTTCGTTGTGGTAGTGCATCATCGTCGGCAGCAACACATTACAGATGCGAGTTTGCTTGTTATCGATACTTGAGGCTGCTCTGTCTTGTTCGCCGTGATTTGACCGTTGCTCACATAATTACCTGAGGGCTCTGGTGCTGATTCCCAGTCTTGCGATTGTTGCTTTCCACCGACACCCAGCATTGGGAAACTGGGTTGGGTATTTAATTGTCTCGTCGACCTCGACTGCTTGAAGTGTTCCATGACGGGAGGACGGTCATGTTCGGACACTTTAGGCGAATCCTGTGTACTCATCACGAACTTTGATGTCGATGTTCCTAGTGGGAAACTTTTGTGAGAATGAGAGTTTTCTAGACTAGAGTATAGTGATCATGTTGAAACAGTTCATTGATTATAGCCTCCAAGTGACCGAAATGATGATGACTTGAAGATACAAGCGGGAAAATCCACTATCTCAACACCAAATGATTAACACATTGGAGAAATATCCATTTTACGTAAAAGACTTAATCCTCATGGTGATGCTTCGGGGTATCACGTCGTCGTGAATCGCATTTTGTGACTAGGAACATGGAAAACTACTACGTAGTATTCCACATAAACATTACTGCAGCATCAACATTTTTACCCAAAACTACACCTGTATCCTGAGCTTACTTATCAGCCTAGTTTTGATTGTTCGAAGGCTTCACAGTTTCTGGAGTATTATCTTTCGCCCCAAAGCCCCAACTGTGCTGCGTGTTTGAACTGACTGAAGGTGCTGAAGTTGTATTGGTCGCTCCACCCTGAGTTTTGTTACTCGAGGTGCTTTCGCCACCCCAGCCAGCCACAATGCCGTCATACAAAGACTTACGCACCAATTCCGAATTCGCTCCACCTGGCTGGTACCACGGCAGTGGAGATTTCGTGCTGAGCCACGAGTAATTGTCGTCGTAGCCCCAGATCGTCACACCGACACATCGCTTTACCTCTTTGCAAGCTGCAATGGTGTTCTTGTACACGGCAGACTGTTGAACTTGTTCTTCTGCAGAAGGTGAGGATGAACTTGCAGTCACATCAACTTCCGTAAGAGCAACGTCCAGTCCGAGTGCTGTGAAGCGCTCGAGATTCGCCACTTGGTCAGCGGTTGATGCTTTGTCTGCAAAATTGAAGTGAGACTGGAAACCCACGCCGTCAATTTCGATTCCATCGTCCATTAGTTTCTTGACCATGTTCAGTACCGCCGTTGACTTGGCGTTGATTGTGTTGGTGTTGTAGTCGTTGTAGTACAACTTCGTCTTAAGGCCGAGCGATTTCTTCACCGAGTTTGCAGTTTTGAAAGCCGTCGAGAGGAAATCCATCCCTGTTGTTTTGTACCAGAAAGAGTCACGCATCTGTGCGTTGTCGCCCATGACTTCATTGGCAACGTCCCACGCGTAACACGAGTCACCGAAGTGCGTCATAACCTTGGTAATGTGGTTCTCTAGTGCACTTAGCATTTCCTCCTTGCTGAGACTCTGGACCCATTGAGGAGTTTGTGAATGCTGCAAAACAATCAAAACTTAGTTATCGCAATCGTTTTCATTTTACAAATACCAACGTACCCAAAGCAGAGTGTGACAACGGACTTGAGCGTCCATTTCCTTGGCAAGCTTCACAATGGCATCTGCATTGTCGTACTTGAAAGTGTTCTGTGTGTACTCTGTAGCATCCCACTACAAGAAATAAACAACATGGTAGGTATAGACATTAGAAACACATAAATGAATCATACTTTCAGTCTAGTGTTACCTTCATAGCGTTGCCTGGCGTGAGCATGCCAAAGTCATGAATGTTCTTGAGCACTTTGAGAGCAGCCGAATCCTTCATGTCCTGGTCCACAGCAGTGCCCATGTATTTACCAGAAGCCTTAGCCATGTCATGCAAGCCACTTGAACCCTTGTACGTGGACTTAGTGATGGAGTCACCATTCACGACAGCGAGAGAACTGGCACCCAAAGCGAGGACAAGCGAGAGGTTCATTGTCGTTTAGGAGAAAGGAGTTAATTTCACGGAGGCAAATGAAAAGTGACTCAGCGTTGGTCGGATCGAGAGCCAAGTACACACACACATTGTGATCCCGAGATTGGACGGAGGTTCACGTGACAATGTTGAAAGCCTCTCTTTTACTCTTCGCGTACCTATTCCAGCATACAATAGGAATTCCTACTGATGAGTGCTGTGCTGTTGTTGTAAAGATACAGAGAGAAGAGAATCCCAATTGGACAGACTGATAGATGTACATACATCGAACCCCGACTCAGCTATCGTATTCCACAATCCCAGGTGGAATCTCCTTGATAAGTTGTGGGAATCAATTGAAGAGTCCGTTTCTAGGGTTACATGAAAGCCTGACTTCGCAGCAGTATTATGGTAGAAAACTCACCAACTACTGTACCAAGGCTTGTTGTACATGTACTGGTTGTTTAAAAAGTTATAGTACGTTATGAACAGAATACTTTCGTAAAAGCATTGCAGAGATTCTTGATCAAGAAGTTCACATCTCGAATTCATTCGCACAGTAATCCGTTCCACGCTTCCGTATGCTACCACAGGAGACTTGCCGTACCATAAACTTTGTGATACACATGTGTCCACACTATTTAGCATTAATAGTGCCACCTCACTCACAATTTCTGCAGCACGCAGATATTCAGGTATCTCTAATGTTTGTTACCAAATATCTCTTCGAGACTAATGAATGACATCAAGACAATGGTATATTGGTGGAGTTACTGAATACTTCGATGTCACCTTCATTTTCTAACTGAAGTCCGCACCAAGCCGTCAACAAATATTTCCTTGAATAGTAGTCGACATTCTCTACTGCAGACAACAAAGCGAGTGCTTCAAGTATCTATCGAAGCTTGTACTTGGTAGAGGAATTGGGTTTCGCTATCTCGTTGAAGAAGTTTCATATAGGCTTAACTCGTCTCCTGTTCAATCATACTTGATATTTCAAGTATTAGATGCAGGCGATAGTATGATGCTTTCACTGAATTATCAATGGAATGACAGTGTTACCCTCTCACGGGAATTGATGAACAGCAACAGCTCCAAATTCCTGAAGTATCACATGGAGCCACTTACAGAGCTTTAGATCCGTTGTAGATGAAGGTTCCGTTCTTAAGCATCTTGCCGCCTGAAAATACATCACATCACGAAAACATCACATCAAATACGCCCTGTATCGTTGAGTCATCACGTAGTCTCCTCGATATTTGCCTTTGCTGCTACATCAGTTCCACGGAATTTGTCGCGTTGGCCATGGGGAATCGAATAGTTGTTAGGAACATCGGGGTTGAAGGACAAGTAACCATTTACATATCTTTTCAATGCATTCAAATGTTTCAACTTGTTGTATCCATACTAAGTGTTGCACTTCACAGCGAGCAAACAATTCTCGTCCCAACGCTGTCTGTAATATGCCGCGATATTTCGACCATCCTCTCGTAAAGCTTCCCATTGAGCACGTTCTTCAGGTTTGAGAAATGGTAACAGGTCAGTTGTCATGTGAAAGTCATTTTCAGTGTCATGCAGCATCATCATTTCTGTGACTGCGTCATAGCGAAGACGTTCATGCCCTCGCACGATCGCCATCTTACGCATGGGATCGTTACTGAAGACGACTCGCTTTCCAAAAGGAATTTTGCGCTTCAGCGAGCGTCCGACTCCATTTTGTTGGAACCCACCAGGAGGTAACCCAGTGATGTCTGCAAGGGTGTTAAGAATATCATACTGTTCTGCAGCGTCGTCGATCACAAGCCCCACAGCGTCACCAAGCCGTCCCTCAGCAATGATAGCAGCTGGAACACGAGTCACTGATTCCTCATGCATGTTCGCGTTGTCAATTTCTGGTGCTTGCCCATGGTCCCCCACAATCACTACAATAGTATCGTTGAGAATTCCTTCCTTCTGCATGCGATCCATGAACTTCCCTAGCTCCATATCCGTGAAATACCTCACTTTCATGTACCTTGCAATTCTGTCTGCGTGCTGCTCTCCTTCGTACATCACTGAGAAATCAGGCTTGTTGGCATCAGAGTACCATTTTGGCCAGGACCCATACGGCTCGTGACTGGAGATAGTGTAATGCGTGAGGAACAACGGTTTCTTCTGCTCTCCTTTGGCCACTGCTTCTCGCTGTTTATTCGTCTTTTTGATTAACAAGTCACCAAGAATCTGGAAACTGAGATCGTCGTGAACACCCCAGCCAAATCCTCGACGTTCACTACCGTCCCAATCGGCACGGGTGATGTTGAGCGTTTGTTCTGCCAACTTCTTCATCTTTACGTCATTCCACACAGTATCGTAGCCGTGCGAAGGAAGGAAGACATTCCAGGCATCGAGGGTAATCGAAGACCCTGTTGTGAAGAAAGTTTCATATCCCTTCTTAGAAAAGAGCTGGGGTAAACCCGAAAGTCTTGTTTCTTTTCTTCCACCAGTGATTCCTGTGTTCACATTGCTGTGGTATGGAACTTGAGCAAATAACAAACTTTCCAATGATCGACTTGTGGGAATACTCGACCAAATGTTGCGCAGAGCAACGCCACGCTTGGCCCACCTGTCGAAGTTCGGCGTAATTGTCAGGTTTGCGCCCTTGAATAAATTGGACGGATCTTCATCTCCAACGAGGTAGCGCGAATCTCGATACCGAAAAGACTCGACTCCAATAACGAGAACATTCGGTGGGTTGTCGTTGTCAATACTGACGTTAAAGGCGAGCTCTCCACTAAATCCTGTCGTGCGACGGTAAAGAGTATCGTCTCCATAGCGTTGATGTTTTTCAGCTGCATCGATAAATTTCTCCGCCCACGGCCGATTGCCGATCAAAGCTGTAATTTCTACATCTATCGGCGCAGGTTCAAATGCATGAAAAAACATTTCGTTCAAAGTCACATTCAGAGCTGCATATGCAACTAGCGCTGAACTAGCACTACGAAGTGCAACGACAAGTGCAGGTATGACGACAAGTCCCATCATGACGACACCAAGTCGTAACACATTATAGCTTGTAAATTTGCTGCTTGGAGGTCCTTTACTTTGAGATGAGGAGAGTTTGACATTGTCTGTCGAGCCTTCTTCCATCGCAACTGCTTCATATTGAACACTTTCTGCTACCTTGGTAGATTTTCCACTAGTCTTCATCGAGAGACTCATTGGACTAGGAATCATTTGCATTGGGTTCCAAAGTGTTAAATCGGCCCAACTAGACCATACCCGTACTAGTGCGAAAAGAGCAGCAATAATAACGAGATAACCGGCAGTCACATAGGCCGTTTGGACTTCATCACTTGAAATTGGTGCGTCTTTCAGATATTCACGCTCTCTCACCAAAGTCGCCAATAGACCAAATGAAAATCTCATATCTCGATATACCACAAGCATCATATCGGTGACAAAAGGTGCCATCATCACTAGAAACAAGAGCCACGAGATGGCAAAAGTTGCGATACCTCCTAAAATTTCAATCGTCATTGTCTGGCCGAAACGTCCAATCGTCGAATGCTTGAAAGTGTCAAATAGCCATAATGTAGTCGCGAAATACGTCGTACAGACGAAATCTTCGAGAAAGCCCAAACTCAATGCGGCCAATTTGACAGATACCGTGTAGTCTTCCTTGCTACCATACATTGCAACGAGTTCTTTAAGTGCGAGACAGCGACTGATGGAAAAGTAAAATTGCACGAAAGCGTAGACGAACAACCACCCGAGCCATGGAACGGTCGTAACATCAAAGTCTCGAAATTTCTCTCTAGACCACACCCACCGATGAGGAGTTTTCATGTCGGACTCGAAATTTACAATGAGATTGTTGGCATTCAATGAACGTACTTCGGGAAATCGAAGGCGCGTTCTCGGGACATTATTTTGAGTTTCATCAAGAGAACGCGGCGAGTCCATCGTGACACCGCGTCACTAATGGATGGGATATTCGTGAATGAGGAGGATCGAGCTATTAGCTGCCTCCATGCACGCAGGATTTCAGTGGAGTAGGTACGATCAGACGATTTTTCTGTTAGAAGGACGACCTAGACCAGAACACCCTAAAAGACTGTGTTCTGACAGGCCATTGTGGATACAAATGCTCAAATTTTGACCGCACTCAGTTGAAGATAAGCTTATGGGATGGCCAGCTTGACCTTTGCGAGGGTAGGCATGTTCGTAAACTGTTGAGTCAGTCCACTCGCTGGCCTCTACGGTATTGTGCAAACAGTTGGTGCTTTGCGTCTAATAATCAAGAATACGTTGTACCCAGTACAGAGGTACCCTGCCGCAACCCAAATGCTCGAAGTGGCACTACTGGTTTGGCCCATGTGCAGTTACGATGAAAGACTGAAATGCACGCACGCCAGTCTTTCATCAGTAACTGCAAAGTGCATATTGAGGCAGTAACTGTAGTTTAGGAGAATGTAACTGATTAGAACACTGGGCATGTAAAAAGTGACGACGAACACATGTTAATCAGCGCGAAAAAGCTGGAGTTCTGGCTGCTACACTCCCTTTGTGACATCTATACTTTTGGTCATATCTCGGCTTGTAGGACGAATTATAGGTAGTTATTTAGGTATGTTTCTCCTATTTGCTACAGTATAAAGAGACTTGCGACGCTGACCTAGATGTGTAAGAGCTTCTATAGTGCCCTCGACAAATGATAGGGACAAGAAATGACTTGATGTCATTAAACCGAAAATGTAGCCATGTTCTTTGTAGTGGATCTTGTCACCATTTTTGCGGACTACATCGAAGTATCGAGAAGGCATATAGTCAATTAAATCTTGCAGCTCCTTCATTGTGACGGAGTCCCAATTCTCCATCACAACAGCTCTAAGCTCTAGTACTGAGCTGTACTGGTTACCGTGGTTGGAGATCCGTATCTAAAATGCTACCCATAATTCGTCCTACAAGCCGAGATATGACCAAAAATATAGATTTCACAAAAATTATGCGAAGGAGTGTACACACGTTTCAATGACTTGGCTACCATTATCGTTACTCACAATATGCCACATGTATGGTAAAAAAACTCTGGTAGTGAAAGGGTTGAAAAAGGGTTAAAAAGGGTAGTGAAAGGGTTAAGGGTTAAAGTGAAAGAGTTTTTTAGAGGCCCGCAGCAAACCTCTATCTCGACCACTAAGCTTCCAGCAGTGAGAAAGAACAGCGAATGACACTGCTCCATACTTTTACGTGTTTGCTGAATTTGTCGAGCGCAGTCACTCACGGTACTGCTCCAAATTTAAAAATCCAAACTGGCAGAGATGATTGGGCTGAAGGTGCCTCGACAGACATGCAGCTACTGCGGCGATGCGCCGTGTGAGTGGGAGCAGCACGGCAAGTATATCATCGCTAGCAGGCTCCGGATGCTACAAGGGAGATCAGACGCCGCGCGCCTAGGAGCATCAAGAAAGCTCTATCTCAACTCTTTTTTACAGGAAATATGGGCACCTGTGCAAGGGGACACTCGTCGAGTTGCCGATGTGCGTGGAGAAGCAGATATAACGCCTCAACAGCATCGTCACGTACGTCTACTGTGCTAGTCTTTGTTCGTTATGGCAGGTCGAGCTGCTCTAGATACGTGCTTGTCTTGTTCTTCTTCATGCGCGTGTGCACAAGCGGGTCTCCGGATGCTTCGGCACACACAGTGTCGACTGCTGATCGGACGGTGGCTCAGTTTGACGTAAGTGCGTCTTGAAAGTGAAAAGCGGTGAAGCAAGTGACATGGAACCCTCGGTGGCACCCCGTGCATCCTTAAGGAGCTTTTCGTGAATACCCACGCAGCGAGCAGAGATAACAAGTGAGTTTCCCGGTTTTGGAGTGCTTCCTTGAGTTGGATGTGATTGCAGGAGGACTCTCGTCCGCTCCTTCAACATCTTCAATCGGCTGGTTTGGAGTTGCTTGTCGATGGTGTTCCCATTGCCGCCGCGCTCGCTGTACAGACGTCAATTACTCCGCTTCACGCCGCTTGAGCTCTCGTAGGGATACACATGCTGATGCATCACCAGCCACCTTTCAGAACAACGAAAACGCGTTGATCAACGCAAGATTTAATGCCCAGGTCAAGATGCTCATGGAATGCCGTCTCTCTTTTCGTCGGATCGGGTTGGTGCTCCTCAGTTGGTCGACTCGGTCGACACCGTTCATGAATAAGTTGTACGCGACTATCATGGCAGGTACCTGGAACGTTTTGCGGCGCATGATCTGGTTTCCGGTCCAACGCCGGAGTGGAGCAAGACCACTGCAGATCTGTATCGCTTCCTGCGAGTGACCTGGAAGTACGTCCTGCGAAGGCGTACCTGTCAGGTCGTTGGTGTAGAAGACCACGGTTTTCTTATCGCGAAAAACGATGTAGCCCGCGTTCGAAGCTACTGTTGCCGACGGAATGTACGACGTTTGAAGGTGTGCTGGAAACTTTTTCTGCGCGCGCTTGTGCTTCTCTTGCATCTTCTCCCAGTCTGATAGTACATCTAGAGCCGCAAGAAGCTCCCACGAACCGCGTTCAGCATTATCGATCCTTGCCTTCGATGCCTTCAAACGCTCAGCCATCCACTTCCCCTGTAGTGGTATTCGGACAGTTCCTAACATTTTAATTTCACCATCAGTAAACGTTGCGAGAGTCTTTGCTAGGTTGTGCCGAGCATAAACGTTATCACAAACGAGCAACGGTGCTGGTTAGGCGCAGGATATGTTTTAATAAGGTGGCCGCATATTGTTATTCACAAGGCGCTAGTACCTTTACGTTTGATGGAGAAATCAACGCGCTCGAGAGTCCTAAACACAGCTGTTCTGAGTGCAGGTAAGTCATCTTCGTACCGCTCAGCTGTTGTTGTCTTCGTGCGGTTTCAAGAGCTATTATCCCACACCGAGTACGCATACAGTCTCTCCCAGCCCACTACAGAGTAGAAACGCACACCATACTTATCCGGTTTTGATGGCATGAACGTCCTCGCCGAAGACCTCGCTTTTGTGCGTACAGTGTTCTCGTCCAAGCTTACAGCTCCGACTGGTACGGCAACTGAGACAAACTTCTGCTGTATCTGAGCCATCAGCCGCCGGCTATGCCATAAGGGATTCTGTTCACGGCGATCGACAGGCACACTACCAGGTGCATGCATCTGAAACCTGGCCCGGATATGCTCAAATCGATTCCTTACCATTGTTGCTACAAAGTCGGATTGCCCCATAAACTATTTTTGAGACCACATCTCTTTGATCTCAGTCACAGGTTTGAAACTCAGAGCAATTTCCAAACCAATGTAAGCACCCAGCTCACACACAGTCGCCTCGGGAATCCCCTTATCTTCGAGCATCTTGTTCGTCAATGACTGCAACGAGTCCCGAAACCCACGCACGAAGAACAGAGAGAGCAGTCCAAGCTCACCGCGCTCGTTGTAATTGGTTTTCACCTCCCTTTCACGAACAATGTGCAAACCGCTGTCACGAATAATGAGATCCACGTATGCGTTGCCAGTTCGTCTCCACGCCAAGGCAGCTCATCTGTCGATGTTTCGCTGTCGGACACATCGACCCCGGCTTCCTCGTCCTCTGATTCGGACGGCTCAAAGTCCCAGCCCGCGCAGGTGACCTCGTTCAGCAACACGGCAATGTCCATCACTACTGCAGGAAGAAAGCAAAACTGCGTGCAGGTGACAAAATTTCGGGAAGGAGACAATTTTTGCGGTAGATGCTTCGAATTGACCTCTAATTATTGTGGCGTTCACGGTACTGTGTTGGTGATGGGCTGTTAGAGGACCACTGCGGACCTGTTAGTCTTGGTTAGCTTCACCCCCTTACCCTCGTAGAGCGAATTTCGACCAATTACCGACAACTAGTACTACTGTTAGAGGTCTGCTACGGACACATAAACTCCCCCCGGATTTGGCTGGTAATGAAAGGGTTAACCCATTAACCCTAACGGGTGTATGGCTGCTTTACTAACATTTCAAAAATTACTCCGGGTAATTTGAAATTAAAAATTTCCATGTCTATACTAAAAACGAACAATAGTATAACGCTTCTTTTAAGTACGTTTTTGTAGAAGTACGATCATTCTGAATCTCTCGTTAGTGCACCTTCAATATCGGCACCTTCAAGCACCTACTAGCGCCTGCAGCACCTCCTCCTCCAATCGAATAAGATAAACTACAGGATGAGCAGGGCTTGGCGTAATTTAACGGCTCTTAAAATTGATCTGGTTGGACCGTTCTGGTCCGGTTCAATAAACCAAAAGCCGCAATCACAACCATCAAAGAGATCTTGTCTACCTTTTTAAGCATACACACGACTCAAACGGATCGACCGCGGTGGTGGCGATGCTAGTGGGTGATTCCGGTGAGAGTAATATAACGCGTAGGTCGACAATCTCGGCGTTACTGCGGAGCCGAATCTTGGAGCTCGAAGAACTTCAGAAATTGTTAAACAAGATGGAGACAGCGCTGGCAGCTCTGGTTGAGCTACATCAAGATATCGCGTCCCGGACCTCTGATGATATGCAAGAGACAGTCAAATTTACAACCGCAAGACGCGAGCGTTGCCAGAACGTGGATGATTCGTTCTCAGTGGCGCTGAGTGCCGTAATTAGCGAACACCAAATCTAGTGAGTATGAAAAATGAATTATGCGAAAATACAAGTGAATTAGTCAACATCTTACTCATCACTAAATACTTTCTTAACTAGCTTCCTTATCTCGGTGATTTGCGCCCTGTCGTCGACGCTTTCTTCTGGTGTGGCGGCATCATGCAGCATTGTTCACAATAATCACAATCTAATTAGCTCCAAATTTCTCTCTGACATTGAATTGCTTGTATTGAGCAATCTTTCTCCACTTGTGTAACTGTATACCAGAGCAGCGCATAGAATCTCGCAGCTCACACCGTCAAGTTAAGTAGGACGCATCATTTTGATCACCTGCACATTCGAAGTATCGACAATGGCGTCGCACGCACTGATTCGTCACTTCTGCATTTCATGTTAGGCTTGTTCGACACGAAGTTGAGCAGCTTTTCACGACCCATGTCACGGTTGTGCCAATTCTGAAGTAATGGCAGCGTAAACGAATTCACTTTGCTTCACATACCTCTACGTTAGATTCAAGGCCAAATTGGTCGTACAAAATGACCACAATCTTGTGCTAAAAAGCATCCGCCTCATCCATCTGTGTCTCCACATTCTCTATCATCCAGTGCTTGAGGACTTTCATATGTACTGGTACGAACTTGCGACTTGATATAGAGTAGTTCGGGAGGACTATGATTTCGTCCGCCACGGACACTGCGTCTATAATGTAGCATTTAGAGCTGTAGGTGTATCTATGCTAGAGACATGCAGGTCTCGTGATGCCGTGATGGATGGTGAATGTGCGACAGTTGGCATTTTACCTCATTCGAGAATTTGCGTGCGAGGAGCGAATGGAGTCTACCCAGCAGCATAAACGAACATACGCGTTGATAGCAGCCTCCTCGTTTGGAAGTTTGTGTAAAATGTAGAGACGGCTTTCAGCAACAGCATAAAAGAGGGCATATGTTCCAAATTCGATCATCTCACCCGACGTAAGAATGCTCTCACAAAATTGTCGAAGAGAAATGTCTTTCCATTTCAGTGTCAACACTTCATTGATTCGGCACATACCATAAAACGCGATGACGACACTGCCTTGAGCCAAACACGACACGCTTCACTGGTAACAGTAACATCAACTGAGGAGTCAAGATACACATGGAGAACAGTGATCGTCTCCAAAGCAATTGGAACAGGTATACTCTGTCGCCTTCTTTTTCTCCAGCCCACGCATGAATTGCCGGACAAAAGGATCTCTGGCAGGATTACCATAACCTTGCTTCTCACCAGCATCGTTTTCTTGCACACTCCATGGGTTTACGTCAGTGCAATCACTGTTCTCATGAGACGAGAAATAGCTAGCAATAGCAGATCTCGCCTTTTCAGTGATTTGTAACGACAATGAACTGGACGCGGAAATACTTTGTAAATACGCATCCAACACAACAGGTAGCTCGTGGTGACGTTCGTGTTGTGAGTCACGGAATCCATTAGCAACATAAAACTCAGCTAACCTGTTGGAGCTAGATTCGTACGCTCTGCGTTGCCTTTTTGATGACACCATTTACCGTTTGCTGGCCTTCCTTGGCCAGCTCTTGAACTCTCGTCTGCTTTCGACAGGGTAGATTACAAATTGAACATGTGACGGCATGGCTGCGTCCAACGTAGTCTGAACACGTACTTTTTGGTCTGACTTGTGACGGGGTCACACGAGCACCTTGCTTGAGGAAGCGTGCTATTAAGAGTATACAAACTCTAAGTGAACGGCACTTCACTAGTCCCTGGTCTGAGGGGACTAATAGCCAGTTTAGAGTAGATTTTAGACTGATTTATTTAAAGTTAATTAGGTTCATTTGGCCTGTAATACAAACTCCTAATTAACTATAATTTACCCTAATTATGCATATAAAAGGTAGGTCAAATGCGATTGGTTGGCCCTCAGCCACCCAGACCTACGTGGCAGTAGTGTGGTCCACACCACTCACAACAGAGTATTAAAACAAATACTCCCAGAAGTATATCTACCTCTAAAGGCGGTACCCTTTCTAGGGTACTCCTTCATGTAACCCCGTTACATCCTCCCCCACTTAGGTTGGAAACACCCCCAACCAATGAGGAGCTAGGAAGAGAGCGCCGCTCTCTTTCCTATCCTTGTCGATACCCATCGAGGAGCCACCGTTGTAGCTTTGAGGCTTTCATTCAGCCTTTCGCGCTTTTGCAAGCACCAGAGGTTTCCACGTCAACCTCTCGAAGATGCCTAAGAAGGCTAGCACCCACGGCGCTTTGGTGCCTTCTATGTCTAAGACCTCGCGGTCGAAGACTGGCAAGGTCAAGTCGAAAGACAAGGCCGCTCCGCGCAAGGAGGGAGTCCGCGACGCAGTCGCTCGCGCTCCCTGTCACCCGACGATAGACCGAACCCTCGGTTCGCCTATCGGGACCACAGTCCTGGGTCAGAGTACCCGGTATTCGACATCCCTATGATCACGGGATCAGAGTCAGATGGGGACTCTCCTGGATCCGCTAAGGATTCCTCTTCTTCTCAGGATGCTCCTTCACAGGACGCTCCTGCACAGGACGCTCCTGCTGATGATGTTGAATCATCCGAGGTAAAGGCAGCTTCGACGAGCTCGCCTGCCAAGAACCTTACCTTAACCGAAGGTAAGGCTCGAGCCCAAGCTGCGAAAGCAGCTTCTCCAAAACGGGCTGGTGAGGGTGCTGCTGCTGCTAAGAAGCACGCAGCCCCTGGCTCTCCTACTTCAGAGCCTTCAATCACAAAGGGATTCCGATCCCTGTTCGACTCCTCAGACGAGGAGGAAGAGGAGGGGGCTGTCTCTGAGCCCCAAGAGATCTCTAATGATCTCGATGAGCAGCAGGAGCGCTATCAAGCTGCTCAGCTGCAAGGCACTCCTGTGACTCCCACACCGGTGTATCCCCGCGGATACTACCCACCGGATGCGGGATCCGGGTCTCCCATGTTCTTGGAGCACCTCAAGGCCCCTCGTGGTCTAAACCATGGGCGCACTTCGCGTGGCGCCTATGAGCGTACCTTGGTTCAGGACGAACCACTCTTTGTCAACGACATCGAGGCCGCTAGGTGTGTGCTGCTTGCACCACACCGAATTCCTCTTAAGGAATTTACTAGTCTCCGGAAGAAACCGGAAGACCGTGGTGGGCTCTTCCCCGTGTGCGGGTGCCCTTGGGTACAGCCCGAGAACACCACAACCCAGACCCAGGCAGAAGCCCTGTTCTGGAGATGGGTCTCTCTGAAGAACTTTACAGTTCAGGAGTAGAAAGAACTCCGGGAAGATCGTCTGCTGTCCTATGTCTTGGACCAGCGCGATCTTCGTATTGAGTTTGCCCACTTAGTCACTAAGCGGCAACTCCACTCCGTCATGGAGGGACTTAGACAGCAGTCTAAGTCCAGCGCTCAAGATGAGCACGGGTACGGTTCCGTCAACCTGGGGACCGTACACCGTAAGGCGGCTAAGAAGCCGCGGACTACTTACGCCCCGGCTGTTGATCCCAAATCTCAACAGCCTTCGGGCGGTCAACCCGGAGCCGGTCTTCCGGCTCCCACGAGTTCTGTGACGAGGGGTAACCCCGCCACTTCACTAGCAGCTGGCGCTTCCCAGAGCGCCGCCGCTCTTGGACGACCCGCTCCACATGGTAGTGGAGCTCGCCGTTCCGATCAAGGAGGGCAGGAGGAGCTCTCGCCTGCGTTTGAGTACGAGGCTCCTTCTCAGCCGTATCCTTCTGGACCCTCAACTTCGGGTCGGGACTCTGTGGGGTCCCTGTTAAGCGACGAGGTCCGTCAGCTTCGAGATCGCGTCTATGCGATCGAAATAGCCCTTGGGCTTGGACCTGGTGGTCAGGCTGCCTCTCAGGCTGGCAAGCCGGGGACCCTTGAGGTCCTTCGTCAGGATTTGGACGCTCTTGGTCGTGACACTCATGAGCTCCATGGGCGCGTTGACCGCCGAGCTCCGGCTGCTGCCTTGAAGGAGCTCCGTCGAGGCTTAGAGGCTCTAAGCCATGAGGTGCATGGTTGGATGCCCTCTTATGAGCCGCAGGGGTACTCGTACCACTCGGCTTATGGGTATAGTTCTTACCCAAGTTCTTCCCACTCGGTACCGTTATACCCTTCGTATGACTCGCGTGGGTACCAGCCTGTGTTTCATGCACAGGCTTCGACACCGGCAACTCCGGTTGTCCAGAGGACTCAGCCTCGTTTCGAGGAGGTGAGTTCTCACCTTGGTCTTCCTCCGTCCGAGAAGGAAGACCCAGCGGATCGTGATACCGCTTAAGACGCCCCACGTAGAACGTCGGGTGCGTCGCCATTGACTTTGGGAGGTCAATGGTATACGCCGTGCCATGTCTGGCCAGGACCGCAAAGGGTCCGATGAATCCATGGTTCAGTTTGTTGCCCCTGCAGAGCTAACCACCTTTAGCGGTAGGTTCTTAGTGTCTAGTAGGACTAAGTCCCCTTTTCTAAACACGTTTAAGTTTCCTCTACTCTTTGCATCAGAGTACTCCTTTTGTTTGTCTTGGGCTAACGCCATTGCGTCTCTAACCCGGCTGATTAATGTCAGCCTGTCGTCTATAAACGACGACAACTGTCTTTTTAAAGACTCGGGCTCAGTTTCTGAGACCTGGGAGGAAACGGCTTTCCGAGCCTCTCCCCCACTTACGATGGAGGACCCACTTACGATAGAGGCATCGGTGCCTCCCCGCAAGGTTAGCGGCATCTGGGGGTGTCGTAACCCATTCAAGTAGAACGGGTAAACCCCGTTGATGCGTGTACCGCGTTGTTGAGTGCAAACTCAACCATAGGAAGCTGGTCCGACCAGGACCGAGGTGCTTCCGCACAGATACTGCGCAGAGTATCTTCGAGCACGCGGTTGACGCGCTCCGTCTGCGGATGGTCCGCAGTTGACATCGTCAACTTAGTTCCTAATAACTGGAACAGGGTGTCCCAGAACGCACCCGTGAAACGCGGGTCTCTGTCCGAGAATATGGTCTCTGGTAGACCATGATAGCGAAACACGCTATCTAGGAACAGCTGTGCAGCTTGTTTCCCGGTGACCTTGTCACGTACCGGAGCAAGATGCACCATCTTGCTCAAACGGCAGACAAACACCAATATGCCGGTGTTTCCCCTGTCATCGGCCGGTAGGCCGAAGACGAAGTCGAGACTCATCGACTTCCAGCAGTCCGCTGGTACTGGTAGGCTCTGCAGGACACGCCGTCGAAGACATGGCATTGTTCTTCGACCGGCCGTGCCGGTGGAGTCTCAGACTCCGAGTGTGGTACTTGGTTATCCACACGGGAGGTGTTCAGCGACACCTCCGCACTCGTACTGGTCTTCTTGACCCCGCGTGGAACTACGTTACCCACGCTAGAGACGCACGCTGCGCTCTCGATCTTCTTCTCGGTCTCTTCGACCTTGTGTGGAACTATGTTACCCACACCGGAGGCGCTCTCGGCGTCCTCCCCAGCAGCCTCAGCTGCTTGCGGACCTATGTTACCCGCTTGCGGAACTACGTTACCCGCCTGTGGACCTATGTTACCCACTTGTGGACCTATGTTACCCACACAGGAGACGCCTTTAGCGCTCTCCTCAGCAGCCTCTGCTGCTTGCGGACCTATGTTACCCGCCTGGTCAGTGCCGTCCGGCACTGCCACAGTCGAAGCCCATACGGCGCGACGACTCTCAGCGTTGGGACTTGCCGACGTGGCAATCCCACACGCTTGGCAATGAGCCTTGGTCTCACGACCGGTTGCGAGGCTCATCGCAACATCTTCACTGGAGTCTGTGACTCCCAGTACTTCTTCGGGCGTATAAGCGCCTTGGCGACCATCTCTGGCGCCCCAGTCCCGGACAGAGGTGGGAACATTACTCACCAAAGCTCTGTCAGAGACTGCAGGCCGGCTAGCCCCAATGGCTTTGCCGCGCCAATCGATCCAGGGCTCGTGCTTTTCGAGCCACGGCATGCCCAGGATCAAGTCGTACTTGTCGATGTCTAGGACAAGGAACGACTCCGTGCTGTCAAAGTCTTCAAACTTTACAGCCAGGTCCATCCGGACCCCAGATGTTAACCGCCGTACCATCGGCCAGTCTCACCGAGACTTGGCCCCTGCCTTCGCTTTCACGCAAAGCGTCGGCATACTTGTCGCCATTCCGCGCGACCGTCTGGCGTCGAGCAAAGTTCGTCGACGCCCCAGAGTCAATCAGGACTCTAAAGGGATCTCCGTATCCCCGTACACTTGCGTGTACCACGAGCAGTCCGCCGCTGATCTTCCTCGTCTCGAGAGCACCCAGGCTCTCAGGGACTAAGCTTCCATGGCGTGCGCCGTCCGCACTCCTACCATGTGGACTTAGATCTTCCCCAATAGGGGCGCCCCGCCCCTACTGGTGACCCCAGTTCCCCTGGCTCTTGGGTCGCGGCTTCTGCCACGGGCCCCTCGAGCCCCTAGGCTCGGAAGGGAACTTTCTTTGCCCTCCCGCAGGGCAGGCACGTTGCATGTGCCCGAGCTTCCCACATCCGTAGCAACGGACGGAGCTCTGTACGGCCGTACCTAGTTCCATGGGTACTGGCCTGGTGCTAGCTCCAGCTGCTGGAGCTCCTTGCACTGCGCCTGACGACACATTGTGGTCTTGCCACACCGACGTAGGAGTACGAGCCTGTCAGTGGCTGTACTCCTCTTGGAGGGCGATCTGGATCGCCTCCTCCATAGTGTTCGCATGCACGCGGAACAACTGTGTACGGGATGGACCCACCTTCAGGCCATCCATGAACACTGTCACCTTGATGTGTTCAGGTAGGGGGTTCCCCACCAGAGATGCAGCGAGTACTCGCATCTCCTGGATGTACTCATGCAGCTCACGCTTCCCTTGTTTACAGGGAGGAAGCGCGAGCGCTGGTGATACTCATAGTTCGCCGGAAGGAAGGTGGCTCTAAGCTGTTGGCACAGCTGAGCCCAGGTTTTGAAACAACCCGGCGTTGTCGCTTCGCGCGTGTACGCCCAGGTCTTCGCCCGACCTCCTAGGTTGGACAGGGCGAAAACGACCCGAAGTCGCTCGGTCGAGATTAGAGCCGCGTCCATCGCGAGCTCGACCTCTCGGACCCAGAAGTGGAGATTCTCTCCCTCCTTTCCCTCATAGGGGTTAACCTTAAGCCTCAACGGCTTAGGTTGGGTTGGCTTCATCTCAGCCACGGGGGTCTGCAGCCCCTGTACGTGGGCGATAAGCCCTCTCTCGTACGTGTCGAACGCCTCGATGCGTTCGACCTGCTCGGCCGGCGTAGCAGCCGCCAAGCTTCGGAGGGCATCTCCTCCAAAGATGCCCACCATCTTCCGGACCGACTCAAACTGAGAGTCGGTCAAATGAGGGAACTCCCCTCTATCCATCTTGGCTTACCTTGTAGGAGTCACAGAGGATTCAGGTAGTGTGGTGAAGCAGATAAGAAGTTTTCCGATCTCGATCTCGTCCCGTCAATCAAGATCAAGAACAATCCCTCTCTACTGTGATCCTCGATATAGTGACATTCACTATAATGACCCAGTGAATGCGTGTGCCATCATCCCTGCCCAAGACGATTGTACCCACGCGATATCGATCCTGACAGGTAAATATCGATCTTAGCTTTATTATGGGTTTTAAGAAGCCAGTGCGGTATGGATAGCCACAGATGGGAAGCATAGGATATTAACCATTAATTCAGAGTTGTTTTTACCTTCTACTACACAAGTCTTCCTTCTTCTTCGCTATTCCGGGTAGGGATATACAAGATTGGCCCTCCCGACGTCACGCAGGATCAAGATCGACACTAAGTGGAACCCCTACGCCCAGATTGCTTGGCTGGACGTTCGTCAACCCTCAAAATCTCAAGAACCCGCTATAGGAAGCGGCAAGCACGTATTGGAAGCTATTGGATAAAGGTCACACACCGACCACAAGACCCCCCGAGCTAAGATCGACACTGGTCAGAGCAAGATCGACCAAGTACAGCCAAGATCGAAGCTCGGTAACTACACGGCGCAGCGAGTAGAAGTATCCCCGCTGCTGCCACCTCTCCCGCTGTCCTGTCAGACAGCAAGATCGACAACAAGCGCGTCTAATAGAGATCACCCGAGGAGCGATCTAGTCCCACCGACGGGTACACAAGGTGAGATCAAGTAACTTCACGGAAGATCGGAGTACCCCCTCCGTTAGTCGGCAGTTCGGGCGCAGTGTGCAAGAGGACTCCTGCGATCTTGCGATTTCGCAGAACCACTTCGCCACAATGGTGCGCGTGCCCGGATCTTTGGGTGACTCGGGATTTCACCGTGAGTCCCATGAAGAAGCGCATGCTGATCTTAGATCAGGGAAACCAGCGTCGTTGGAGATCGGATCACCAACGACACCGCTGAATCAAGATCGATCCGCGGATCGACAGAGCTTTGGGAGGAGCTCTACCGACGGAACAGAGGAAGGTCCGACTACGGACCTAGAAGAGAAGCCTCTACCTCCTCCCCAGGTCCCTTCGGGGACCCCAGCAGATTCCGACTTGCGTCGCGATCTGCAGGACGAAAGTCCACCGGCGAAAGCCATCCAAACGCTCGTCTCCAAGCCGAGCACAAAAAAGAAGTCAGCAAGATCGAAGCCTCTACGGAAGAAGATGAAAGCACCAGGATCAGACGCTGATGACCAAGACGATCTTAAAACAGTGTGGACTGATGAGTCCCTCGAGATCGCATACCACAAGAAGGAACTTCACACCTTCTTGATCAAGAACCCCGTTATGCAGATCATCAAGCCGAAGATCATTAGTGATCTAAAAGGCCCAGTGCAGAAACCAACTGCAAGATCGAGCAAGCTAGAAGCTGCGAAGGCGCTACTACAACTGATCAAGGAAGGTGGGATCATCGCAGGATCGTTCGACGCTAATGAGCTATTCGATACGAGGCTCAGTACGATCAACACGGCTTTAATGTCGATCTTCGATCTATTGAAGCCCTTGGTAGGTGAAAAGAATGTAACCTCCAAGGCCGCGACTAGATCAACCGACGACACGCTAAGATCGTTGCCAGCACTCACATTGGAAGATCAGACAGGAACATCATCACATTACGAGTCGGCGACTGAAGAAGTAGACACTGACAGTGCAGATGATCCACCTCGGATGACGCTAGGCCCTTCAGGAGCTGCCATGCTACGGCAGCGTGGAGATCATGAGACCAAGCGAGTGACGAATGGCATCGCGCCAAACATGACACAAGAATCGAATGCGAAGTTGGAATCGTACTTCCAAGCGGCTATGAGCCGATTCTTGAAGGAACAACAAGGCCCTATCAACCCCGCGATCTTAGCACCAGCAGAAGACCGAGATGTGGATATGGAGTCTGTGGGGTCGCTAGATCGACATCCAAGTCCTCATGAATACGACCCAGACGATCTCGATCTTGATCCTCCTAGACGTGCGACTGTAGCATCAGCATCAGCCACGACCACCGGAAGATCGACAAGTGTTCCACGCATACGAGTATCTGCCATGTCTGAACTCAAGGAGTTCGCGGGGAGAGAAGGGGACGAAGATCGAGCCAGGGCCTGGCTCAGCAAGGTTAAGTCTGCCTTTATGCGAGATCAAGCCCCTGACGAAGAAAAGTGTCTGGTGTTCGGCGATCTCCTCGCAGGATCGGCGCGAAACTGGTATCGACAGCTTAGTCGCACAACACGCAGTACCTGGAAGGATCTACTCAGTAGCTTCCAAGTTCAATATTGTGGACGAGGAGTGTCAGTCGCGAGGCAATATTACCATGCGCGCAAGAGATCGGACGAATCTCCGCTGGATATTTGTACCGGCTCAATGTGGCAGGACTCAGGGCCCGCCTCCAGATCAAGGATGGACCTTCGGAAGTTCGACGTGAACACGTGGAGCACTTCATTGAAACTCTCGATGACCGCGATCTTGCAGATCACCTGGCTCTATTACGAATTCCAGACGCTGACACCCTGGAAGAAGCACTTCGATCTCGGCAGCGAGCGAAAGCACGACAGAGCAAGGCTGTTTATGGATCAATCAAGCCTCGTCAGAAGAACAACGGTGCAGCAGCCCCGTCTGCATCAACCCGGGCCGTCAGAGCCATCAAGGCGACCTCAGACAGCAGCGAGTCTGAAGAGGACTCTAGTGGATCGGATGGCGAAGCAGGATTACGTCGTGTCTACCTCGCAGCATCTGGAAACAACGAAGGGCAGCAAGATCAAGGTCAAAGGAACCAAGATCACAGTCGCTCGGAGACCGGAAACAATCGTGCGCAACAAGATCGACATGATATAGGTTCGCCACCTAAGCGATGCTCGCACTGTGGGTCGCGTAAACATAGCGATCTTGGGTGCTGGGGACGCCTGACGTGTGAGAAGTGCGGTCGTAAGGGACATCCTTCAGATCGCTGCCTATTCACATGCAAGGCATGTGGTGACATCCACGAGGCGGGAAAATGTACCATGGAGGAATTTTACAACTTGATCCGACAATGGTACAATCCTACCAAGCACGCCGGGATGTTGCCAGAGACGGCGGAGAAGATGTTAAACTAGGACGCTCGCCGGTTTGGAAACCGGTACGAGACGAGCGTTCTAGCTATTGCATTTATGCATATGTCGAGAAACAATCGGAGGCAACAGTTAATCAACTGATCGATCCGATCGACAATACATGTGATCTTCTGGAGAAATCCACCGCTACAGTGTCAAGTATACGCCAGATCGATGAATATGCAAGATCGAGTGTGATGATGGCTCTTGAGATTTCTCCTGGGGAATCGCGGGGTTACTGGAAGTATCATGTTCCAGACAAGAAGTTCAAGCAATCTAAGGCTATGGGGAAGATCAACAACAAAAAAGCAACTTTGCTATTTGACAGTGGTGCTGAGGTGTCCATATTGGATGCCACCTTTGCTCGTAAGGTCGGGTGCCACATTGATGAGAATCAAACGTTGGAATGCGAAGGTGTGGGACGATCTCCATATAAGATCGAGGGACGTACTCGTCTCAAGATCACGCTGGCAGGATCGCTAGTGTATTTGTTTGATGCATGGGTAGGTCCGCCCACCGGAGGTCAAGATCTGATACTAGGAATGGATTTCATGGTGCCAGCGGGTATCCGCCTCGATCTCGCTGATGGGACAATATGTCTACCCGATGAAGTCCGCCTTCAGATGGCTGGTAGGCGTCCTCTTTACGGTGACAAGGTAGAACATGTGTGCTGGAAGGATCACTACTGGATTGATGTCGGGCAAACGGCCGAGATCAGGTTACGCGGTCAAACGTCCAACCAGTATAAGCTATGGGTCACCAGGGGAGATCGATGGGTGCCAACGATCACAGTCGGACCAGGAAGGACGCGTTATCTACAGGTGACCAATATAAGCGATCGTGCACTGACTCTCCACGAAGGATCGAGAGTCGCGATGTGGTTAAGTGGAGATCGTATTCCCCGAATTCCGGGATATGTATCCGTGGGATCAAGGAGGTACGCCGAATGGCAAAATCTCGCATATCAGGCAACTACGGATAAGATCAGTGAAGCGGGTACCAACGAACAGATCACCGAGCCAATGGTGGAGCGTCCCGAGTACGTAACACCAACTGCGATCTTACCACGGCCGGTAAAAACCATTCAGAATGTCAAGATCGCAGGGGACGGGGACGCAAACCCACCGTCAATCGAATGTACGTCTGACCAAGTCAAGATCGACCCTGCTAACGGTAATAATCTTCGCACCAAGGTCGCAGCAGACATAGGCGATCCTACGATGGATGATGAAGTTTGTATCAAGGAAGGGGGGAGCTTATTCGCAGAAGATGTGGAAGATCAAATGGCTGTGCTACCAGAAGTGACCGCGACCACGGAAGAAGTCAAGATCGAAGATCTTCAAATAGGTGATGCCAATACCAACACCCAGGAGGAGATCGAACGTCTTGGGCAGATTATCTGGAAGCGGAAGCACCTTCTTATCGGAAAGGGCAATGCCTTACCACCAGCAGCGAAGGGAGTGGTATGCGACATAGATGTGGGGAATGCAAAGCCAGTCGCTCAACGTTGTCGCAAGGTGGCGATACAATTCCGCGAAAAGTTATATCAACTAATCAAGGGACTACTATCTGCTCGAATGATCCGACACTCGACCTCTCCTTGGGCTTCACCCATAGTTGTGATTATCAAGAAGAATGGGATCGACATCCGGTTATGTATCGACTACCGCCTGGTTAATAGTCTGACAAGGCTCATGGTATATCCTATGCCGCTGATCAATGATTTGCTGGATGATCTCGACAAGGTTCTCTGGTATTGCTCCTTGGATATGGCCAGCGGTTTCTGGGTAGTGCCCATGACAGACCGAGCCCGATCGATCTCGGCATTTATTACTCCATTTGGATTGTTTGAGTGGAATCGAATGCCGTTCGGACTTAAAAACGCTCCCCAGATCTACCAGAGACTCCTAGACAATGCACTATATGGATTCGTGAAAGTGACCCAAGATCAAGATCGATCCGGCCGAAAGGACGTATTCGAGGCAGGAGAACCTGATCTAGAGAAAGTGAGTCAGTGTTGGGACGTCGATCTTACATCGACGACATACTGGTAACCGGAAGATCGTGGGACGCGTTATGCGAAAAGGTGGAAAAGTTGTTAGACGCCTGCGACGAGTGGAACTTGTCCATCAGTGTCGCCAAAAGCTTCTGGGGTCAACGAAAGGTGGACTATCTAGGACATCGTGTATCAGCTGAAGGTTTGGAGACACATCCAAAGGATTTGTCGGCTTTACAAGAATTACCGTTCCCCACCAACCTAAGATCGATGCAATCATTCTTGGGGAGTCTCAACTACTACAGCCGATTTATTGAAGATTTCGCGATCTACGCATCAGTTCTGTACGAGCTACGTGAAGCGGATTTCTACGAGATCGCTCGGAAGATAAAATCGACTGGGGACGATGAGGGTGTCGTGGCAGAAGAGGATGGTAGTTGGATCGAAGCCAAGGCAGCGTTCGCTACACTAAAGAACAAGATCGTGAATGCTCCGATCTTACAACACTTTGATGTGGATCGACAACCGGTGGTGGTAGTATACGCCAGCAAGTGGGCGATCTCAGCTGCCTTGATGCAAGAACACGACGGGGTGTACAAGCCGGTAACTTTCACTAGTCGCACGCTCAAGCCGAATGAGATCAACTACGGTATGGTCGACAAGGAAGTGTTGGCTTTGCTCAGGATACTAGACATCTGCTATACTCAACTCGTGACAAGATCGATTAAAGTATTGACGCGCCACTCCACATTGGCATGGTTACTTCACTCATCTGGATTGCAAGGACGATTAGGACGATGGGCTGCACTTCTATCAAGCTGGACCCTTGAGATCGTCAAATGTACCAGAGGAGAGGACGAGATCTTAGGCGTGATCGCGGCAAGTATTACGCCCCGCAAGGAAGTGGACTCGATCTTGATTTCGATCGCTCCCAGGAAACAACCGCGACAAGTGATCTCGATGCTACCTCCAACAGTGGAGCCAGACGAGAGATTGCTAGTTGTTAGTTTTGATGGATCAGCACGTGTGAAACGAAGTGGCGGAGCATACAGCGGAATAGTGTGGAGCCTACCAGAATGGACAGTGATCTCAGCCGTTTCGAAGTATAAGCTCGATCTTACGGTAAATGAGGCGGAGTATCACGGTCTGCTTCTATGCCTCGATCTCCTGTCAGATATGGACAGGGGACGCCTGATTATCTGTGGAGATTCTAACTTGGTGATCAGACAAATGAAGGGTGAGATCGAGTGCAAAGCCCCGGGGTTAACGTTGTTACGGCAGCAGGCACTGGAACGTCTCCGATCTTGGCCCAACCATGAGTTCCTTCATATGAAGCGAGATTGGAACCAAAGCGCAGACAGTCTGGCGAGTGCCGCATTACGTCGCGAAAGTGGAGTGGTGATTGTCACGGAAGGGGAGCGCCGAGATCTTATGACTCTCAATAGATTGGATGAGTTGCTAACAGCTAAGGCGATGCAGCTACAGTCAAGATCGCCGCTGTCACAAGATCGCGTAAGAAATGTCGACCTCAGGTGTTACAAGAAGAGATTGTGCAAAGAATGAGGATGGAACGTATTAGCCGAGCGCAAAATGAGGAAAAATGGATCGTCGATCTTAAGGCCTACCTGCGAGGGGACGTACAAGATCTTACTTCGACTGAAGCGAAAAGCTGTTCTAAGATCGCAGATCGCTATGAGACGGATGAGTCAGGATTGTTGTTTTATTTTCCGCCGACCAAGTGGTCTGATGAAGATCGCGATCTTATGGCTAAGCTTGTGGTGCCCGAAACATTGCAAAGCGATCTTATGCACCACTATCACACAAGTTTGGAAGGTGGTCACCAAGGTATTGGGCGGACATACCACAAGATCAGAGCTCATTTCCACTGGCGCGGATTATATCAGAGTGTACAACGCTACGTGGGTCAGTGCATAGATTGCGAGACAGGAAAAGGACGACCTACGATCCACGGGGAATCGCCCGGCAACTTACAAGCTACGTACCCATTCCAGATTATCGGCATGGATCACATACCGTCGTTACCAAGATCGTACAAAGGAAACACCGAGTTGCTGATCTGGATCGATCTATTCACCGGATATGTGATCGCAAAAGCTAGCGCATCAAGGACAGCTCAGACTGTTGCTGAGAACTACGAGGAATGTGTTTTCCGCCGATTCGGTGCAAGCGAGGCTATCCGACATGACCGAGAACCCGGTTTTATGTCTGACTTCTTCAGATCGTTCAACAAAATCGTGGGACAGAGACAGCGAGCAACAATGGCATACCGCCCGCAAGCAAACGGTACAACCGAACGGATGGTGGGAACATTGACACGTGCAGTCAAGATGTATGTGGAGGATGTCGACCAGCGAGATTGGGATGAATACGCCGAGCGCCTCTCCTTTGCACTCAATACTGCCCAAGATCGCGTCCGAGGAGATACCCCATTTTATCTGTTACATGGCTGGGATCCTCGATCTACGTTGGAAGCAATGATACCATTAGGATCAACGAGAAGGCGAGATCGTGAACCCCGCCGATGGCGATACCAGATACAGAAGCAATATCAACAAGCACGTGAACAAGTGAACGAGAAGTTACGTGTTGCGATCCAAGAAAGGTCAGATCGACACAATGAAACGGTCCGACCACATGAGATCGAAGTTGGAACTCAAGTGTGGCTGTATCTAGATCGAGTCAAGGAAGGATATGCACGTAAGCTGGCACATATGTGGCACGGCCCCTTCCGTGTGTTGGAACTGGTGGGAGAACATGCAGCACGTCTTGAGATCGCCGGTACCGAATACCGACTTTTCCCGGTGGTACATGTCTCTAAGATCAAGCCTGTACGACAATTCCCAGACCGTCCCAAGACGCGGTTGACAATACAAGATCAAGATCGATTCGACTTTGATGAAGCCTTGTTACCTGAAGACAGCTGGGTACGAGATCTAGATACCGACGAATATGAAGTTGAGAAGATCGTAGACATGAGATCGGGGAAGCGCACGCGATATGGACGTACATTACGTGAATTCTTGGTGCATTGGAAAGGGTATGACGAACCGACATGGGTGGATGAAGCCGATCTTAATTGTGGAGCTCTACTGTATGACTTTTTGCGAGATCGAACGAATCGAAATCGATTCGAGGTCATGCAATCACATGAGGGGCCATAGGGAGGCGAGATCGTGAAGTGAGATGGTCACATCACGAAGAGCTAAGTGAAGGATCTATCGGACGGCGATAGATCAGGTGGATGGTGGTGAATATGATACATGTGAACCCGACTAGATGACCATAAGTCACTAGGATCGAAGGCGTTAATATCTTAAGAATGACGCATAAAAGGAAGGAAATCGCAAAGAAGAAATGGATTAATCAAGAAGATTACAGCACCGCTATGTTAGAGGCTGGCTGAGAGGAAGGTGGCACGTTGACGAACTTGTCCTGAAGACGAGGAATACGCGTCGCTGGATGATCTGCAGAAGATCGGCGATACTGTAGACGCCAAGGTTCCGCAAGATCAACGGCGGACAACGCATCCTCTAGCGACGCAGCAGACACATCCGGATACCAGATCTTGGGGTGGCGCGGCTTGGGAAAATGTAGGAAGAAGGGGTCCAACAAGACGTCCAGATCGCAATATTGCTGGCGCAGAGCCGGGATGAGGTGTCGAAATAAGAACTGCTTCCAGGCGGCTCCAGCCCGAGATCGACGCTGGCGACGACCTTCATGATAAGCGGATAAGGTTGCGTCAGCAACACACATGTCTTCTGAGATCGGCAAGAAATGGCTCGACTCCCAGATCGCCTGAAGGTGTTTCTCCTCATACTCCAGATACTTCTCACAAAAGCCATGAGGCATAAAGTCAACCATGAAGGAGAGAGGTCCTTCGGTGGATTCCAGAGACGCCCATGGTGGAGGGGTAAGAGACATCAAGGCATCCACAGCAGGTCCCGTAACAAAATCTTCGATCTCGATCCGAGAGGGTATTGCTGAAGAAGCCACGTCGGGAAACAGCCATTCAGAGACACCGAGCAAAAGGTGACTCAACACCTTGGTGTTCAAGGTGGAGACGCTCAGATGGCTCACCCGATCGACATCCCAAGGGAAGACGTCCGCTGAGCGGAATAGACGTCTGGTGATCAAGCTGGGAATCCACTCTGATCTTGGAACTTTGGGGTACGGCGGGGTCAAGGTGGTGGCTTCGGAAGACCGTCGAATATCCGGAAGTGATTTACCCGCACTAGACTCAAGATCACTGTCACCGGGAGCGGAATTGGGGCTACCCATGGATGGATCGACCTCCGGAGACTGCTCGGACGGGTCGTCGGAAAGAATATCACTCCCCTCTCCACCCAAGTCGATAGGATGACCGGCAGTCCCCGAGGCACCCTGATCTCCCCCAGACGGCTTGGATCGACGAAGGACCGAACGAGATTTAGCCAAAGCTGCTAGCACCTCAGGATCGTCCGCATCATCCTGCTCAGGAGAGCCATCTTCTTGCTCGATCTCGGACTCTTGGGGAAGATCTGGAGAGCCGCCTTCCTGCTCAGGAGAGCCGCTTTCTTGCTCGATCTCAGATCCCTGAGGAAGATCGGGGAGTTCAGGTTCAGGGATGTCTGGATCCGGACCCTCGGAGTCAGGAAGGTCGTCAGGGGATTTGGAGGACGAGAGGTCGAGCCGACGAGTCTTGCGAGATCGAGGCGGGGATGATTCCGACCCAGATCGAGGACGCGTCAGACTTGCTGGGGTCGGAAGAGCAACATCTTGGTTGAGGGAGCGTGCCACAGCCCAAAATCGACTATAAGCGTCTGTATAATGCGCTGAGAGAGCAGCATGCTCTACCCGTAGAGCAGCAAGCTCCCGCTTCTGGCTCGCGAATTGGTGATCCACTTGGGTATGAGCAGTCTGAAGATCAGCGACTTGTTGCTCTAAACGGGAGATGTTGGCCCTCATAGAGTCAACATGATTCCCACGAGCGCGAAGTTCAGCCCGAGCCTTATCTAGACGCTCAGACGAAGACGCAACCTTCGCCACCGCTTGATCTCGCTCGGATTGAGCTTCATGGCAGCTCGTGCGGAATTGATCCCGCTCCTCCTGGAGTCGAGCAATACGTCGATCTTGTGCGCTGATCTGACGCTGGAGCTGGAGAGCAGCCGCTTCCAGTGAAGCCTCTGACCGCTCCAGCGCTTGACACCGCTGCTGAGCCTTGGATAAATCTTGATCTCGATCTTTCAGACGCTGACGGACTTCCAGCAGTGATTGATCTTGCGTCTGATCACGCTGTCGAGCAGCGATCAGCTCCTGATCCTGATTAAATAGGAGCCGGGCGAGCGCAGTGGGAGGTGGAGAACCAAGATCGGGATGACTGGTTAGAGCAGCCAGTTGAGCTTGAAGGTTCTGGACCTGGCGCTTCAAAGTGTCAATCTCGTCTTCCAGACACAAGATCGTACTCTTAGATGTGGCTTGCAGTTCGTCGTAAGCCTCCCGAAGCTTGGAAACCCTGTCTAGCTTCTCTTCAAGCTCTTCGACCGTAGATTTGCTCTCTACCAGCTCTGCGTTGGAATCCTCCAATGCCTCGATCAGCGCGTCATACCGATCTTGACAAAATTTGGCGAATGGCATGGCCTGAGATCGGAGGTGACTCAATTTGCGATGTAGATCGCCCATGTGACGGAGAGAATCCACGTGAGCATGCTGAAGATCCTCATGATCGTCTTGGAGCTAGCGAAAGATCGACTCACGACCGATAATGTCCTCGACACCCTTTAGAGAAGCCTGAACGTCTCGGAGTGATGCTTGGACGACTTGTAAATCCACATGAGATCGATGAACGTGGGCGGTCGGCGCAGAAGACAACCGATGACATTCCGGGCATGAAGAATGAGGGTGAGGAGGCGAATTGGAAGATGCATCAGGATCAATGGCAGCGGCTGCCACCGCAAGCAGGCCCAATGGGCCCGGTGGCATAGGCGATCTTGGGTTGGATGAAGAATTGGAGGCTTGATCTTGAACCATGGTGGAGAATCGACTGGAAAGAGATGCGATGCAGCGAGCGAAAACAGTTGTGCTGCTATCACTCGCGCAGGGGACGGTTGTGGTGAAGCAGATAAGAAGTTTTCCGATCTCGATCTCGTCCCGTCAATCAAGATCAAGAACAATCCCTCTCTACTGTGATCCTCGATATAGTGACATTCACTATAATGACCCAGTGAATGCGTGTGCCATCATCCCTGCCCAAGACGATTGTACCCACGCGATATCGATCCTGACAGGTAAATATCGATCTTAGCTTTATTATGGGTTTTAAGAAGCCAGTGCGGTATGGATAGCCACAGATGGGAAGCATAGGATATTAACCATTAATTCAGAGTTGTTTTTACCTTCTACTACACAAGTCTTCCTTCTTCTTCGCTATTCCGGGTAGGGATATACAAGATTGGCCCTCCCGACGTCACGCAGGATCAAGATCGACACTAAGTGGAACCCCTACGCCCAGATTGCTTGGCTGGACGTTCGTCAACCCTCAAAATCTCAAGAACCCGCTATAGGAAGCGGCAAGCACGTATTGGAAGCTATTGGATAAAGGTCACACACCGACCACAAGACCCCCCGAGCTAAGATCGACACTGGTCAGAGCAAGATCGACCAAGTACAGCCAAGATCGAAGCTCGGTAACTACACGGCGCAGCGAGTAGAAGTATCCCCGCTGCTGCCACCTCTCCCGCTGTCCTGTCAGACAGCAAGATCGACAACAAGCGCGTCTAATAGAGATCACCCGAGGAGCGATCTAGTCCCACCGACGGGTACACAAGGTGAGATCAAGTAACTTCACGGAAGATCGGAGTACCCCCTCCGTTAGTCGGCAGTTCGGGCGCAGTGTGCAAGAGGACTCCTGCGATCTTGCGATTTCGCAGAACCACTTCGCCACAGTAGTCAATCTACCCGCGTAGGCGTGGATTGACTACAAGTGCTACCAAGTTTGACGGGGCCACACGAGCACCTTGCTTGAGGAAGCGTGCTATCAAGAGTATACAAACTCTAAGTGAACGGCAGTTCACTAGTCCCTGGTCTTAGGGGACTTAATAGCCAGTTTAGCGTAAGTTTTAGACTGATTTATTTATAGTTAATTAGGTCATTTGGCCTGTAATACAAATAACTAATTAACTATAGTTTGTTCTAATTATGCATATAAAAGTAGGTCAATTACTATTGGTTGGCCCTCAGCCACCAGACCTACGTGGCAGTAGTGTGGTCCACACCACTCACAACAAGAAGTATATCTACCTCTAAAGGCGGTACCCTTTCTAGGGTACCCCTTCATGAAACCCCGTTACATGACTCGTACATTTTAGTATGACGCGTACGTTTGGTATGAATCGTAGTGTTTGGTATGAAGTGTGGAATATAGTTTGGATTCACTTCACAATTTTCCTAAAACAAATTATCAAAAAAATTCTCTGAAATTTATATTAAAATCTGAAAAACAGTATGTGATTCTTATTGGCCCAAATAACAGCCAACGTTGTTTGAGCGAAAAGAGGTTGCTTCCGACTTTCCTGGTACAAAATTTAGATTTGAAGTTGTTGCTTCCTCGAATCCGAACAACCCTTATTATGGTATCCTTCTATACAAATCCATCGATACAACTTATAGAGGCTCCTATTTGGATGTTGTTTCAGGAGGAGTAAGCTCTACTTCTAGAGGTAACCCTTTTGCAGTTTTCGTAATACTAGTACACTCCTTTAGCTTCGAGACCATAGCAGCGTTTCTGGTGGCGTTGTCGTGGGGTAGCGTCCACACGCTTTATACTAGGACTGAAAAAGTAACAAATGAAGAACGTACACCACGTTTTATAATGCATATTTTGCTACATTATGCGTCGTAATATTCTCTGTCCTCCCAGCCCAAGGTATTGCCTCTAGTTATCACATTGAGCAGATAAGAAATACAATATTTGTACTACCAGCACAACTCTCTAGTATCTACCATCAGTAATTGTAGATAGAACTTCGCATTGGTAATAGTTAATGCATTTGAGACAACATTGTTTCAATTGTTATAGTCTTTTTAGACAATCGGATCTTGGTAAACAGGGCTTCATACATAATATACAAGTGTTAAGACATACTTTTCACTTTCAAGTATTTGACGCCGAACAGCGTAAACTACTCTCCTTCATATATAAGCATACGCGAGAAAGCTACATCAGCCCTAGTTTAAGACTTGAATTTGAAATTGAAGCTCGTGAAAATGAAGCTGCTATTGCTACTACAAATAAAGAAGTATTAACTTATTGTGTAAGTTTAAACTAAGTTAAAAGCAACTTGCACCTATCAACACTACTGGAAGTGTTATTCACGGTTCACTAAGAAAATTTAACTAGGACAACATGTCAAGAATATCTTCCTCTTCAGAATCCATCGCTTCATCGACTGAGGGTGGTGTTGGTCGGGGTGGCTTTGGTACAGGCTTCGGTGGTGCTGTTGGCTCTATCTTCAGAACCGCACTTGATCTCCTGAGCGATCCAGGCGACGAAAGTGGCTCCAACTTGACGTCGTGACTATTATCTCCCCTTTGCATCGCTTCATTATCATCCTCCTCGCCTTTGATTATATCATCCATACTCGATAGAAGATCCTCCGCAGAGCTAATCTGTACAGAACTCGACCGCAAATTAGCGGGTAGTTGGCTGTATGCCTTCAGTGCCTCGTTCTTCGCTCGTTTTCGCTTACTGTCTTCCTCTTCGTTCTCTGTAGCAATATCGTCTCCACTTTCTCTACTAGAGCCTTCACTCATCTCATCCTCTTCCTCCACGTTCTGCTTTAACCTGGCTCCCATCTTTTTCGTCTTTTTCATCACAGCAGCTTTCCGTTTCGCAGCCGGTTTCATCCCATACCTTTGCATCTCCTGGGCACTTTCCACTTCATCTTGTAGTCTTTTAATCTCATCCTTCTTGGCATTTAACACGACACAAAACCCTTGCACCAGCTTATCTTCCGTCTTCTGCTTAGCTGTTAGTGCCGCTTCCAGCAGCGCTTCCTTCTGACTCAACAGCGTCTCCAACTGTTGCACTCTATTCTCTTTATTGCTACTTAATTCTTGATCTTCTCTCTGCTTCGTAGCCACTTGATGCAGTAACTCTCGCCACGTGTTGACATCTTCAGACACTGTGAATTGGATGCTACAGAATTTCATGGCAAACTCGGAACGTTCCATGAGCGTTAGTGTGTGTTTCTGTCTCGACCATTTAAGCTCAAAACGAGGCTCTGAATTGGATGAATCCGACGCACTAAGCGCCGTCTCTACTGCTGTGACGTATTCTACCCCGGAACAATCGAGAGCTCGAGGTTTGTGACAGGAAGAGACTTGGGCTTCGAACAGAGTTGGAGGGTCCAGTAGCTGCACGCTGATGCTCTCGTTAAGGCGTTTGGAGGCAGAGGTCATGGCAACTCGACTGCAGTGGACGAAGAGAGGACGCGGGAGACCATCGACGTCTGTATCAACCACTACAACTTCTGCCAACGACATTTTTGTGAAATGGCTACGTTATTATAGGATTGGAATAAATCGGACTTATTCGGATAAAAAACAAACAGATTTTTGTCTACCTGGTAGTCAGATACGTTTCATGTTACTCAAATTCGGCCAACACGGCATTCCGTGCAACCATTTCATTGCAAGATAGACAGTTATCGATGATTGTTTCAAAACTAGTGTCTACTCAGTTTATGTAGCTGAGACTGACTCCGGTATCCAATTAGTTCATGTGAAGAATTAAGCAGCTATCTTCAGCATTGCTATCTAAGGCTAGCTCGAAGCCTAGGGAATAGAAAAAGAGACGACTGCCTAGCAATGGGGATGCCATAAAGAAATTCGGGAAGGAAAAGTGATCCTGTTCCTGTTCAAAGTGGTCAAAGTGGCCACAACAGGCGGACAGAGTAATGGTGACTTAGAAATTAACACTGAATATTCGATAGTACATGTTTACTTGTCTACAGCCTGTGTGTGTCTGACTGAAGTAGTGTGCAGATTTTGAAGGACTCTCCGTTGGAACACCGCGTTTTGCAACAAAGAGTTGCAAATGTAAAATAGTTTGGAATATCTCCGCTTTTTGCAAATAAACTACTGTAGCGTTAATCGAAGCTACTATACCAAGTTGAGAAGGCAAGTAGGCGTTAATCGACTCACCTTCTTCTTCTTGAAGGGATGTTTAATCATTGGTGAGCCACCGGTGGTGCCACTTGCACACAAACCAACGAAATGAGCTATTACTAATTAAAAGCACTTAAATAAGATAATCGACCAAGAGAAAAGAGCTTTTGGATCTTGGAGGCTCGGAACAGTAGTACGTAGTACGTACAGTATTCCCCGGCAAATCGGGAAAGGTGGGACTGATAAAGATTGCGAATATACAAATTGTGCACAGGGACCGGTCCACGCGATAGAGTACTGAAAGTTTGTTATTATCAACACATTGACATCGGTGAGTTTTCTGTAGATTCGATACTACCAACGCATCGCGTTAGTGTAGGGCGATGTAGAGGACTGACTTGGACTGAGGGTGTAGCAAGTCGAAGATAGGCGTTGTCTATTCTGCTAGTGCCGGGCTGCGCGATGACCATCTTGGACAATTTGACCTTTTGTCGAAGAGTCTTAACGTAGATAGTGGGTTTTCATGGGGATGCAAACATGGGACCTATGATAATTGTAGCAGGCTGGTATAGGAGGAGAATGTACCAGCAATACATAATGCTCACTGCAAGCCATCCATTTGCCACCATAAAGCAACTCATGCATGCATGCAAGCAAGCTCTTTCTGCAGACTGCGCAAAGATGCTAACTTGCACGTAATTCAGTATTCGTACCATTTTTGCATCAAACTCCGTCACCATCGTTTTCATTTATCACTACTGACTCGTGGAGGAATATAGACAGACTCAGGTGCCGATTTGCCGGGGAATTCTGTAGTACGTACAGTGCTCCTACTGTACGGTCCAGTACAGATGGTATTCCGAAAAGCACATCCGATTGGAAATCACTTGGAACTGTACATTGCTAGTGCCGAAAATGTCGATCTCACAGGGCCAGCTCACAGTGTGACCCTCACACCACCCGTATCGGAACAGTAAGCCGGAGCTTTGTCGAATACTAGGAGTGGTCCCGGTATAGCGCTATTCCGGGTGAATGTTCTGCATCTGTATTAGAGATGGAAAGATGCCCTACATGTTCCTGAATATGAAACGAATTTCACCTTGGCACAAGATAGTAGTACACACGATTACGAATCGTAACTTACGATCTTCCAGAACGTCCTACAGCTGTGACTCTCCCCTGTATTACAGGGGGGAGTCCCGCGACACCAAGACCTTTGTCGCAACTTCGTGTTAGAATTACTGCGTTCATATGTACTGTTTAACCCTTATTATGCATTGTACAGATGATCCTTCAAATCTTGACACTGCGAGCTCCAGAGTAGAATTTGTCATTACGTTATTGTATTCCCTTTCACCCTTCACTCGTCATTTAAAAAACAAAATCGCGAACAAGGATATGTGTTCTTGTTTCTCGTAGCTCTCATTACAGCACTCTAAGGCCCCTAGTTGAATCGTCTTCAACTCCGGTTAAGTCAACTCGAATAAGGAGTTTCGCTATCCACTCGAAATGCTCTGTGTCGTAGTCTGGGTGGTACCGACTATGACCTCTGTCGCATCCTCGGCTTCCTTCAACAATACCTTCATTGCTCCGCCAGATTGACTCAATCATTGGGCGCTATTATCACCATAAAATCCATCACCGGAAGGCTCGTCAAGTATCGGACGGATGTTGAACCACCTTGAACGATTGGGTCTCGTGAACTTAGAATAAAGTTAGGATTCCCGGATAGTGATTGGACGTAATCATGTACAACAACGTGAATTACCGGTAGTGGATTACCACTGGTAGGTACATGATGTACGGCATTATAACATCATCATTTACCTAATCCACTACTACCAGTCTACTGACTCCCAGGCACTGGACCAGCGATCGATCATTTTCTCACATCAGACCATCATTTCCGAAATTACCGACAGCATAATGCGAGTCCTCCTGTTCTTCCTGGTAGTTGCGTCCGCGGTATTGGCGCGTAGCGAAGCCCTTGCTGAAACAACGGACTCCACCAAGATCTCAACGACGACAGGGCACGACCATCTACGCTCGCAACGGTTGGCAGAAACGAGAGGTTTAAGGAGCTACGATTCCACTTCCAAACGTGCCAAGAATGAAGAAAACGAGGAGAGAATGTTCCCGAGTCCCTACAGAGTAATTAGCATCGCGGCAGAGAAGTTGGGATACACCAAATATGCGGATGATATGCTGTTGAATGCTTGGAAAGCAGAAGGTAAAACGTCCAGCGACGCGTTGAAGGAACTGAACATGAAATACCTGAAACCAGGGGAGATGAACGCACGGGATATGGACCTGTACAACACGTTCTCGAAGATGGTGAATACAGGCACAAGAAGGACTTGAAGCTTAATAGATCATGAATGGCGACCTAGTGTCTTGCTAGTGGAAGGAGTAGTCAGTCTGGTTTGAGTGATTATTTTCGTGCAATCACCCCTTGATTTAATGGTGTATTTGCCCGATAATCTCTAGCTACTCACTAGATAATATACTTCACAATAAGAAATACCGAAACAAAAACAAAGTTAGTATGTACTCAGGATATTCCCAGCCTAGGACATCTGAACAATGGTCATCTTGGAGGTTCTGTTGCAATGCCTTGCTGGCGTGGTTCATAGGACCTTTTGGCCTTATTAGAACGGTGGTAGCTAATTCACACATTTGAGTCAAGTGTGTCAAGTGACTCGACATAATCAGTGTCACTCCAAATTGAACTCGAGTGTCAAACAAAACTTCCGCTAGATTTCTAGTTCCTTATCACAAGGACGATATTACTCTTACGAAAAATACAGACAAAACAACACCGAGCTGGTCGTACATCCATACAAGACAAAGACGCTAATTACTCTTGCTACTAATATGAAACGTTTCTTCTTCTATTGAACACAAGCGCTATACGATCTGAGATTCCGTGATCATTCTCAAATGCTTAACAAAACGAACATTTGATCGTTGTGCACAAGTGTAGTATACATGTAGATATGAAACTAAAGATCATATCGCCGGACGAATAGCGATAGGTAGTCGTTATTTATTCCACTTAATATGCGTAAGTGATATGAGAAACAGGGTGTTACGACGGTGAATTACAACGTATATCTACATTCACTTTCGAAAGACATTTTAGGTTCATGCTAGCAGAAATACGCCAATCCCTAACGAACTAGAAACGTGAGTGAAACGTGAGCGAAACGTACTCTGTGGTCCTACTTCTACAGTTGTGCTGATTGCAAATTTATAATGAAGAATCCTAAATTCTTAAAAAGCACTGACTCTCAAATAAACAAACTTCCAAAATTGTAATTACAAATTTACTTCTAATAGAAAAATTCAGTCTAAATCTGATTGGCACTAAGGAATAATGGCGACAACTCCCGCTGCATTGAAGCAGCGTTGGGGCTTCTTGTCTCCGTGGTGCAAGGTCCTGGAAGGAAGAATAAGCTACGTGTGGCCAGAGCGTGAAGAGGAGGTCTGGGACGTCCCTAAACGGCGGCTAGAAGTCAACTTACCCACTCGTGGAGAGACCTCTCATAGTTTATGGGAAGAACCCCGGGCTCTCTATTCTAATGACAAGGACTTTCAAATTTGTTTTAATAAAGTTCGAGAGGCACTGGCTCTTTTAGCTGCTGTGGCCTATGTGGACCAAGATGGATGGAGATATCTATTGAAAGTCCAGTGTGGAGTGTTCCTTGGTACGGAAGGAGAAGAGTCATTTGAAGACGAGATTCCAGCTCGGTTTCTCTTATTTTTAATTGAAGACAACGAAGAAGAAGACTATAAGGAATATGTGCAGACTCTTAAAAATGATATTATTCAATTCTGTGGAGTGCAACAACGAGAAAATCCTAGTCGAGCCTATTTGAAGGCATTAAAGAGAATTGCATCTTTGGACGAGAAGTTAAAATTGGGAAAGTCTGGAGTTGACTTGAAAATTCCAGTTCAAGTGGGATTTCGAGTGATGGACTTTATGTCTTACGGAGTTTTGAGCGATATTTTGGAACCGCTTCAGGACATTAGAGCAGCTGGAAAGATTATTGAAGAAGAATGGCAAGAGTTTGAACAGAGTCAGAAGAAAAGAAAAGACGTGGAAGCTGGGTGCTTGAGATGCACTTTGGTGCTGGGGCCACTAATTGCAGATTTTCACGACACCAAAATCTCGGCGGATGTCGCGAAAGTGTTGGAGACAATGGTAATGGATAATGTTAGGTTCTCACAAGTGAATTTGTGGACTTTTGTCGATCGTGAATTGGAGAAAAAAGATCATGAGAAGAGAGTGATATTTAGCCAGACTATGGCGTCTGTGTTCGACAGTACTCGTCGTTTACCTCACGTGAAGGGAACAGGTGATTATGCTGGTGCAGCTCAATCCAGTGGGGACTTAGAGCCATTGCAACTTGGAACAATCCATCTTGAGTGTTCATCACTGATGGGACCTCGTGAACTGGAGTCAATGTGTTCAGGAATTGTGGTGAGTCAGACAACCAAGAAGCTTTCAATGCAATTGGAAATGGATCCTTATGATGGAACAAGTGTACACTGGTGGAAATGGATAGCGTATGCACTCTTTTCGAAACGTGCGCTCGCTTCTTCGTCTGTGGAATCCGCTGCGCTTATATCAATTCGCAGCATGAGCATGACTGATATGGAAGCATTTGCAGCAGTGCTGGCGTCCGATCATCCGGAAGAGGAACTATTTAATTGTTCACGTGGACATGTTAAGGCGAGAGATGCAACAGTCAAGGCAGGGTGCTCTTTTTACTGGGAACTAACTAATCGGGGTCAGCCACGGAGAGGTTCCCTGGCAGTAACGTGCAAGTCCCCCGTCCACTCTGTAAGGACGTTTGGTGATGACGGGAAGAGTGAGTGGGTGAATGCTCTGGTTCCTGGGTATGGCCACTGCCACGTACGCCGTGGTGATCTGTTGTTTAATGAAATTGCTACGGCATCAGCGAGAACTTGTGGTATACAAGAGCTTCGGATTGGATTTGACAAGATTGATCCATCCGTCTCCGATGGCTTACCCAAATTTTTGGCTACTGTTGGACCTTACCTGAAAACCTTGACGTTGGATACTTCACACTTTGAGTTTGATGGAAACGCATTAATAAGAAGTTGTCCTAACCTGGAGGAATTATCGCTTTGTGGAGGCGATATGGTGGATGTGCGTTTCAACTTCAAAGAATATCGGACAAACAACGAGCCTGTTCCAGAGCTCCCGGTCGAATGGGATAACGTTAGTACATTAGCAAACCATTTGGGCAATCCCTCTAGTGCTCTTGCCAAATGTGTACGACGACTGCGAGCCTATTTAATTGACGAGTGGGCAGCATGGGGAATCATTATGGCAGACCGCACCAATCGACCGGCTTTCCAAGCTGGGTTGAGGGCGCTTCTGGAAATGTTAGAGGTTAACAAGACGCTGGAGTATCTCGATGTTATTGTCCCGTTTGGACACTTCATCTACCTAGATGACTTCAGAGAACATCACCTGAAACCCATTGATCGCTCTCTTCAGCTTCCCATGGAAACCAAGCTCGCTTTCTTGAGCATTTTCTCATCGCGAGAAAAGCTGGTAGAATTCAATAAAAAGAAAACGAGAATTACACGGGCTACATCATGTGTACGACCACTTTGTCAGCTCGACCAGCATGTGCTATCCGCAATATTTGAGTTTGCAGCACCTCGCGTTCTACGGAAGGTGTACTTGCGTGATCCGCCGCGCAACAACTGGGAGGAACCCGACCGAATGCCTATATAGTTGACGATTAAAAAATGATGGATATTTGTTCACGTGACGGTCAAACAATTCGACAAGGTTGGAAGAGATACTCAACATTTGATACATTCAAATGAGGATTCATGAACAATATAATGCTACGTCGCATGCGTGGGTTGCCGTAGAACTTCGTATTATCACATTTACAATCCACGTCATCGACACTCATCTTTTCACCATGATGATCACTTGTAGTGCATGCAATGCGCCAACTCAGTACTCTCGAATGACCTCAAGTTTCCATTCAACGCCTCCTTGGTCACCTCCAAGAAGTCCTTAGGACACCCACCCAATTTAGCCAGCATATCTGCATCTTCACGGAACATGTCTTTCTTTTGAAGGCGCAAGTTCGCCACCATGCGGTACCAGTATATCTTGATGCTCGCAGCTGGAGAAGGTTTGTCAGTTTCCAAGAGAGCAGTGAACAAGTCAATGGCCGCAGTGTAGTCTTCAGAGAAAAATGCATCCAAGCCTCGTTCCAGCAGCGACGGCGCAGCGGGTTTGATTCTCCATTTATGGCACTCATCCCATGATTGATCCAGTGGACGATAATTACTCGTGAGAACGAGTCGTCGAAATGCCGACCCTGTAGCTGGGGGAGAGATTAAATATGAGTCTTGGGACACATTGTAGATGGCGAATGCCCCATCTACAGGAATTAACCGCCACAATCCACCTTCCCCAGGCAGTTCTCCACCACGCCACGTAAATGATCTCTTTTCGCCATACCCCTCACCAGTTTCCGACGCCGCAACGTCCGAGGCGAACAAGTACTCCTGCGAATACACACTGAGGATATAAAAATCCGTGAAGTTTGGGTTAGAGGGGACAAATCGCCAGATCTCCTTGCTTTGATCGGCTTCCCACTCGTCTGCCCAACAAAAGATACACCGACGTGTTTCATCATACAGGAAATAGTCTTCAGCTGCGAAGAGCATGTTGTCGTTCAGCACAGAAGCGATCATAACTGGCCCATTACTGGCTAGAGCACGCACAGCAGGTGAAACACTGCGGATCCAGCATGTTTCAGCTAGCATCAGCGTTTTGCCCCCTACCTGAGCCATTACTTTATCCAGCAATGATGCGACGGCGACAGCGTTCCATCGACCACCAGCCTCCAGTAGAAACTGACAGCCGACAACTGTCCATTCCTGGTGCGGAAGGCTGGCCAGGAATCGAAGCACTGCGTCTTGGACTGCGAGGAGCTGAACACGCTTGGTTGAGAGTAAATTCTTCAGAAGAATATCGCCACGATATTCAATATCGCGGATGGCGAGGAAGCAGGTGACGGCCTCGATACACGCTTCAGGAGAGGTTTTACCGAGCTGCATGCCCACCCACCGAATAGCATTGGTCTCGTGAGGTTCCATGATCGTTTCTTGTTATGAAGTGATTCGAGCCTGGAGAAATTCAGAATGAAGTTTAACCTCTCGCCCGTTAACCTTCGTGAGAAAGGGGTATGACACTGCTCGAATTCGCAAGCGAAGAAAACCCGCTGTACTAAAAGGTGTGTTATCAACTGACTTGCCCTGAAATCTCTTCGTGAGTTTCTTAGGCGTTTGCAGCAGTCCTATCAACTATTCTTCAAGTATTTTATTATAATCTGATACGCAAGCGAGAATGAAAACGAAGAAGCTACAGGGATAATTGCAGCATGTTTAGTCTGCTTCGTTGGAGTTTAAATTTTGTCGAATTTTGTGGTCTATCAAAGCAAGTGCAGTGCAGCGGGGATGATTGCAACCAACAACACCGACACACTGGAGATATGGATCTTCGCTGGGGTAGATGAGTCTTGATTACCCATTGAAATGTCCACTTCGCTGTCCTCGCCTCCGTCAGGGCTGCTTTTGCTTGCTTCAGCTTCAGCCTCCGCTTGAGCTTTAGCCTCAGCATTCGCTCTTACAACATCGCAGTCGAGTTTTACCCAGCGTGAATCGTCCGACTTCTTTGAATCATCACCAGGGTGCGAGACACCTACAGTCCACTGCGGGTTGTCGCCTTCTCTCCAGATGCAGCAGGGATCACCCAATTCCTGGCCGTTCGTCTGTCCGTCTTCGTCAGAGTCTGCCTCGCACATTTCCTTCGTCCATTCCATGCTAGCTTCTTCGAAAGCGATGCCAAACACATTTCGGGTCGTATCCTCACCAATGGTATCTTCGTGCCCAAGAGCTGTGACGCCCGGTACATTTTCACCATTCGGAATTCTTGACACGTAAATTGGCATTGATCCAACCCGAGATGGTAGCATCACGCATCCAGAAGCCACCGCAAGAACAGCAACACGTGCCGTCTTCATGATCGATCGCGAAGTACTCGAGTCTGCAAATTAAATTCTGCTACGACTAAACCTGGTGTAGAGTGAGAAATCTGCAGATCAGACTCGACGATGAGGTTCTCAAACTGGATGAAACCCCTACTACATTTAGGGCATTTAACAACGTACATTTTCAACAGACAACGATCTTATAGTTGTTAATCATTGCCATATCAACACTTTCATCAAAGAATCTCACAATACTCGTTCATCACGTCTGTTGCAAAATGCAGCTGCAAAGGACATCATCTTGTGTGTGCTTTTGTGTGGTAAACAATTAGCTTGAAGACAGCTATGCACTGTATAGACAATCCAAAGTTGCTCTGTCAACCAAACAGTACCAGCTTGATTACTCCACAATAGAGTACAGATGATGATGGAACATTGTTTAAAAAGTTAAATAAAATGCGTTGCAATAAACTTGGCTCCAGTATTTGATTCCTATCTTTCATGTTCGCTCCTTTTACAGTCTGTGAAGAAGGAAATAGGCGAACAATCACTTCAGATTCCACCGACAAGCCTGCAACACACAACCTTACTTGAAGGCGCAATGCGCCAGCTCACACTCCTTGAACTGCTCGTTGTCATCTTCGCAGTATTTCTGACAGACCCCACCTTAGCCACGAATACCAAAGAAAAAACTGCTGAAAACTTCAATGCACTCGACGTCAATCGCAACCTCAATGCCGTCTCGGAGGTGATCAAACCGGAAGATGGTCCAACCGACCCAGAGACCGAAGAGAGAGGGGGGTTCAAATTGCCTAGTTTCAATGGAATCAAGAAATTTTTCACAAGATCCTCCAGCGTTAGTAAAGGAGTGAAACCCAATCCAGACATTGCCACAACGCTCAACAACCCGCAAGTCCGTCAAGTTTTCAACGAAGTGGCAAAGCAACCAGGTTTTTTCCAGAGAATCAACCCTTTTCGAAACACCCTCGCCTCTCGACTACGTGGTAGATCTACTACGTTTACGTCAAGACAGGTCACGGGCGTTGGTCATCTCGCCGTTACGTCGAGCTCTTCGAGTACATTCGCCAAGATGTGGGTGAAATGGGGGGCACTTTTCCTATTTGTCGTTGGCATACTCTTCTTATTCACGGTCGTTTCCAAGGGGTTACAGCCTAATTGAAGTCATGTAATTCTACATGAGGAAGCTTTGGGCGCCAAAGTATGGGGTTGTATACGAGGCGTAGCAATTTGCCGTCATGGATGTAGATACATGTCGAAACGGAGATAATTGTTTGCAATTATATTCTCCAGTGTCTTGGTGGGTTGGAATGAGGCTAAGGTAGATAGCTTCATTATTCGTTGGTATTCTTGATTACACGAGTGTCTGTAATGCAATATATTACGTGTTCGCGTAGCCACATTACACCTGCGCTAGGCTCAGATTTGCTTGTCGGCGGCATAAAGTGGTGTCCGCTATGTGTGGTGTGGTCCCGCGCTGTGTCCATCTCTCATGATCGTTTCAAATTAATGGATAAAAATCCTGGTCATGTCAAAGTAAAGCTGCTCCAATGGAGCCTCCATCGTGGCGCTTAGGTTATGCGAGAACAAGATGCGACTAAGAACGAGGGGTTTTACGTCTAGTACCACATGTGAATAGGTAGCTACTGTAATATTTGAGTTACTCAACTTGGAGGGTCCATTACGATATCTTAGTCTCGATTGGGTATATAACGTTAGGGCTATCGGCATGTCGTGATATACTAGGAGGGGTGCTTGTAGTTCCTGATGCAAATTCTGGTATTACTTCACTTAATATGCTATCATAACCGCCGCGGCTGTTAGAGTGTATTATCTGGCTAGTTAGATGCCAACTAGGTAATTATCCCATCGCTACCGAACGAGTAAGAATCTGTGCAAAGCGATAGGTAACAAATGGTAGAACTGCTGTTCTGCGAGCGATAAGGCGATTCGTGAAAATACCTATTTACTCTCTAAAAGGTAACTCGTTCAAAACAAACATAACGACAAAAGAAATACAATGCTTTTCGCGATTATGTTAGGCATCAACAAAACTACCGAAGACAAAGTCCGCTTTAGAAGGCGATGCTAAGTTGTGTCAAAGCGTCTTTGCTGGCATCGCCTTCCCGGGTCGCTAATTCTGCTGACCAGCGTCTACGCTTCTTGGTACCGTACTTCTCCTGTGCGAGACTTCTTTTATAATAGCCCTAAGTTAATGTGGATGAGATTGTGCTGGGCTTGGCGATAATACTCTCCATGTTGCTCTCGTAGATGAGTGAATGAAACGTGATAGTTGGTTAGCGCCGCTTTAGTGTTGTGGCTAAGTTAGCGGCAACGCTAAGGCGAAATACGTCGTCGTATTGCCACAAGTGTTCTGGCTAGGTGTGTCGACTTGGTCCTTGTATGTAAGCACGCGATGGATTGGGTAAATCGCTGAATAAGCTACGATATTTCCAAACGAATTACCCTTTCACGGGTTGCGATGTTGTTCGCGTGAAACCTGCGAAGGGCTAACTGTTTTCCAGAAGAGTTGACTTTTCCCTATGTTGTAGGTTTGTAGCTATCTACCAAACCTCCTAGCGAGACCACATGATGGATCCAGCAAATCATCCGAAAATTAGGTTAGTGCCGATCAGCTCGGTAAGCGTTCTATTAGGTATATGGCTTTCACTTTGGCAACAGCAAAATCAATTTGAAGTGTGAGCAGTGATAACGAGCGAAAAACTTCCGCAGCGTATGAATTTGCCTTCGTAACAGACTTGGGATGTCAACGAGGAGCTGCAGGCGTCAAGCTTAGCTACATTTACACTCAACCTAGAGCCAATAACGTTCCATCTGCCAACCCCACACAATTAGGAAAATCAAACCCAGCTCCAAGTTTCTTTGAAAGAACCTTTTGTTCTTCAGAGGAAGGCCAACGTACAACGTCTTCATAAAGAGACAACATGACTGAAGTACACCTTCCAATGTACTCGTAACTCGCACCGCTTCCAATTCCAAAAAGTAAACTTAAATTCTCCGTAGAGGCATCTCAACCCTGTGTGCCTATGAGCTTTAAAAACACTAGTAGCTGCTCCCCTGTTGCTGCCATATTCCTTCCACCTGCTTTGGACTGGAACACCGAGTCAATCCCCACGAGGGATAACTCTCGATCACAACATTCAAATAGAAATCATTCAAAATTCGGCTGCCGAGGCTTCGGTCGTCTTGGTGACGAGTACCTTGTGCTTATCAATTGTATGTATCGAGTTAATATGAAGTCGTTGAAGTCGTCCTCGTCACAGTCCGCCAAACAATTGCTGAACATAATATCGAGTGTGAAGAACGTACAGTATTTCCAGGCAAATCGGGAAAGGTGGGACTGATAAAGATTGCGAATATACAAATTGTGCACAGGGAACGGTCCATGCGATAGGGTACTGAAATTTTGTTATTATCAACACATTGACTTCGGTGAGTTTTCTGTAGATTCGATACTACCAACGCATCGCGTTGGTGTAGGGCGATGTAGAAGGCTGACTTGGAATGAGGGTGGAGCAAGTCGAAGATAAGTGTTGTCTATTCTGCTAGTGCCGTTATGTCTTGGGGCTGCGGAATTACCATCTTGGACAACATGACCTTTTGTGGAACAGCAATCCTAGATAGTGGTTCTTCAGTGGGATGCAGCCATGGGACCTATGATTATTGTAGCAGGCTGGTACAGGCAGAGCATGTACCAGCAATACATAATGCTCACTGTAAGCCATCCATTTGCCACCAAATAGCAAGTTGCTGTTGCTATCAGCTACTCATGCATGCATGCAAGCTCTTCCTGCAGCCCGCGCAAAGATGCTAACTTTCACGTAATTCAGTACACGTACCATTTTTGCATCAAACTCCGTCACCACCGTTTTTGTTTATCACTACTGACTCGTGGAGGAATATAGACAGACTCAGGTGCCGATTTGCCGGGGAATTCTGTACCTAAATTGAGGAATTAGTCTAGTCTCCTTTTATTTCAATCTGATTGGTTGAATTTTTTTTAACATAAGCCCAATATGTGTGGTACACATGAGATTTTTTCTCATCATCAGAGCTGCCATCAGCATTACAAGTTTTTCGGTACTACAAGGACATTCCGTGCGCCGAGATCAATGCGTGGAAAGAAAGCGGAAATGTTCAGTATACAAGAAGCGGAAATCTAAGACCCCGCGCTGTTGCAACTGTGTGTGTGGATACGGTGGGCGTGGCGAGTTACTGAGAGCGAAACGGTTGTAAGCTCGATCACAGCAGTGGGGTTTTCCGGGAACCTTTAGTACTGGCTAATTGCACGTCATGATCTGTACGGAGAACGACTATTGGATCGCTGGTCGAAGACCAGTGCTGATAGTGAGGCCGACGACTTGGACGACGCCACCATTTTGCTCTATGAATAGATGAATAGAGCTCCTACCCAAATACAACACCTTTTATTTCAATTCGTAATTTTATGCTGCTTCTATTAAATAGTAGGTCGGGCGTATCAAGTCCAACTGTTACACTGTCACCTGCGACTTTTACTAATACCTTGGTTTTACTATTGGATCCCCATCCTGAATCGACGAAAACTCGCTCTATTGCGTATTACAAATGTACAACCTGTGAACAAGGAAGGGATAGTGGACTAATCACGGCGGACCACAGTCTCACTTCAGAATCGACCAACAAGTCCGGAAGACAACAGTGCTCGAAGGCATTATGCGCTACCACCAATTGCTTGTGCTCCTCGCGGTGGTCTTCGCTGTATTTCTGACGAGCCCCACCTTAGCCACGAATATCAAAGAAAAAACCGCTGACAACTTCAATGCACTCGACGTCAATCGCAACCTCAAGGCCGTCTCGGAGGTGATCAAACCGGAAGATGGTCCAACCGACCCAGAGACCGAAGAGAGAGGGATGTTCAAATTGCCTAGTTTCAATGGAATCAAGAAATTTTTCACAAGATCCTCCAGCGTTAGTAAAGGAGTGAAACCCAATCCAGACATTGCCACAACGCTCAACAACCCGCAAGTCCGTCAAGTTTTCAACGAAGTGGCAAAGCAACCAGGTTTTTTCCAGAGAATCAACCCTTTTCGAAACACCCTCGCCTCTCGACTACATGGTAAATCTACTACGTTTACGTCAAGACAGGTCACGAACGTTGGTCATCTCGCCGTTACGTCGAGCTCTTCGAGTACATTCGCCAAGATGTGGGTGAAATGGGGGGCACTCTTCCTATTTGTCGTTGGCATTATCGTCTTGGTTACGATGGTTTCAATAAAGCTTGCGTAGTTAATTACCAGATCCTAAATTAGCTTCCTGTGTGGGATCTCTTCGGTGTGGATAACCAACCTTAAAGTACTGTTTCGTATATTTGCGCTTGTTTCTCTCGGTACATAAAGTATTCTAGAAGCTTTTGGCAAGTGACAAGTACAGGAGGCTTTATCGTTGCTAGGGAGAATTACTGTTTATCATCCTAACCATACTTCCCAGCTCTTCTGAATGACATACCGTTTAAATTCACTTCCATACAGTCTAATTGTTCGCAATTACTTGATAAATAGTTTATACGATAGAATGTAATATTCACATGACATCGAAGTATACTGTCACTGGCGCTCAACCCTCACTCTATGATATAGTCTATTGGCTGTATTGCATGATAGAGGGTGTGAACCTGATTGTCGTGATATTTCTGGTATGGTGAAGGCTCCAAACACATCAGGTTAGGAAACAATGACATCCACTTCCTCTAAGATTCAAGCGCAACTCTCTGATTCTCCTCCTAGTCACTGACATCGTGTGCATTATGGGTTTAATTAATTTTGAAGACGTAGAACCTGTCTGGGGTCAACTTCATTGCTGCCGCTCAAAAGCACTCCCGGGTTCTGCAATCAGAAAAATTGCAAAAGTAACCAGATCTAGTGCAGAATTTGAGGCTGCGCGCAAGTCAGTAGGTAGCTAAGCTCGAAGGCAAATCTCAACCAAAGAATATCGGAGTACTACCATCGAAATCTTGTGAAAATGGGGTCTGAATAACTGGTACTACAAAAAATAGTCCTCAAGTTTCCCATTTGTTTGTGCAATTTGAAAACTAAGGGATATATAGCCAATCAAATCGTATCACATCGACCTCAATGAAGATTTTGCTATGTCGTTCCCGCTACCGACGGGTTTTGACCCGTCCAAGATGATGGAGTACGTGGCAACGCTTCCCCATGCAGAACAGGCCAAACTGCTACAAGATGCAATGGAGCAAGTAGGTGCATACCAAGAACAAGCACAACAGAGTCGCACGCGCGAGGGACTCATCAAGCGCTTCAAGGAGGCTCGAACCCGTTTTGTGCGACCCGGAGGAGCTTTTGCGGAAGAGCTGAAAGTGGGACAAATCAAGCCGGACGGAGTGCAAGTGAGTTTTTCCAATACCAATTCCAAACCTAACCTCGATATGAAGTCGTTGAAGACTTTAAAGCCAATGATTGGCCAAGAATTAGTTGTCGGAACGACCCATAGAGGTCGCTATCTCTGCGGGTGGGTAGCTATTGACGATGCATTTTTCGGAATTGCGTCAACTTCGTTGTTATTAGAGGATGTTACTGGCCAATTAGTCGAAATTGCTGCTTATGGACTGGTGGACTCGGATTTACCACCTTTTGAGAAGCAACATGCACTTGCCAGTCGGTTCCCAAAAGGTCAACCAATTGTTGTTTTTGAGCCATACTATAAAGTGAGACAGGATATGTCCGAGGGGATTCGAGTCGAGCAACCGATGGAAATAATCCCGTGGCGAGATGTACCGAAGAATCTGGAAACGTGGAAGAAATTGGGGAATGAATATTTTAGTGGCTTGAACATGGTGAATAAGGGGCAAGGCGCTTTGGCGTGCTATGAGAGAGCGATCCAAGAAGTGAAAATTGAAGTTGCCACGATTGCAGTATTGCTGAATAATATTGCTACTTGCCGATTTAAAATGGGGGATTTTACTGCTGCAGTGCAACTTGCTGGAACTGCAGTCCATCTTGATCCAAGTTACGTGAAGGGTTGGTTTCGCCTTTCGTCGGCTCTCATAGAAGAAGCCATGTTGCAGGGGGATGGAAGAAAGCGTCTGATTGCGGAGCGAGTTGTTGCTCACGCATGCGATGTAGTTCCTGGCTTGTCGACCAAAGATCGAAGACTTTTGGATGGAACGCTCAAGAAAGACGAATTATCCTTGAAAATTGGAGAGAACTCATTGTTCAAGTCGTACGCAGAGTGGTGTGTGGAGCTGGAGTCGCCTGCATTTTTGATGGTTATGAAAGATGGAATTGATGAAACGAAAGATATCGATGCGTGGCGAAAGGCAGGCTCGGAGTATTTCGTCAAGGGTGACTTTCATGCTGCTGAAGAGTGCTATCGGAAGGGAATGGCAGCGAGTGCTTCGTGTTGCCACGATGTAGCTAATGTACTGAACAACGTTGCCGCAGTACACCTAATGTTTCACCACGAGACCAGCAATATCCCTAGTATTAGTGTTTGTGCAGAAGGTTCTGCTACTTCGAAATCGGACGAGAAGGTACCGAGTCTAGAGATTGCACTGCTTAACTGCACTGTAGCAGGTATCATTGACCCACTGAACCACAAGGCATGGACCCGCCGTGCTCGCTGCTTGCAGAAGCAAAGTTTTACACGTGAGAGGTGTGTTGCGGATTTAAACATGATTCGTGCGAGCGTTGTCTCCAAGGCATTATCGTCAGCAGATAAAAGAGATCGTGTGCAAGAGTTCAAGAGGAACATGGGCGCAGAAGTGGAACGACGATTGAAACAGTCTTCGGAGACCACATTTCAAGTTTCCGACATACCTACCGACGTGCAGCGCAAAGAGCGAGATGCCTTGAAGCCCCAAAAAATTGTTTCCACAGCTTTGAGAGAGAACGCAAAAGCAGAAAGCCTGTTTCCTGCTGCAATAAACGGAGATGAAAAAGAATCTATCGACAATTATATTGCTCGTATGGAGGCGTTTGAGCAGATGATGCGCTTTGGATTCTCCATGACAAAGACAAAGTCGAAACACGAGCAAAAAAAGCTGCCACGCGAAATGAAGATGTTTCTGGAACACCCTCCACCTCTAATTCACGTTGAGTTTCCAAAATTGCGAGGGTGGCCAGATGGGATCGACCCTACGTTTGCTCAGAAGGTCCTTCATCGTGCATATCTCGATGCTAGCTCCAATCCTTGGATCATGGCACAAAGTATCCGTGAGGGTATGTTCCGCAAACACATGAAGCCTTCAGACGTGGTGAAGCGGTGGCATGGAACGGCAGCGCTGGCAATCCTGAAATCCAAGGGCGATACCTTGAAATATGGAGATATAATTGACTATCGAGACTCCCTTAATGACGCAACACCTACTTATGACGCTCGCATCCGCTCTAACTTTGTGAACAACCCCAACCGAGCAGAGGTTTATTTTTTTGGAACCACCCACGTCGCCATCGGTTTTAACGACCTCAGCAGTTTACTGTCTGCCAAACTTCACGAAAATCCATCAAAAAGTACAGAACCTCTCAGGTTTGTGGGGTTTGAGATGAGCGAGTTTGCGGTCGCAAAATGCAAGGTTGTGGCTCACATGCTGGGATCACCTCACATACCTATCTCGAGTGTGTTAGAGGTATGGCTTTCATCGACGTGGAGTGAGACCACATTGGCAAATTTTCGTAAGAGTGTGAACATAGTTTTGGCGTCGATAAACGCACAAAACGAAAACGTCAAAGTGATTTCATACCTGAAGCACTGGGCTTCAACGGAGACGATCTCTGCTGCAAAAGCACGGTCTGAGTTCTTCTTGAACATGGAGAGATACAACCCAAAGTCATTGATGGCGACCGCTTGCTTTCGTCGCGAGATTGATCGTCTCGATCTGATACAGTATATGCTGACTGGTGAAATTCGACCATCCATGAGTGTTTCTAGCCTTATGGAAAAGGAGCAAACTGGTAACAGTGCTACCAATTCTGGTTCCTCCAGACGGAAATCTAAGTCGAAGAAACATAATCGGAAAGGGAGGCCCAAGCAAGGGGATGCTGGAAATGCCACATCGTTAGTTGGAAGTGTAACGATGTGGAATATGCCTTCGGGTGCTCCGCCCCTAGAGGAAGACGTCGCCTTTAATACGGTGGATTTTATGACGTTGATTGAAGATTATGCTGAGCGCCAGAACAAGCAGAAGCAATCGGTGGATCGTCTATCCGTATCGGATTTGTTTGTGATCCATATAATGCAAAATCTCCAGCGTCTCCGCGAGCTGTTGCTGTCGAATAAGTTGACCATCAATGTCATGTACGGTGTGGTCAAGGCGGTTCGTGGTAACACTACAAACGACACCAAGAACCAGGAGCTACTGGCTCGTATTGCCATGTTACGCCCTTATACGATATCCTGGTCCAACGTGCTGGACTACTTTTTACCGGAGGACTTTCATGATCTTGCACGCCGTTGTTCCATGTATGGAGACTGTGTGCACTATGGCTACAGCATGAATTGGCCTACTCAGGTCTATGGTGCCTCTATTATTGATTATGATCCTATGAACGCCAAGCAGTTTATCGAAACTACGCTTGACACAGCTCTTGGATTCTCAAATAGCTCGGTATCATCAGCTGTTCCGTCACCATTGGAACTGTTCAAGATGATGGGATTGGATAAACTTGTGAATCTGCCCTTCCGTGAACATCCATTGAATGGAACCGGATATGCCCTCGCACACGTCTACAAGCAGCACTGGATTGATCATTTTATGAGGAAGGGGACACTAACTGCAACGGCAGCGCAGCGACTAGGAACGTTGTGTGCATCGTCTAACAGTGGATTACAAATGGGGACAATGGACCTCGCAATGCCAAGTCCACTTTATCGCACTTCGTTGACCTTGTATATGAGCTGGAGCTACGATCCAGAACTTCGCCTGCAGGGGGCGAATAATCCGTTTGATCTGGGTGCTGCTACAGACACGGAAATGATGGCAGAGTTTATGAAGCATTTGAGCGTGGAGGAGAAACAGAAGTTCTGGAAGGACATGGGAGCTGGCTTGAACACATGAAACGTCACTGTCGTTGAAAACCAGCTTCAGCAGGGCATCGACCAATGCCCTAATACGTGTATTTCAATGGCACTACAGAGTGTTGTCGTCCGTTGCTCGGTGTTTGAATTTATGATCCTGTTCCTGGCAGGTCAAGAGTTCAATAGTTGTGGTATTCGGTAGTCCTGGTCCTCACTAAATACTTAAATACAGAAGATGTACCACAATCCCCCCGATCCCAACAACCTAGAAACATTTAGCTGCGAAATGAAAACTACCCACTCTATTCGACCTTAAGTGCTCGCTGCCCCTTCAAGATTTCGAGGCTATGTGTTCTGCGATGGTGGGAACTCGGACTAGAAAAAGATGTCATACAGCGTAGTATGCGGTAATGGATGGAGGGAAAAGCATGTTGGTACTAGTGCTCAAGTAGTGGAGATTGCTAGTCTATACTGTGTTTTCAATGCTAACGCAGGTATGACGTGACGATACAAAATGTTTTCATATCGTAAATTTAGGCGTCGGCGAAACCTCACAAGTAGATGATACCCTTGCAATTGGCGATACCAAGTTAAAGGTAATGGTCTGGCGTTTCTGGATTGAAGCACTTCATCACACACTTCTTGCGGAATAGTATCAGGCTTGATAAATATCGAGATTGCAATTCCTGTGGATTTCAGCTGTTTCAATACGTCATTGGTTTTATCTGAAGGCCCTGATGCTTACTAGTAATGCCAATTTAAGCTTTGGGCAATGTGAACTTTAGAGCAATGTGAGATAACGAGATCCCCTGTTTTGAAGGAATTCACGCTATTTGAATTTTAAAGCAAAACACTCGACTTTCGACTGTATCTACACCAGATAGATTCCCGAACTACTTTGACGTGTTGGAACTGCTGACCAAGTGTGTGCGACAACTTCTGCAAAGTAAAATGAAGGGAATTGACGAGACATTACCGCTTCGTACCGAAGGCATACTCAAATTTACCAATGGGGGAAACACTAGTTCTGCGTTTTCTTGCAAGTGCAATACAAGTTGCAAAGTGCAATAAACGCTACATTATCACAAATATGGTACTTGGATGTCAACACCAGAATAGAGTCACAACCACTAAGTCCAGCCATAAAACTGAGAAAAACTGCAACAAATTGTGTAGGTCTCAATAGTGCATCTATCTAACTCCAAACTTGGTTTCATGTCGTTTTTGGACAATTATTGGGAATATAATTAGCTCACGTAGCCCTAGGGTATAGATTTTGGGGAAACCTCTCATCACTGGAATGGTTCCTACATTTTTTGGTGTGTTGGGAGAAGAAGCTGCTCTACTCTGTAGTGATCGGGAAAAAATAACTCGGAGTGTTCATTGGCGAGCATTTGTTCTCTCCAGCTATGGATATGACAATTCTATTGTACTTGGAAGAGAAGCAGTACACGCACGAACTCGAATTTCCATTATAATATAATGAAATATTATTTGAAAGAAACTATACACGTATCATTCATCCAACGGGGACGTCGGACTTCAGTGACGAAACCCACTGACATTTGTCGTCCCCCTAAGCAACACAACAGAGCGATGCGACTGCGATCTCAAATACTAGTATTATACACATTTGTATTAATAGTGATGGCTTAGAAGGAGAGCAATTATCACCATCCTGAGTGTATCAAATATCGGCATGATTGCAACACTAAAAGAAACAATGGATCCACAAACGAACCCTGTAGCGAGTTACCAAGCGATGGCTGGTATGACAATTCACTTACAAACTGCTAGCTCATTGCACTTAAACTCAGTTCAGAATGTCACTCGTTCTACGAATACGATGCCATCTTGAAATTTGTTGGAGATCCATAGATCTACTACCGGTAGAAGACAACTGCGAGTATACAGGTCTAGAAATCGTTCATAAGCTGTATATGATTGAATGGGCGACACCTCCCCGATTGTTCACACAAAGTAAAAAATACCAACATTCTTAGGGACTGGGACGTTTTTATTCGTGTTGAATTGGATCCGTGTTTTACGGTACCTGTTCTTCGGACCCTCGATACTGTCAGTTTGAAGATACAAACGTGTACTATACAGTACCACATCGCGCTGCCGTAAGCGACTAAATGAATTCCTATTATAGCCAATGACGGCGATTTATTTACCATATGGTCTTCACTAAAACACTACCTTAGACAAGCTAATTCTGGGCTGGGCTACCCGACTTGCCATCCATTAATTGTAGAAAACTCCCACAGATAGACCTCGCATCACTGATAGTAGAAAAAGAGGATGCAGTACATTCGGCTTACTGTTGACCAAACTCACAAGCGCCTTGTTTTCGTTGGTCTCTTAAAGTTGGAATAAAGTCGTTTAGTGTCGAGTTCACAAATGGTGCTCTTCTAGGAGATTCACGACAATATAAAGACGATCCAGAATCGGAGGAAATCAAACAAATCATTTATTATTAATAATAGCTATTGACCAAACTAGATGGTGGTCTAGGGGCTACAGTAAGTAGTGATGACGAATTCGCCACCAGCTCATTCGACTATTTATTTTCCAAGCTAGATAACTCCTAGATTTGCGAGTTATCTTTGTACATCGCACTTCAGGGGTGATGTACTGTAAGATATACAGTAGAATATACCGTATAGCCAAGTGCATAAATTAACAGCAAGCTTACCATCCTCACCATCAACACGACAATGCACACGTTCTTACGTATTGATAATATGAGTCTTCCACAAATTAGAGTCGGGAAGACAGATCTGTCGAATATATCTTAAAGCAGACGATAGATTTTGAGTGCAGTGCCGTTGCCGAATCTCCGTGATCGCATCCTGACTCCAATAACACTCTGCAATTTGCTTCACTCTGAAAAGATAGACCATACCGAGTTTCAACGACCATGCGCGCTGATATCACTCTACTAGCTGTTCTGGTCTCACTTCTTGTCAGCGCAACAGCGACAACGGTTTCCGGTCACGAAAAGCAGACGCAGTTAACACCCGAATCGGTAAACAACCTCCGGACAGGGAATGACGGTACGCGTTTCCTTAAAAAAAACAACTGAGAACGAGTTCGATGACTTGAACAACGAAGAAAGGAATGCGGTCACGAGCGTTTTAAAGAAAGCACAATCATTTTTGAATGGAAATTACAAGACCGCAAGATTATTCGAGAAAACTGACAAGCAGCTTCTGAAGAAGGGACTTGGCCCTGACGACCATACCAAGGCAGCCAATTGACTTGAGAAGGCTAGTTGGCCTAAGGAGAAGATCGATGCTTTCAAAGTTGCGGGGAATCGTTATTCTAACTACTGGTGGACCAATGCTAAGTTGGACCCTTACTGATATCGATAACTTGACCAATGCCATTTTGTACAAGCCACAATTTTAATTGTTTTTAACTCAATGTCGTTGCAATCAACATACTTGTGTCGTACAATAACATGGAGTAGAGCTTGGCTAATTCACTCAAAGTTATTCCATACCCCGTGAGCACATACGTCGATGTTCTCATAAACCGAAAGTGTATCGTTAACGAGCCCTTTCACTCTGCATAATGGAGTGGTCATTTTCTTTTCCAGTTAGTCTGATGTAAGACCTATCAGTATCTTGCCAGACAGAATATCAGCACAAGTCAAATTCCTCCTTCTTTGCTTTCACGACGTTGTTGGTGATGCGGGCGTGCTCCACAGCCTCTCCCAGCAATTACATACCCCCAATCATTCACACGAGTGCACCATGCATTACAGTAAACGCAGGCTTGTCGCCATGCATCGTTGTCAGCCTTCAGCCCTTCATTCATTTTCCTGTGCAGCTCGACCGATGCCACTATCATGACCACCATCCAGTCTACGAATGCTTTGAGCTGTTCGACTGTGGCGCAAAGCTTCTATTAAGGTCCACCACCCAAATACTCAAGTATAAATGTAATTTCCCGCGACCCTCACTCTCGTTGAAGTTACACCATCACTCTTGTGCCACTAATGTACTTGGTTTTCGTATGCTCTCCTTTCTCTCTTCTATTGGTCAAAATTCTCTCGTGCGTGTCACCTGCTGATCTGGCTTCAGTTCGTAAAGAGACCAGCCACCCACCAGTCAATGAATCAGTCTGACGTGGAGCAACGCTGGGGCTTCTTGGCCCCATGGTGCCAAGTGTTACTACATAACGTCCACTTCACGCGCTTCCAATGCGAGGGGGACGGTCGCCAGACCCTAAATCATTGGGACAGCAAAGGCCCCCATCTGGAAGTGACCCTCCCCAAGCGCAAGGACTATCTACGCCCCCACTTGCAACATGAACCCACGTATCAACTCGAACTGCTTAAAGTCCGAGAAGCTTTGGCCATTCTGGCGACAGTGGGGCATGTAGATCACGCAGGGTGGAAACATTTACTGATGACTCACTGTCAATTGAACCGCTGGAAACAAGGACAAGAAAATTTCCCAGAGCATCTCCCTGTCCGTTTCGTTTTGAAAATGGAGGACCCTTTAAAAGTAGGTACCGACGTGACCAAATTCTGTGGCGTGGAGGCACGTGAACGTCCAAGTGCTGAATACGTGGAGACAATGAAGAGGATTGTAGAGATGGAGCGGAGCTTGACGCCCGAGAGTGGGGGGCTGGACATTGAGGTTCCTGTGAGAGTGGCGTATGGCACTGGACAGGGAAACTGCTTTGAGGAAGGGTATCAAGACCAGCTTTTAAAGGGTCTGATGGGGGTAGCACGCGCTGAAAAGGCGATTCGGAGAGAGTGGGAACGCTACTATCAGAACGGAGGAGAAAAGGACGTGCAACGTGGATCCATCAGATGCACATTTGCACTGGAGCCAATGGTTGCAGACATTCAAGATGTTAAAAGTATTGCGAAGACGGCTGGACTACTGGAGAGGCTATTATTTAACAATGTGTGGTTCTCGTTGTTGTCACTCAGAGCCAAGTGCTCTGAAAATGATCAATCGGAGTCACTTATCGCATTCCGACAGTTGATGATTGCAGTGTTTGATGGAGCGAGACGTGGACCGGAACTGTCGAATACGAAATACCGCGCGATTGCGAGTCCGGCGAAACCACTTCAACTGGGTACGCTGGTACTGCACAATGACGTGTCGTTGGATCCGTTGGAAACAGAGGCACTGTTTTCAGCAATGGTGCTGAATCAAACGACACAGAAAGTTTCTGTGTGGATGGATCTCATGAGCCACGAGGAACAAAAGTCAAACTTATGGTGGAAATGGCTGGCTTACGGGTGCTTTTCGAAGCGAGCGCGGACGAACTCAGCTCTACAAGCTCTAGAGATCAGTAATGTTGGGAGCATGAGTATTGCAGATGTGGAGGCGTTTATGGCGATCGTAGATTCTGACAACCCGGAAGAATTGCTGTATGGTTGCCCTCGTGGGTCAGTGGGAGGAAGAGAAGCGACATTGAAGGACGGTGCTATGGTCCAGTACGACATCACGGCCAATGCTCAACCGCGTACCTTAACATTTACGTCATGCAGATTCTTGTTGCACACTTTCAGTGATGACGAAAAGAGCGAGTGGGTCAACGTGGTTGTTCCTGGCTTTGGTCGGTGCTTGGTTCGACGAACGGACTTGGTGTTTAAACCAACGCGAATGACAACAGTTAAGCGTCCTAGTTTGACTTCCTTGACACTAAATTTCTATGAAACGGCGATGGCGAACGGATTCCCGCGCCTGCTAGCTGCCATTGGGTCATCACTTCGGTATTTGACGATCGAAAATCCTGGAGACATTGTAGACACTGGCCTGATTCGTCGGTGCTGTCCCAATCTGCAGAAATTATCGATGAATCGAGGTCTGATAGACATAGAGCTTAAATTCGACGGGCACCGCACGTCCAACGAGGTGATTTCCACGCTATGTCTGGATTGGGGAAATGTTGAAGCTCTCGCGATCAGCCTGGCCAACGTTAATAACCCTCTTGTCAAATGTGTTAGCCAGTTACGGGTTCGTTTGATCACCTCCGGCGAGTCTGATGAGCGTGAGTTTGATCCTCACGCAGTTGGTCGGAGTTTGGAAGCGCTTCTCATGATGCTCCATGCGAATAAGTTTCTCGAGTATCTTGAAGTAGCTGTGCCATCTGAACACGAAACTTATCTACCTCGCTTCAGGAGCCACCACCACGAAGTCATTGGACACGTTCTTAACCAAGATTCCAAACTTGCGCTGTTAAGTGTTCTGGCGAACCAAAAAAGGCAGCTGCAACCACCCATGAAGGCAGCAAAGAGACTTTGTCCGACTTCAGGATTGCGACGTTTAATGTGGGATGTGGATCAGGACACGTGGTCATCAATTTTCGCGTTTGCAGCTGAACCAGTCATCCGACGCGTCTGCTTTCGTGCATGATTGGAGGATTACCTGAATATAGTATCTTGTACTCGGGCAATACTAGTACAAACGCCCATACGAGAAGAGCTGCAGGTACGTAGTACCAGACTGCATAGGTAGCCGGATCTCACATGACGTACGTAGATTTGTCTCGCTTACACATGCACAGTACTAGCATAGGCCATGTTCAAAGTTGCAATGTACTAGATTCGTTCACTAGTTCGTCGTTGATGCATGTACCTATGGTATTTTATTCCTCCAGTTGGGTCTTCAACTTGAAATTTCCGAGCCAAAAGTAACCAGTTTTCTCATGACGAACTGGGTATACGAAACGTAGAAGACAAAACGCGAAACTGTAATATCGTGTTAGCAACTCGGAAAATTTTAACGTGAATTCTCGTAAGCCAATTTGACTTCTACAACCTCTCACATTTTGTTGCACTTATTGCTCCTAAACCTAAAATAACTTGACCTGTTAAAAACGACTGCACAGAAATTAGACTACATAATGCTGAAATGCTGCTATTTTCACCATGTTTAAAACCATTCGCTGTGGGAGATTGATGGATTTATCATAATTATTTGATCGATTAGTTCTTACTCAACAATTTCCCTCTTTCTGCGTCAGTTCCAAATAGATATGCAGCACTGTGGCTTCCTTGAGCCGTGGTCGAAAGTTGTGAAGATAACATACACCGGGTACCTGAATTTCGAGGATGAGAATAATAGTTGGGACTTAAGGGACTATCGATTACAAGTACTGATCCCTCCACGATATGGTGACGAAGAACTCTTCCAAAATGAACTTCAAAAAATACGTGAGGGCCTTGCACACATGTATCCATAGTGGCAGAATATCTTCACACGCTTGAAAAAATATGCACCGATGACTAACGATTTCCAAATAAGTAGGCAAGGGCTAAACATTGAAATTCCATGTGCGTAGTTGTAGTGAATGCCAATAATGACAACACCATGGAAGAAATAGCAGTTGCAGCAAATGTAATTCGAGAGTAATTGGCGACGAACAGACTAGAACAAGAAGTTCCAGGTTCTCATGAGCTGTGATGTATCTTCATAGTAGAACCAATGACCATCGATATTGATACTTACTCGACAGAAGCGGTTTGGCGAGTAATACGATCCAATAGACAATTTCAAGGTTGAGGAGTTACATTTTCTATCGCTTAGGCAGCTGCAGTTGAATCTAAGCCATAAGTTTATGCTTGTCGATGTTATAGGACAGTGCGTCTGTGTGCTGCAATTCATTCAAAACCGAGCTTGACGCGATACTATTGTAAAATTCACTCGATCTTCGTTAGAGAATTTGTTTGATTGGAAAAACGACCCCAACATCCTAAATGAGACTGCAGATTGAGGTTTTGCACCAACAAGGTCAAAGCTTCTCATATTTGCTGAAACATGCTAGTACTTCAAGTACATGTAGTAGGAGTAGTGGTGAAACATGAAGCGTATTCTCTTTTAATCTTTGACTCAGACTCTCACTTGTAGGAATTTTGCAGCACTCCACGTAAACTAATGCATTCAATAATCAATTCTCAATAGCTATCGGATCTTCATTATCGCTCTGACAATCGTACAACCGACAGTCCGTGGTTAGGCGCTGACGGATATGCGACTATATCGGAGCCCAAAGTTACCGTAACTAACACTTATTATGATGCAGTACTACCGGGTAGTGTGTACTATTGCACTGCGCAAGTTACTCACTTCAGGTGGGCTCTATCTCACTGCGATGTGATTGCACATTAGGACCTTCTCAATTTGAATCTATGTTCTCGGCAATTGTTCTCACTCAGACGACAAAGAAACTCACTGTTCATCTGCGGCAAGAATCGTATGACAGGGCTACTTGCAAAGCCTGGTGGAAGTGGCTTGCGTATGGATGTTTTTCAGAACGAGCTCGGAGACATTCTGCGCTAGAATCGCTCGTCGTTACCGATATTGATGACATTAACACCATAGATTTACGCGAGTTTTCTACCGTACTATCGTCCAAACATCCAGAAGAAGCTTTGACGGATCACCTCGCGGTGTGACCTTGGAGAGAGATATGATGCTGAAAAAGGGTGCTCTCGTGCAATGGCTACTCACAAAGGACGGTCAGCCCTGCATCAGAGTTCACCCGGTAAAATTCTCAGCCGCTGTTCCTTTTGTGCGAACTTTTAGCGATGATGGAAAGAGCGAAGAAGTGAACGTAGTTATTCCAGGTTTTGGTCCTTGTCATGTCCAGCGCGATGATTTAGTGCCTCACAAAACAATTCAATACTAAGAGTTGGGGTTTGAAGTCGCTGACACTTCGATTTGCAGAATGTAGACGGCAAAAACTAAGAAAGGGCCTTCCTCGCTTGTTAGCAGCGAATGGCTCTTCACTGCTTTTCTTGATGATTGATGGATCAGGCGAAGAACTCGATGAAAACACTATCCTCAAGAACTGTCCAAATCTGCTGGAACTTTCACTTCATAAAGGATGGGTAGGAGTACGACTCAATTTCAGCGAGTACCATTCAAATCGAAAATGCATTCCAAAGCTGCGCTTCAGGTGGCAAGACATTTGTGCACTCACAAAGGACCTGAGCAATAACCGTAATCCCTTCACTAAATGCGCCCGCCAACTGAAAATCCGTTTGACGAATCTTAAAGGCTCCAGTGATAATCATGTTCGTTATGATCCCACCATCAATACCTATCTTGACGCCCTACTGGAAATGCTTACGTTAAACCAAACACTTAAGCTCCTTGAAGTGGCTGTACCGTCGGAATGCCGCAACTACGGTGACTCCTTTAGGATACATCACCTCAGGGTAATTAAACGAGGCCGAAAACTCCCCACGAAAAGTAAGGCAGCATTTTTGAGCGTTATTTCGACCAAGGTGAAGTCTTCTTCTTCATTCAAATCGAGTAGACCGTTAAAATGTGAACCATCGTTGTCTCGATCGAACCAGAATGGTCTTGACCGACGTGTGATCTCGAACATTTTTGGATTTGCAACGTCCGCTGTTTTTCGACAAGTGTATTACCACGAAATGGTACGTGACAACACAACATCGGAAGTATGCTGATAAATACATAAAAGACAAAGTATGCCAAAAAGTAGACAGCATATAGCATCATTCTATTTCTCGTTCAAGCAGGTTTGAACGTTGAACGTTGAACGCTGAACGGTCCGATCAAGCCGTCATGTTTCCATCAGAAGCACCATCCCCTTAATATTTGGCATCTCATTTTCTTAATGTACACCACTTTTACTAAAATGCCAGTATTGCAATGTGGTGTATTAATATTTTGTTCTCGTTTAGATAAAGTATCGGAAACACATTCACTATTTGAAGCGATTTTAATACCTGGAGATCAAGCAAGCGCGTATGGGTGGAACAAAATTTTCGTCTACCAGTCAGAAACGTGCTTAACGGTGATGATGAAAGTACATTCAAGTAAGAAGTAGCACCCTTGACGATCACGTTGGATGGAAATTCTTCTAGAAGTGGGTATTCAGTTCGGTTTGAAGGATCAGAACAAGATATAAAAATGTGGCTCGATTGTTTAACACATTAAATCGGACAAAGTCTAATCCAATATATTTCAGGATTCAAATAGCAAGTTGGAGCAGGAATTGCAATCCTAGTGTTGGTGTCCTATTCACAAAGTCACTATAATATGCTTTGATTTTGAGGAATACTACTTTACTACTACTGAAATATGAGTTATGTGTGGGGGAGTACTTTTTGAAAGTGGTGTAATTTTGATCGTAAATGCCTTTACCACCTACTGCAAATGTTCTCCTCGAACGTTTCATCTAAGAACTCACGGGATTCACGACACTCACACGCTGATCTTGCTATTAAAGAACGCATGATAATCTTGTGCAATCCTGATCTGCTCACGAGTAGCCATTTCTAAAGGAGGCACTTTGAATCTGCCGTAAATAAGTTTCTTCCAATCCACGCCTTCGTCATACCAGTGTTGAAATAGCTTGGTTTGCAGTTTTGTGGCCTTTTCATTCGTGAGTGAAGACACCTTTGCCGTCTCAAGCATGATCGCAAAGTCACTATCCCCACCAAAACCCTTTGATAATGTTCCCATGAACGATTCATGAGCAGAATTCTTACGGTTGACCACGTTGACCACGTTGACATAACCCTCCAACGTCTCCAGTGCTCGACTATTAACTTCATTCTCTTGGAGTCGTTTAAGCTGCAGAAGCTCAAAGACATCATCAACAGACTTGCCATCCTTCGCCCAAGCTTCAAATTGCTGTGTTTGCAACTTTGTGGCAATAGCTTGTGTACCCTTTACGCTTTTCGCATCCACCAGAGCCTTGGCAACAGCTCTATCGCCATAATTCGTCATGAGTGTCCTAATCAGTGATACATCCTTGTTCTCATATCTCATACTCAGCGTATTGATGTATTTTTCCAGCTTGTCCAGGTACTTGCCCCTGATAACTGATTCCAATCCATCATCTGCTAAATACAACTTTTGTAGGGCCTTCATCTGTTTTTCCGCCCTCGCAAGCAGTACCATTGTCTCTAATTCTGTAGCTTTTTTCGCTGTGAGTGACTCACCCTTTGCCACTCCAAGAATTGACAACAATTTTTTTCACCAAAGCCCTTCGTCAAGACATCAGCCAAACTTTCTTTTTCGTGTTTCTTCCCATTGACGAACGCAATGTAGTTTTCCAAAACATTCAATTTTTCGGAGTGAAAAAATTGGGAGCCTTGTTCACGAAGCTTGAGAATCGAGAAAACTTCATCGACAGATTTTGTGTTTTTCATCCAGCCCTCGAATAATTCAGTCTCCAACTTGGTCGCGACGACCTTCGTGTCATCCACTTGCTTTGCATTCACAAGTGCCTTCATTACAACATTAGTCTGTGTAGTGTATTCTCAGACTGTCAATGACTGAGATTTTTGTTTTTGGGTACTTGTTGTTGAACATTTCGACATATTTCCACAATGCATCCAGCTGTATATTTTTTAGGGCATCGTCGATATTGTTTCCAAGCTGCAGTTTCTTCAGAACGTCGACTCCAGACGTTTCCCTCATCAACCACACCTTGAACCTGGTAGACTTAACTGTATCAGTGATAACGTTAACATTCACTCTGTTTTCATCGTTGTTTTCAGTTCTCAGCAATCTAGTTGATACACGATCTAACTGAATCTCAGAGAATGCCACAGTTGGTGCTGTCATTGTCGAAGATGAAGTTGTCCAAGTACTTTCGACACATACCAGCAAAGCTACCACAACAGCAAAACGAAATAGTTCCATTCGCGACGAAGGACCTGTCTGTTGTAGATGAGTGTCGGGTGGCGGGAGAAATGAAAAATGACAGAGTGCATATCCTCCATTGTGCCCTCGTACTCCGTCTCGGGTTCCGAGCCTCTCGGCGAGAGGAAAATGGTTAAGGCACAGAAACGAGTGCGTACTTATATATATACAAATGTGATAAAACTTTGAAGTCGGTTCGTAATTCACTTTTTGAAATCCCATATGATGCACCTGGTACAGCATGTAGGTATGTATAGACAATTCCTAGCTGCACCGTAATCGAGGTGTTTTGTGTCCTTGTGTGACTGGCCAATCACAACGACTCATTTGCCAGTGGCAATGATGCGGCAAATTGCTATGACTAGTATTAAAAGAATAGGATTTGCTGTCATCCCGAACAAAGACTGAGACATCTTGGTTGGTCTTTGTGTGTTTACTAGTTTGTTGAGACCTAGAAAAAACAGCAATCGCCACAGTGAGTCATAGGGGGAAACTAGCAACGGCTGTTGTGCTTGCATTTTCTATACGGTATACACAGCATTTCTAGTGTTCTTTCCTCAGCTCACTCCACCAGACCGAGGGAGTGGTCTACGTTGGCGCATTGCGCATGGAGCGGTCTAAGCAGAGCGAGAGTCCAAAGTGGGTCTAAACGTATTGACCTAATGGTCGAGCACTCCGTTGGAGCTGAACGAGGTAGAGTTGTGGGATGACAGTTAACATCTGATCATAGTATTCTTAATAATACAACTGTCGCGTAATCGGTTGTGAAACTGATGAGATCAAAATGGAAAAGGCATATACCATAGACACGATACTGAGTGAATTTCAGATGGATCGTACGATATTTGTACACAAGAATTCATCACTTAATGGCAGCTAAATAGAGACGAAGCCACACGCTAAGTAAAAAAATCGGCGTGAATACAGGATAGTACCGTAGTTTAAATGTTACAGTGCGCGCCAAATTGTTAGAGCTCCGAAATCTGGTTACACTTTTGCCTATATCTCGGCTGCAACTGATAATTAGAATCTGCTATTTAGATATGTTGTTTTTAGTATTTATATCAAGAAGTAACTTGTGTTAACTCTTTCGCGAACGGAAACCCCATCACTTGAATTTGTATAACGGATTTTATCGAATAGTACCCGGACTACTATTTATTAGAACCCCCCAAAAAATGATCGGTTTTGACGAGGGGGGTACTATATGGTAGAATATCATCACTTATCCGACCGTACTTAAGTGCGACCATTACAAAACTCTAATAAAATTGTGCAAATCATCCGACCACATATCAAGTATAGTCCGTTCAATATAAAGCGATATGCAAGCTCTCTGATTGGTCGGAACCAGGGGGCGGATGTCATCTTCAGTGCCTGCGGTTTGGAGCCCGTGTGCGAAGCACACGGATGCAAACCCAGGACCCAGCGTTGCCCTTCCGGCAAGCGAAGGCTCGACTTGCGAGCCGTAGCGGGCTTAGGGTTCTGTTACCTGCTATCTGAAGGGTATTTGGGGTGAGGCAGGGTGATAGTTAAAGTTGACACCCCGTCATTTGTCCTGGCTACGCTTAGGGTTAGGTAGGTCGGATAGGTCGGAGGGTCGGATATTTTATGGTATGGGTGAGGGCTTCTAAATAGAAGACAGTCGCTTCAACCTGGAAGGTAGTAGTTAAGATCGACTGAAACAATGACATGAAACCTAAACGAAGTATATTTCAAGAGCTAAATGCGTAGTAATATGAAATTTTGTCTCGCTCCGCTCGCGTTTGTGATCCACTACGAATGTCCTTACGTGTTTTACAATCTTACGCGAGCCTTTCTTGTGTTTCCATATCACGAGTGGAGGTAACTTTACACCATTTGCGGTTACCGCCAGAACTGATGTGACGCGCATAGAGGCAAACCCTGTTGTTTTCATAGAGGCAAACCCTGTTGATTTCACCACAACATGGCGGCTCCCACGTATATCCACAGTTTGCTCGCGTGCGTCTTCGAAATAAACTGCTGTCTCATCCATTAACACAGTGTGTGCAAAGTTGTAGTGAGTCTTTTTCTCGTCTAGGAACTTCATATAAGATACAGCACGATCAACGAGCTGATCATCGGACAATGTCGTTAGGTTCGTACGACGACGGAGTGAAAGATCGTTACGCTTCATGAAATTTGAAACCCAGTGCGCTGATGCTTGAAATGAACGTACAGGTGAGTCGTCCACTTCGTTGTAGATCTGTAATGCTTGAATACCAATCCACTCCTTGTTACTTTCTCCTTCCTTAACCTGCGCAGGACAATAGATTCAAGCAAAGTATCTTCTAGTTCGCCTAGGGTTTTCTTTCGCCCACCACCTGCTAGACGCATTTGGTGTGGTTTTGCTGCCCATATTTCTTCGCGTTTACGCCACCAGCCCCTCACTGTTCCTAGATCTAAGTTCCATCATTGAACATGAAAGTGTACCACGGCACGAGTTGGTATACCTTCACCAGCAGTGTTGATCCAGTCCAACACTTCCTTCTTCTTGCACACAGGGATTCCGCTGCGTCTCGTCGTCATCGTGGAAGCGGAAATGAGCTAGTGAGTGCAAACTGCAGACATCAGACACCACTCCGTTGTGAGGACGACTGTGCTCGTCTTCGAGAAATGATATCTTTAGATTCCTATGTATAAGACCGGTTTATATATAATTTCTAAAATTAAATAATACACCGGGTTTCTAATTGATACAGGGCTTATATTTTCTGACGGGTATATCGAAATAGATACCGGGCTTTTAATTCATACAGGGCTTGTAATCGGTAAAATCCGTTAGTATACAAATTCAAGTGATTTGCGAGTCAAATGTAGCAGAATGCCCGTTTTCCAAAATTACTATACTCTAGGTGCCACCACAAGCGCACGATAGCCGTATCAAAACAAGGTGAATTAAAAATAGAAGGGTGCATAATGCCCGGTTCTGCGTAGTCCAATCATGGCCAACCATTGACCAATAATATCAGAGAGACATGAACAGTGCATGTATGGACCAGTAAAATCGGCGTTAAAAGGAGGCTTATCTTTTTGATCCCCTTTTGTGTTCACATATAGGCGGTCTCACGATCGGCACTATGGCAAATCTGCTAGTTTCAGTATAGCAATGTGGACCACGACATTTTATACTACTTTTGCGATGGAGTCATGTCCCTGGATAGGAACCGGATCTCCGAAAGTACTGTGCCATGTCCGGCGTCCTACCTTATGAAATACTGAATTGTGAACCTTCACTCACCCATAACAAAAAAATGGCTGGCGGCGGGAAGCGTGACCTGACGACGCCGAAAGCACCAGAAAGCGCCGCCTCGCAGCTCCATCTCCTCCTGCTGACAACGCCACCGACGCACGTATTTTTAGGGAAGCACGGCGAGTGTTTCGTGGTGCGGGCTGGTCGGCATCGACTATGTGTTGGGTGAAGCTGGTGTGATTGCTGAATACATGAAAGGTATGCGTCAACGTGAGCATGGAACTGCATCTGAAGATGCGAATAGGGATGTGATTGCAATCTCCGTTAGACGCGACAACGGTAATGAGTTTGATGTTACACCGCTGAGGGTATCCTCGTGTAGGTTCTGCGGTTGATGGTGGTGGAGGTACTGGTGTGAACTCTACTCTTGTAATCGTGTTGTTGGGGCTCGTGCCGGCGCCGGGGGTGCTGGAGCCCGTAGCGACGGCGCTGCAGTTGGTGATGTGGACGTTGGAGTGGCGGTGATGATGCCGACGTTGGTGTGACTTGTGCCGCTGTTTGTGTTGCTCGTGTTGGCGCCGGAGACGGTGGTGGTGGTGTCGGCGTTTCAGCTAATGTTGGAGATGCTGCAGCCGGTGGCGTTACAGAAGACGATCGGGATCGTGGTCGTGGTCATGACCGTGGAACGACTGTTGCTCCTCTTCGTATGCGTCAGTGCCACCGCGACCAAGTATCAACAATAGGGCGGGATACTTATGAAAATAATGATAGCCGCTTAAGCAATGAATCTGGTAGTGAGTGAAACGTGATTTCGGCAACAGTGGCAGTGGTAACGAGTGGGACATGGATACGGATTGTGTGTTTTATGACTGCGATGACCGATTGAGCGAAAACATAGCTGACACTGACGATGCAAGAGTTAGTGGGGCCGAACCGGCTCGGTTGTGTCATCCACGCCCAGCGAAGACATCACATAAGGTGACCAAACCCTTTCACAATTATATTCTAACACACTAGTAGCGATTTCGCCAGCTCGTGAAAAATGGATGACGAAGAAGAAGTACAAAGGTGTTGGAATTGCACTCATTATTGGGCGAGTGTGTGGATCCATTCAAAAATCAAAGAAGACTCTAGTTCTATTTCATATTCGCTGGTTGAATTCTCAGTACCAAAGTTATGGAGACAATGTGTCGGTCGCTTTGGTCCAAAAACGGTCATTATTACTACAATCTACTCACTCGTGAGCCAATTAGGTTGGATGGCGTTTACTGTGTGAGCAGACAGAAGCGAATGTCATTGTCATCGACGGAGACGCAGATTATTAGGTATAAATGTATGTACGCTACGAACCTACCGAAGCTTGTTCAACGAACCTGCGTGAAGTTGAGGCGATTAAGAATATGTGGCTCGATCCTAATGTTCAGCTTGATGGGCTAGTGGATTTGTTCAAAATGCGAAAATGGATCTACATGGTCAGTGATGAGAGAAGAATACCGTCATTTGATCGAGCATTCTCCGCCTTCAAGTTTCTTCGCCTATCTACCTATATACTTCTGGCAGCAAGTTGTTCATGAAACTAATTCATACGCATTACAACACAACATTTGAATTAAGAATCCATCTACTTTGCACGAACAGATGACCTTTCTAGGTTTCCTATTCTACATGGAGGCCACGGTGAAGGGAGAGTACGCTAATTACTGGTGGTGACAACCTGAGGACGGCATCTTTGGGAGTTCTGATGTTGGTCTGGACCGAGTGATGCCGCTAAAGTGGTTTAAACTCTTACGCCAAGCTCTACGGTTTCGTTACGACGTATCCGCTGCAGCTATGAAGAGAGATCCGGCCGCTAAAAAATTGGTGTTTCATGAACGTGCTCAAGTTAAAAGGGGGGAGTACATCGACCTAGGTCGCGACGTTGCTTTGTATGAAGCTAGCGTGGGTTGCTGTTCGCGTTTGGGCGCCATCTAATAGTGTACAACCCCAGTAAATCTACAGGAAAGTACCACTTCAAAATGTATATGTTGTGCTATGCGCCTACGTGGAGTGCGGTGAATTTTCGGCTACATTGGGCTGGCGATCTCACCGATAGACTGGATGCAGTGACGATTCCGACAGAGGCTTAAAACGCTGGCCTCGGACCTCTGTGAGGTGGCTATCATTCGTCAGCACGTCCTTGAGGTCGTTCGTCCGATTTACGACATTCATCGCATCGTCAACAAAGACAATGTCTATACGTCCGTTCAACTACTTCAAGGACTGAGATTGAACGGCCTGCGCGGCAGGGTTACCGTCAGAAGCAATAGGAAGCATTTTTCTCAACCACAACCAACGTTGAGGAAAATATCATGCACTCCAATATTCCCTACCGCGTCAATCAGAGCTGTCACTCCAGCCAGAAGAAATTCACCAGCGTTAAGATGACGCTTTCCCGATTTCTGGCGTATATCGACTTTTCCCACAGACACAAACAGGATTGCCACAGCTTGCATTGCTGCATGAGCGGTGATTCGTACAGCAGCACAACCATCACCAGTTCTTCAAGCTCCATCGCCTGCTGCTCCTATTATCGTTGCCCGTGGAAGCGCATGGCCACCACTAACTGCACCACCAACCGCACCCCAGCAGGGCCGCCACTAGTTCCTTGTGGCACTGCCCGTGGAAGCACTTGTGTAGTACCAGCAGCTCCGCCCCCTCTTGCCCTTTGTGCCGTAGTGCACTTGGAAAAGAAGCATGGGGAAAGTCGGCGAGAACACTACCGTAGATTTTCTTTAGTGAATGAAGGGCATACGGAGCTCTGTGGAGGAGTGCTTTGCACACCTCATTCTGCGACGCACATCAGACCAGGATACTCGCGAACCATGACGTTCATATACAGCGGCAAGGTGCACAAGCCTCTTGTCTTGAGCAACTGAAAATGTTGTTCTCATTCCTATGTACGTCTATAGATTCTGCCTTGATGAGTACGCTGTTTTGTTATTCGTTTGGTAGAACACGTCGAGCCAATGGTTTCCAATCCTGATCGGTGCGCATATACCATATTAATTAGGTTGAGCACACATAATTCTCAGGGTAATTCGTCGGTTGGGAGATAATAAGATATTCATGGAGCGCTATGATTGGTGGAAACAAAACAAAGTAGGTCAAAACATGAAATGGCGCATTATGCCCAGTTTTGGCTGATGTTTTCACACATACTTTTGTAAAAACCGTCTATCAGGCCCCGAAATGGTTAACAACTCTGTTTTCACAGACAGTGGGAGACCTACTATACAAAGTGCTGATTTCGACACCAACGACCAATTTAGAACCAACCCCCTTTCTCTGACAAAGAGTACAGCTTTATGTGAAGTCATACAAGCTTCTATATTAATTATAGTACCTAATATGTAAAGACGAATGGAGGACACATATTGAAACAAGCTAGATGCTATCTGCGGTACTAGCTCTGAGCCTTTCATTTTTGAATGGATCGTGACAAAACCGTCACTGACCAGGAGTACTGGTGGGCTATTGGGCTGCACGACGGTGGCGTTTCCCTGCACGGAATTTCTAGGGAAACGGGACGCTCGCACACCTCCACCCGGAAGGCGACCAATGCTGAGAGGGACCAGCACCCGCCAGTGGCGACAGCGGCACGTGATTAGTACGGCTGCCCGTACTAACCATGAGGGAAGTAAGGCTGATATTCCGCACCGCAGCAGCGGGTGACCAGTTCGCGGCCAAGCTTAAGACTAAGCTCGGTCTTATGGCGTAGGTGAAGACGCATCAGCGGGTTTCCTCAGCGTGTTGACCACTTGGTATACACCAAGATGGACCTTACGTACCCCATGCAGCTGCACACATAGCAGCGACGATGAAATAGGTTGAAGTGTACATTTTAAACCCAGGTATATTTTTTAATTTTTTGTTTTATTGCGTTACTAGTATTGACCATTGTGATATGAACAGGAATTTGGCAAAACACTTTTTTCAGACGAAAAATTCCATTTAGAAGGTACTGACTGGTTTAAGCTCTACCGGAAAGGCATGCGCAGACCACCGAAGCCGTATCTGCAATGCCACAATAGCAGGGGAAGTGTCATGCCATGGCCTGGTAGGGGCTTTTAGTGCTGAGAGTAAGAACAAGTTGGTGTTTTTACAAGGGCGCCAGAACTCATGTGATTGCGTGTATATTGTTTCTGAGTATCTGTTACCCTTTGTTCACTCTAACCATGGTGCAGACTTTATATTTCAGCAAGATAATGCGCCGTTTTGCGCATCCCGTTAAACGACGCATTTCTTGAAGGAAATGGTAGTCGAAACCATGGTCGATCCCCCGACTGCAACCCTACCGAAACGTGTGGTCTGTCATGCCAGCCAGGGCGAACGCACATGGCCGCCCGTACTTCACGCGGATCACACTATTCCAGCTGCATGGGACTCCATTGAGCAAGAATATCTGCTGAAGCTCGTGGAGTCCATGCCCTCGCCACTGCCTTGCGATAATAAATAAGAAAGCAGGTCTAGGTGATCGCAGCAGACTTAAAGTAGTGAGGGGTGTAATGTTAACTTCCTTTTAAAGTTAATACATAAGCTGACCCCAAAAACAGCTAGCAGAACAACAATATATGTTATTCGGGTGAATATCAAGCGTTCGCCGTATATTAGCCACTTATTTGAGTATTTTATTTTCGCATTAAGATAATAAAATAGTGTCTACAATATTTGCATTTAAGAGTTAATAAAGAATTCTTCTCCATTTTATGAGTGCATGCCTTTGAGACTTATTTAATAGTTTAAACCACTGAAAAAATCAGCACTGAAGGATAGGCAAAAAATCAAGCACTGAATTAAAGACGACAAATACTGAATTAGTGGTCTCCCGTACTTGAACAGTAACGTAGGTATCGGGCAATTCTTGTATTAAGCATATATAGAGTCCTACGATTCAACATGCAGCTTCAATATCTGTTCATGTTCTCCATTGACCGCCTTAAAATGAACGGCTCTGATCAAGTCTTGCGGTTCTATTCGGTCTTCCTTGTTGCACCACCACCTGAATATCAATAGAATCAATCTATGATGATTCAATTTCTAGCAATGAATGTAGTTCATCTTATTGGCTCTGAAAATCCGAGGCAGACGTACGTTTTGATCGTCGTAAATTGTTACGTGTCTACTTACAAACACATATTGTTCTTAATTTGACTTCGGACCAGTGATGATGAGACTGCGTGCGGTCCATCATCTTGTCCTCGTCCGGCTCGGCAACTTGTACCGAGTGGTGACGATGGCACAATTGGCAATGCTCGGGACCGCTTACCAAAACACTCAATTTCGAAAAACGATCAATACCATGTTCTATGGTTCATGCTAGCAGAAGAGAACTAAATCTTGCAGTTTCATGACATATGATGGGTACCATGTACTTCTAGTCGATCTGCCCAAATCGATGGATGTAGTTGGCGGTACAAAAAATACAGCTGCCAATCAATCTCATTGATCAACATGTACCAAGAACATGAGCATGCAGCTATTTGTGGCTCAGGGCCCCCACAACGTTTGAAACGACCTTAAGATGAATGTACATGTCAAAGTGAGGCGGATTTGCAATAGCTCAATTGCATCGCATGCCATGTTTACGGAGATAGCAATGAAAGTGATGAGAGACGATTTGAGAGGACGGATCCCTAAAAGACTCAAGTTCAGGGGTATGTTAAGCGATGGCGTGAAAAGCCTAGAGATGACTCAATGCAATCGGTTGAAGCATTATGTGCGTAATTCATGTTCGATTTAGCCCAGAATGTAGCACAGAGCAGGGATGCATTGATTGTATTGTGTGATTCGAGACGTAAATGTGGCAAACTTGTTCCAGTTTCCGTGATCAAACAGCAATTGGGGGCGCAGTCATGTCATGTTGAAGTGTTAGCTAGTCCAGCTCGGGAATGTTGAGCTGGACAGAGCCCCTCCGGTGTAGCCGGGCTAACTCGAGACATAGCCCCTTGCGTCATATTGTGGGCGAGAGATCTTGAAACCGTGTCGTTCATTCTAGTGTAGAGTTCGAAGGCATCGGAAGACCATCTCCCAAAGATTTTTATCGTGAGTCTGTCAACGCCAGCCGCAAACATTGCTGTTGCTCCGCCGCTTCTCATCGAGTGTGTGCCAAACCGAGAAGGGTCTGCTCCAACTGCTGCCGCTGCATCCTTGATGATGTCTCCCATTGTTTTTGCACTGAGTACTTCTCTTTGACCGGTGGAACAGAGCGCCGCATTGCTATCTAAGCGACGCGCATTCTTGACGAGCTCCCAAGAAGCCAAAACAGGACAAAGCCACGGTGATCCAGACCGATGGAGAGTTCTTGATGTACCCGCACCGGCTTGGTCCGTTTTGCTGCCGCGGAAGTGTACAGACACCGCTGAGGCTTCGCCGAGTGAATTTGTCGTGGCACCAAGCCTTGTTATGAACCTGATATCGTCGACGCGGACGATGTATGGCTTAGTTCGTTTTCCGTCGGTAAGGTATTCTGAACGCCTGAGCAGGAAGAAAAAGCCCACGACCGCAGCCCCCCATAGCACGCGGTCGTGGATTTTTTTAAAATCGCAGCGGGAACGGATTTCACTGAGGATAGCGAGCGTGACTGTTTGCTTTTGACGCGGAAGTGGTGACATCCTTTGCATCCCGCGCACGGCCAATTTGTGTCCTGCATGGAGGCCGACAGGGTATCCCAGTTCTTTGATATGATACCATGAAATGTGGCTGATTGCGGGAGCACGGTCTTAGTGGATAGTGGCTTGCCTGTCTTAGGGCGAGTACCAATAATGGATTGCAAACAGGGCAAGCTGTAGGGAGTGTTCTTGGACGTCGGATGGCAACCATTCGATGAAATCGTGAGATGAACACCAGGCCGACCAGCGTTTCCAAGTCGCGGCGTACTTTGGTCGAGTGTCCGTGGCCAAAGCTTGTGATTGAAGTGTGTTGAGAAATTCATATAAAGTTTTCGTATTGCTGGGGGTATTGGAACCTGTTGCCATGCAGACGATAAGTTAGACCAGAGTTTGTCGTGCGGTGGTGACCAGGCCCGCGAGCCGGCATCTGCCATGGTGTTGATTGAGCCAGGAAGGTGTGATCATTTCACACGAAAACCGAATACAGTTTCTGCCAAACCAATTGCACGGTTCACTTCTTGGGCTAGTGGGTTGGCACTGCATAATTTATTCGTCCAGGCAACTGCGGACGTGTTGTCTGACCATGCTGTGATCAACATCATGGGTACTTGTTTGCTGGACTCCCAGGCTGGGCCGAATATCCTGGCAGCTAAGACGACACAAAATTGCTCTCTGACGTTGATATTGAAACCAGCTTGGCCCGTTGAATCCTTAATCAATAGTTGTTCGGCAGCATCAAATTTGAGTTGAATGTACTGCTTGGATGCTGGGTTGAGTACGACGAGACCACTGTTACTGGCATCCATATACAGGTGGACATCGGTGGTTGATCGTTCGAGTACATGGTTAGTGGTAATTTTTGAAGTTTTCCTTGGCGTAAAATTACTTCAAACCACTGCAAGTCTAGCCGGAGTTCGTCATCAACGGGTATTTTACCATATCGCGACGCACGAGTACGTGCTGTATGGAGCCATTGATAAAATGGTTTTGCAGATCGTAGACACGAGCATACGTGCCGTAGACTACCCAAAAGCTGCTGTAAGATCGTTTTCGTCGTGAAGGTTTTGTTGTTTAGTGCCGTTATACGGTTGAGCGCTTTGCGGATTTTTTCTTCAGGCATTGTGATTGTGCATGCGTCTGTGTTGAATTCGAGACCGAGGACTTGCAGATTTGTTTCCCACGATGAAAACGTTTGCTCATTGATCGACTCGGGACCAAGGATTGCTAACATGGCCAGACGAAGCGTTTCACTTGCAAGATGCAGTCGATTGTCAATGTCAGGCTCAATCAGTACATGATCGTCCACCGATTCATACCCAAAAAACGGTTCGTGATCACTGGAGAATGGATCCATGGAGGCTGGCGATTCGTGCTTGACCAACCAAGTAATAGCTCCTCCAAATATTCCGTAGTAGGCTGGAGAACTCGTCCAGCCAAAAGGGGCTGACATATCGATTACTAAGACTCCCATCTCGGGTAAAGTAGCTGCCATCCATTTCACATGACCACTGGCGAGCATGAGGTGTTTAAACGCTCCTTTCACGTCGGCTTTCAATATCTTAATGCCCGAGGCGGTGTGCGAGGATCTACATTCAACGATTCGTCACGCCAGCGTAGCCTCGTGTTGGTACACAATTTCTGGCGACAGGTCCGATCTGGACATGTCGTTTGTGGAGCTCCCATGAGGAAAGGATATATCATGGATAAGCCGAATGTCTTCCTGCGGGTCACTGTCCTTCTTCGGCACGGCTCCTAGTGGACTAATTTGGATGTCCGTCCAGCGCTTAAGCACATCAATGCTTAGCACTAAATAATGACCACTGTCTTGGCCCTTTCTGATCGATTTTAGCACTCCATTCAGGTAGCGAGAAGCAGAGTTGTGGTTTTTGGATGGTTTTGCTCGCAATGGCTTGCTTTCCTTCCAGGATGGCTCAATTCCAGAGCGTGCAATTGCGACAAGCAGATCCTTGTGCTCGTAGCCTTCGAGTAGACGGTCAAGCTCTGATGGAAATAGTGCCTTGTTGGGGCTAACGTCGGAGCGCGTTTGACCTCGGACTAGTTCGACAATTTCTTGTAAGCTAAAACCGTGATCCACTGCCAGCGCTGTAAGCACACGTTGTTTTTCCGCGTCGAGTTGCCATTGAAGATTGCTATTTCGTTCCGGGTAGGATTTTGGCGGTTCAATCCCCAGTCGACTGCCGACGTTCATAATCGAACTCATGCGGGTGTGTATACTGTCAACCAGAGCATGCTTTAATTGATTCTGGACTTCCCTTGAGTGGGGACGCCCGTCGACGTGCCGATTAGATTGCAGGGCGACCTGACTACTCTTGCGGTCATGCCGGTGCTTGAGAGTTATGTTGTCATTCGATAACTCCAGACGTTGGACTGAGATTTTTACACTCGAGGTGGTGAATCTTTCATGTTGGTGTTGGAATGGTAGCAGTAACTCCAGCTGTGTCTTGCCGACCGAATTGGTGCGTTCTGCACCGTCTTGTTAAAATGGCTGCAGTGACTCGATCTGAGTCTTGCCGACCGAACTGGTGCGACCTGCGTCGTCTTGTTGAAATGGCTGCAGTGACTTAAACTCCGTGCTGACCAAGCTGCCGATACTGATAACGTGCTGTTGAAGTGGTCGCACAGACCCGCTGTGAGTAGCATCAATCTTTCCTTTTGAATGTCGAGCTTTGAAACATAGTGTATCCCGCAACTCGGATGCTCGAGTGACGCGTGATTCCTTAGAGACGTCTCGTGAAGCGCTCAGCAAGACATAACGTGAAGTACAGCCTATTACAGGCCAGCTTTGTTGGTCCGAGTTAGCTTGTCCAACGATAGGGGGACCACCGGTCCCTGGACTTCTTCAATTGTATCTGCTGTTCACCCCGCCAAGTTTACGGCGCAGGTAGCTGCGCAGTTGGTCTGAGAGAGCTGCTGGAAAGAAGCGGGCTCTGCTAGCGTACATACAAATACCTGGCTCACTTGATGGGCATCCTTTCTTTGACAAGAACTTGATACAAACATCTTTCCCGTCTAAGTGCGGAAGAGGTGGATGGGTATCGTGGTGATCTTTACGGCTGGAGTTGTAGGTATTTATTTGGCGAGGAGTGCGTTGATGACGGAATTGATTAGTCGATTGCCTTTCCGTAGTGGACTGTAACATGGCGTTGGTGCGGTTTCGTTGTTCTGCTAGAATAAGGCCGTGGAGCTCGATGTGGTTGGGCGTGAAACTTGCCGAAATCAAGTGTCGCGTTGTCACATTCATCTCAATGTCTGATATCACGGCACTTCGGTATTTCTCCAGCTGAGCATCAATCCAGAGAACCAAGGTGAGCAGCATGTCTTGTTGCCAAAGCTGGCTCGCCTTCAGTTGTACAACAAAACTGTACAGAGTTGTGGAAAGTTCTTGAGTCACTGGATCGCATCGCGTAAAGCAGTATTGTTGGAATCCATTGGCCGCTGCGAGAATCTCGTCCCATGTTGGAGGATCCGACGCCGGCATGAATTTTGCGGCTACCGAGAAATCGTTCATGTTAATGAAGCATTCACGCTGCTTTCGTAGACGAACCAGTGGATTTGCTGGAGCAAAATGAAGGAAGGAAAGACCTCGACTTCCGAATTCGAAGTCGAAAGCTCGTATAGCCACACCGGGGTACGCCCAAAACTCACTGCACGATACCAAAGATTCAACAAATTCAGACGGAGACTTACCTCGTATAGTTTCTGACATGATTACGTCGTGCACCGTTTGCTGCTCGAAGGATGGCTGAAAGATATACTTGCTTCGTTTGACTGCTGATGTGGTCACGGGTGAAGTTGCTTGTCGCTTTCCAATCACAACCGGCGTGTGTTGATAAGGTCGGTGAAATGGGAGTAAGTGAGGTTTGTGTAAGCGAATGAGATCGTGGATTTCCACCTCCGCCGCCGCCTGCTGGTCACCTTGAGCTGGATTTGGTTGACTCGCCAGTGCGGTTGCTGTTCTGGACGGGCTCGTGCCGAGTCTGACCTC